>FXXK01000023.1:927326-987214 GCA_900184695.1 Betula pendula | reverse complement strand
AAAAGATAAATGTTGCTTAATATTTTCTAGTAACATTCTCTTAATATTTTTTTTCTATTCGGCAGATTCACATTCACTTGTTTTTTTTTTTAATAAAAAAAAAAAAACCAAAGCGAATGCTATTTGAGAATGATGAGTATTATTTTTCATTCTAAAATGGCTAAAATGTGTTTCTAGTGTATGTGGTACATTCCACATTTTTCCACATTATAGCACACTTTATGCTTGAGGTACAAGGCATGTGGATTGGTTATAAACATGGCCCATGTGGCACGAAAATAGCCAATGGTTAATATTTGGGTTAGATGGGCTTGATATATACCTTGGTTATTTGGGCTTGCCAGCCCATAAAGCCCATAAGCCAATATGTGAGAATCACTTGTTTTTTTTTTTTTTCCCTTCTATTGGTTTCCTATATTCACTCTTTTTATGTTGATTAATACATTGATCTTATTATTGTAACTTAATTGAGATTAGTCCAGTTAATGGGTTTCAAAGAGAGCCCGCCATCTTTCCTCTACATTCTTTACACGCAAAAGCAGTATCTTACGAGTATCCAAAACTTCACGGGCCTCAACTTCGCCTCAGGAGGATCCGGACTTCTTGACAATACCGGAAAAGTTCCATATATACGTAACCCCCCTTCTTTTTTTATCTGCAAGTTTTGATATTGAAATTCCATTTCAAATGATGTCAAATCTTCACATTAATTTCAAAACAACAATAAAAAAAAAAAAAACATCCTCCAAAAGACATTAACAAACATAATTGGTATATGTTGCACAACAGACAAAGGTTGTTCCTATGGGAGAACATGTCCAACAATTCGCAACAGTTGGCAGCAACCTCTCGGAAGCATTAGATGGAGATGCCGAGACTAAGATTCGCAAGTCGTTTTTCCTCATCAGCGTGGGAAGCAATGACATGTTTGAACAATTTAACCTTACACCTGCGAACAAGACTTCATGACTTCTTTAATCACTAATTACAGCACTCATTTGAAGGTCCGTGGCTGCCTACTACTACTCTTCTCCCTCTAGGTGATAAAGACTTTTAAAATGAATAGAGATTTTTAATAGTTTCGGTATTTATCTGGACAGTAATTCAACAAGTAAATATGAGTTGTAACAAGAAGTATTTATGGAGCTCATATATCTGAGTAAGTATCGGGTAGCATCCTTTTGCTTAGACAGGTGGACCCTATAAAAAGTGAGCCCCATAAGAGCTCTCTCATATTTGATATTCAGATTGCAATCTAGATCTGAATAAAAAATTGATAGAGTTTGATTTGCATCCCGTGACATCTTTTGTTGTTAAATATGGACGGTTAGGATTAAAACCTACTATTTTTAGCAAAAATCCACTTAATACTTAAAGATGTCCAGACTGTCCATATTGTGATTGAATAACATGATGAAAACTGAACTCTTTAAAATGAGTAGCACTATTATGCTGATTGCTAGATAAATTTTTTTTTTTTTCTTTTCAAACTGAATTGAAAACAATTCTTCCGACGCAATCTATTAAATTGACAGATATCTTTAGAACGTGTGACTTTCAAATGTATTTTTTGCATTCTGATTACTAAGAGAGTAAGAAATTGATATTTGAGGACCTTCTTCTTTTCTTTTCTTTTCTTTTCTTTTCTCTTTTTATTTTATTTTATTTTTGATCTCAAGTATTTATTTATGTCTTTTTGCTAAGCACAGAATCTTTTAGACCTTGGAGCAACAAAATTTGGCATAATTAGTGTGGCACCAATTGGGTGTTGCCCATACCAACGTTCTTTGAATGAGACTGGTGCGTGCATGAAGGGATTGAATGCCTGTGCTCAAGTGTTCCACAACGAACTAGAAGGCCTACTGCAAAATTTAAGCTCAGAGTACCCAGCAATGAAGTACTCACTTGCAAACGCAAATGAAATGGCACTTGCTATTTTTAACGGCTCTCAGCGATCTCGTAAGTTTCCGCTACATCTCAAACAAATCAAAAAATTATCCAACGGATGGCTTCCATATTATATGCTCAATTTTCTAGACACATAACACATTCCGATAGCAATCCTTACCAATTTTACTAACAATTCGAGCAATAAATATAAAAGAATTTTTGTAAGGCTCACATGTCTGAACAGGTTTTGAACAGTATATTTTCTATTTAGGTAGATAGTCTTCATAAGAAATTTTTTCACATTTACTACTAGTTAGACAACAAATTATTGAGAATTCAAATCCAAACGTCAAATTAACATATGTCCTTAAATATATGATTTTCATGACAAATGTCAATTTAACCTCTAATCCAGAGGAAAACTTTGATCATATGATAATTTTTTCCTTTTTTTCTTTTCTTTTTTTCGTTAAAAAGATTTTTATGGATTGCCAAATGAATAATGCCATTTTATTTTTATTTTTTAATTTTTACAAATACTCGACTACTAATATCGGAAAGTCTAAATGCTATGAAAATTTTCTATGGATTAGTGAAAACTTATTTCACAGGCAGTTAATTACTAGTAGAAACAAATAAACGAAGACAATTAGCATCTAAAACGTGGCTTTTGGTTTGAAAGAATCGAATTTTTTTTTTGAACGTCTACATTTTCATGAAAGTGATGTCTAGGAATCTGGATTTTCGAGCATATAATAAAATTTTCATATTTAATTTATTTTCATGAAATTGATGGCGCCAATCAATTTCGGTCAACTATATCTGCTTGATAACTAAGAATAAATTCCACCATTTGCCTCATATATATTTTCTCTTATGGATTAAATTTTGAAAGGTTCAGTAATCTTCAATGTATAAGCTCTTTGATACAATATCTGATAAGAAAGGAAAAAAAAAAAAAAAAAAAAGAACTGTTTAATTGGTGTAGATCGATGAACCCCTTGAGGGCTTTGGGCTCCCTGCCATTTTTTTTTTTTTTTAAACTTTTTATCTAGTCCTATGGCTACCTTAGTCAATAAAATAAAATAAGTCTTGGGTTTTCCTACATCAAGAATGTGAAAATCAAAAAATTGGAAGCTTTCTAAGTAGTCAAACCCATTAGACAACGAGAGATAATATTGCATATTAACTTTCGTTGGTACATTTGTGTTAAACACACCATGAATTGTGGTGTTCCGTTATCGATCGACAGGCTAAAAGTTCTAGAAGATTGGCATGGTGAATTTTGGATAAAAAGAAGGGGAGACGTGGAATCTTGAAGATGAGGGTTAGATTGAAATTTGGAGTTTTTGAGTGTCTCAATATAAAAGCATATTTAAGTGTTTCAATATAAAAGCATGTTGTTTTAATAAAAAAAAATTTTATTTTATCTCTATTATTAAAAAAATATGTATATTTTACACGTTAAAGAGATATATGCTATTTTTATAGAATTGCTTGAAGGAAATTCCTCCTACCTTTGTACAAAGCAAAAATCAAAAGATTGAAAAAAAAAAAAAAAAAAAAAAAAAAAGGGGACAACTTTAATGGCTTTGTTAATGTTTTCTAAATCCCAAAAGTAGTCGAATATAACGTTGGTGTTGCTGTTGTGTGACTTGTGTCCAGAGTCGGTCAACGAACAAAGATATGGGTAAGAGAGTGGTGGAGTGGTCGGATCTTCCGAGGGATCTGTTGCCAAGGATCGGCAAAAGCCTCGACGCCGGCGTCGATGTTCTCCGATTTCGCAGCGTCTGCACCTCCTGGCGTTCCTCTATCCCTCCCATTCACGCTCACTCTCCTCGTTTCCCTCTCAAATTCCCTGAACCCCGCAGTGCGATCGAGACAGCGTCAAAGTCACGGCGGCCAGTTTATCTCTGCGAAAGCACTCTCTATCTTATTCAACCGGTAAATCCTTTTTCAACTTCTTGTTGTTGTAGTAAGGGCTGGTTGATCAAGGTCCAAAAGTCAAAATCAGGTAAATTGCGTCTTTTAGATCCACTTCTCAACCTCAAATACATTAGATCCCCTATTACTCCAAATACTTTGAACTTGCTGAAATTCCGGGTCGTGGAATTGAGAAAAGCATATATGCTTAGATTTAATTTTGCCAGAAATTATGCCCTCAGTTACCGCTGTAACCGCTCTATTCCATGGGTGAACAAAGTAGTGATGTTCCCGAGTTCAGCTTGGACTGATCCAGACGAGTCTGCGGTTTTCGTGATATTTGATGGGGGGAAATTGGCTTTTACGAAATGTCGGGATGAGAAGTGGACCCTTGTAGGGGATCGGAGCTTTGGATTTGATGATATTATTGTTTACAAGAGTCAGTTCTATGTTGTTGATAAATTGGGAGTTGTTCGGTGGGTCAAATGTTCATCCTTGGAGTTGGTACCGTTTTCGCCTCCGCTATTTGGTTTGGGTAACCAGAAGCATCTGGTAGAGTCGTGTGGAGCTCTTTATGTTGTTGATCGACACCTTGACAGGGAACGGAGGAGGATTGTGAACAATAATTGGCACCCTGATTTTCCAAAGACAGTTGATTTCAAAGTTTATAAGCTGGATGAAGAGGAGGGGAGTGGATGGGTTTTGTTGAAAAGCTTGGGTGATCGAGCATTTGTTTTGGGTACTGATTGTTGTTTCTCTGTTTCGGCTCAAGAGTTAGTGGGATGTAAAGGGAATTGCATTTACTTCATCGAGGAACATGAAAGTCGTGTTTTTAGTTTAGACGATCACAGCATTGGGGATTTAGCATCTTCCATGGATGATGATTCTCATCCATTCTGGGAAGCCCCAACTTGGCTTACCTCTGCTAATCCATTGCCATGAATGTTTGTATGAAAGTCAAACCCCCAAGGCTAATCCCAACTTGGCTTACTTGTATTGTGATATACTCTTATATTTTTCCACTAACACATAATTGTTTTGATGGTGATTGAACTTGGTCTAAATACACTCGTGAGCTTGTATTTTGTAGAAAAGTCCAAGTAATCTCATCTACGGTATGCCTGAAATGTGACCAACCACAAAAACTACCGTCCTGTGGATTCTAGACAACCAGAAAAAAGTAGCCCGCAAACTTATTTTGTTGCTCTGTTTTACTTTGATTTTCATAAGCCCGAAATGCTCTGCTAAAACAGTTAAAATGTGTTTCTAGTCATTACTCACCAAAATATTCTAATAATTTTTTTTTAAAAAAAAACTCTTATAAAGTGATGTGGCACAACATGATTGGAATTTTTCAAAATTTAGATTCATCATCTTTCCAATCATGTTGTGCCACATTACTTTGTAAAAAATTTTTTTTATAAAATATTTTATAAGCTTAGCATTCCTCTTAAAAGTACTAGAAGCAGATATTTAATTATTTTCTCTAAATTTGAAAAATAAAATTATTTTTTAATTCCCTATTTAAAAATCTTCAAAATAAAATAAAATAAAAAAGTCGTGGGTTTCATGCTACATCAAGAATGTGAAAATCAAAAAAAATTGGAAGCTTTCTAAGAGCACTAGCAGCAGTTTTTTTAAAAGTTTTCCTAAGTATAGAGAACCAAACTTCTTTTTGTTTTCCTATTTAAATAATCTCTACAGCAACTTCATTTATCATTTTCCTATACTATTTAAATATTCTTTAAATTAAATGCTAAAAGAAAGAGAAATGAAAGAAAAATCATTTCAATATTGTTTTAAACAAATAGTAGATAAAAGAAAGATGATTGAGAAATTTTTTGATATTAAAATAAGGACAGAAATTTCCTACAAACTAGTTTATAGGAAATTCCTACAAATCAGCCTCTAAAAGTAACATGTGTCCTTATCATGTGAGAAATACATGTTTTTTTTTTTTAATAGCATGTGAGAAGCACATGCTTTTTTTTTTTATAGTATGTGCTTTTAATTGATTTTTAAAAAACATTAATAAGCAAGCATGTGCTTCTTACATGCTTAAAGGACACATGTCACTTTTAGATGCTGGTTTGTATGAGTTTCCTACAAACCAGTTTACAGGAAATTTTTGTCCTTAAAATAATGTTAAGGGAACCATTTTTGGTTCCTTAGATAAAATGAATAACTTTTGGTTTCCTAGATAAAATGAACAACTTTTGGTTCTTTTGATATTTCTATAGTTTAGGGAAGCTGTTGCAGAATTTTTTTGAGTTTTTTAACCGTTTTTTCTACATTAGGGAAGAAAATAGAGTTTAAGGAAAGCTGTTGCTAGTGCTTTAAATGTGCGTTTAGGATTGCGATTTCGTAGACAATAAGTGCGATTTTAAACCAAATCGCAAAAACTAAATTGTTTGAGAACTGCGTTTTTTCTGCGTTTTCAGATCGCAAGTAAGAAGATATTTTTTTTTGAAAATGCAGAATTTTAACACTAAACTGCGATTTAAATGCCAAACGCTTACCTACGTTTTAAAAAATCGCATTTTTAAATCGCACTTTTTTAAAAATCGTATTTTTTTAAAATCGTAATTCCAAACGGACCCTAAGTAGTTAAACCCGTTAGACAACGAGAGATAATATTGCATAATAACTTTTATTGGTACATTTGTGTTAAACATATAACGTAGGCTATGTTTGACAAATACTTTCGGGGTTTATTTATTTATTTATTTATTATAATAGTAATAAGAAGTAATTGTTGTAATATTAAATAGAAAGAATGTTGTGAATTTTTTGTAAGAAAAAAGTAAAAAAATTTATTATTTGGTGAATTTTTTATTTTTATTTGAATGGTAATAAAAAGTGATGTAGGTGATATAAAAAGTATAAAAAAAATTGTTAAAAAATAATTGATAAAATATTAAAAGTGAAGTTGACTTTTGAAAAAAAGAAAAAAAAAAAGAAAAGAAGAAGTGTTTGTCAAAAATAATTGATAGAATATTAAAAGTGAAGTTGACTTTTGAAAGAAAAAAAAAAAAAGGTATTTGTCAAACATAACTGTGGTGTCTGCTTTAAATTCAAATATTAATGTTCGGTACTCGATCGATACGCCAAAAGTTCTAAATGATCGGCATGAATTGGTGAATTTTGTATTAAAAAAATGGAGACGCGTGGAATCTTGGAAGGAAGAGACCTATAGAAACCGTTACTCCATAAATTTGAGTCTAATTAAGTTGAGAAAACCTTCAATAAGGATGGGCTATAAAACACCACTTTTACAACCTCCAATACTAATTTGCCACCTAAGTTAAAAGCATAAAATGCAAAAAAACTGAAAAAGACTGAAAAGTACTAGAATATATCCCCTCCTCACCGCATAATACCTCTCAACCCTGTACCTTATCTCTCCTCAGTCCCGCATAATAGACGGAAAAAATGGAGACCTCATCAAGCCTTTCCAGAAGCGACCTTACAGCCTCCACAGTCCCGCGTGATAGACAGAAAAAATGGAGACCTCATCAAGCCTCTCCAGGAGAGACCCAGCGGTGGCTGTCGAGGTGAAGTGTGTGAGACCGTGAATATTTTCTCGAGAATGGGAGAGAAACTGTGAGATAAGCGAGAGACGTTGAGGCTTCAGAGCGTTTGGTTGAAGAGAAAGTATTAAAAAATTCTCAGTGAAAGAGAGAGAGAGAAAGATAGACTGATAGAGGGGTTTCAACGGATAGAAAGTAAAAAGGAGGCAAAGATTGAGGCAACGATTGCCATCCACTGATTAAAAGAAAATACCACCGAAAAAAACCATTCCCAACAAAAAAACCAGTTGTTACATAAAAAACCACCGAAAAAAATAACCCATTTGTAATGGCAGAAAGTAGAGATAGCAAAAAGGCAAAAAAATCACCGGAAAGGTGGTGGCTTTGGGAGGTGGCCGGCGGCGGATTCCGACGGTGGCTGGCGGCTGATTCCGACAAAGTAGATGGTGGTGTTTTGGAATAAAGTCTCTGTCTTTTTTTGTTGTCAATTGAAAAGTTAGGTTTTGTCTGATTGTGTGTTTTGTTTTTTTTTTCTCATAAAATCTAGTGTTTTCATGCCTATTGTAGTTACTATATTTAAATGATGTGTCTTAATTTTATTGGGAGCTGTAAAAGTGGTATTTTACAGCCCATCCTTATAGAAGAGCCTCTCAATTAAGTTATAAGAAAAATATAAATTTATTCCCTGAGTAATCATGTAAAGTTGACTTTTTATATGATCCATCTTTGTTCATATATATATATATATATATACTAGTTGAGAAAGCACGTGCAATGCACGTGCTTGGTTCCTTTTGTTGCATATCACTATAATTGTTAATATTATATTCTAAAATCTATACCTATAAATTGAGAAAATATGATATACTAAAAATGATCATTATATTTTAGATAAATTATATTGAATTTTGAATCAAATAATACTTTTTAATTTAGATCAAAAAATATGTACTTAAAAGTGTAAAAGTGGAAGTAGGGTATTTCTTTATTTTTAATTATGATGTGTATCATGTGTAGCCTTGTAACTTTGCAATTATTAACTTTAATTTTCAAATTAAATTTGACTAACACAATGATATAGAAAGAAAAAAATTGAAATGGGTCTAAATAACACACCCACCAAAATCTAAATTTCAAATCATACTAATCTAACATTATTTTCATAGTTTATAATTAGTAGGTATAACAAAATTATAAAAAAAAAAAAAAAGGTAAAGTTTGTACCTTATTACAACCTATAGCCGGAATCATTGGCTTCACCATATTCTTCTTCTCTTCCCCACCATTCTCTAAAAATTACCCTATTTGATTTAACAATGAAGAAGAAAAAAAATGGATAAAAACGTAAAACTACATTATCAAATAAAATACACGGCATTCACATTTTTTATATACATTTAGGTAAGGATATATATATAGATAAAGTTGAAGAAAAAAAAATTGGCCATATTGCATTAATCAGCCAAATCAGTGAAAGAAAAAGCAAAAGATAGAAGAAAAAAAAGGGACAGCTTTTCTGGTTTTGTTAATGTTTTCTAGCAAAGATATGGGTAAGAGAGTGGTGGAGTGGTCGGATCTTCCGAGGGAATTGTTGCTAATGATCGGCAAAAGCCTCGACGCCCGCGTCGATGTTCTCCGATTTCGCAGCGTCTGCACCTCCTGGCGTTCCTCTATCCCTCCCATTCACTCGCACTCTCCTCGTTTCCCTCTCAAATTCTCTGAACCCCGCAGTGCGATCGAGACAGCGTCAAAGTCACGGCCGTCAGTTTATCTCTGCGAAAGCACTCTCTATCTTATTCAACCGGTAAATCCTTATTCAACTTCTTCTTGTTGGAGTAAGGGCTGGTTGATCAAGGTCGAAAAGTCAAAATCAGGGAAATTGCGTCTTTTAGATCCACTTCCCAACCTCAAATACATTAGATCTCCTATTACCCCAAATACTTTGAACTTGCTGAAATTCCGGGTCGTGGAATTAAGAAAAGCATATATGCTTAGATTTAATTTTGCCACAAATTATGCCCTCAGTTACCGCTGTAACCGCTCTATTCCATGGGTGAACAAAGTAGTGATGTTCCCGAGTTCAGCTTGGACTGATCCAGACGAGTCTGCGATTTTCGTGATATTTGATGGGGGGAAATTGGCTTTTGCGAAATGTGGGGATGAGAAGTGGACCCTTGTAGGTGATCGGGGCTTTGGATTTGATGATATTATTGTTTACAAGAGTCAGTTCTATGTTGTTGATAAATTGGGAATTGTTTGGTGGGTCAAATGTTCATCCTTGGAGTTGGTACCGTTTTCGCCTCCGCTATTTGGTTTGGGTAACCAGAAGCCTCTGGTAGAGTCGTGTGGAGCTCTTTATGTTGTTGATCGATACCCTGACAGGGAACCGAGGATTGTGAAAGATATTTGGCAACCTGATTTTCCAAAGACAGTTGATTTCAAAGTGTATAAGCTGGATGAAGAGAAAGGGGGTGGATGGGTTTTGTTGAAAAGCTTGGGTGATCGAGCATTTGTTTTGTTTAATGATTGTTGTTTCTCTGTTTCGGCTCAAGAGTTAGCGGGATGTAAAGGGAATTGCATTTACTTCATTGATCAACATGAAAGTTGTGTTTTTAGTTTAGACGATCACAGCATTGGGGATTTAGCATCTTCCATGGATGATGATTCTCATCCATTCTGGGAAGCCCCAACTTGGCTTACCTCTGCTAATCCATTACCATGAATGTTTGTATGAAAGTCAAACCCCCAAGGCTAAGGATAACGTTAACTTGTGTTTTTACTTGTTTTGTGATATACTCTTATATTTTTTCCACCAACACATAATTGTTTTGATGGTGATTGAACTTGGTATAAATATACTCGTCAGCTAGTATTTTGTAGAAAAGTCCCAAGAAATCTCATCTACGATATGCCTGAAATGTGACCAACCACAAAAACTACCGTCCTGTGGATTCTAGACAACCAGAAAAACTAGCCTGCAAACTTATTTTGTTGCTCTGTTTTACTTTGATTTTCATAAGCCCAAAATGCTCTGCTAAAACAGTTAAAATGTGTTTCTAGTCATCACGCATCAAGATATTCTAATAATCCTTAAAAAATAAAAAAGCTCTTACAAAGTAATATGGCACAACATGATTAGATTTTTCAAAATTTAGATTTATCCTCTTTTTAATCATGTTGTATCACATCACTTTGTAAATTTTTTTTTTTATAAAATATTTTATAAGCTTAACATTTCTCTTAAGAGTACTACTAGCAGACATTTAATAATTTTCTCTAAATTTAGGAAACAAAATTATTTTTTAATTTCCTATAAAAAAAAATTTCACAATAATTTTTTTTGTCTTTCTCTATATCAATTAAATATTTTTTACTTTTACTTTTATTTTATTCTTTTTTCTCACTTTTTCCTTTTTGTTATTTTACATTTTATTGAGTAGCATGTATTTTGAGATTATAATAATCCTTTGAGAAACTAAAGTGCTATTAAATGCATTTGGTAGCATTGTAACTACCCATTGGTTTAAGAAAAGAAATAAATTTTATAGGACATTTGTTGCATGTGTCTATTATTTTATTTTGTTTTATTTTTTTTAAAATTTTTCTTATATTTAGAGAGAAAAAAAAAAAAAACTGTAGAATATCTGTTGCCAATGTTATAAGAAAATGCTCATTCATAAGGCCGAGTTCCCAAGAAATGAAGGACAGGAGCAAATATGACACTGCAAAAATTATGGGGTGGGTTTGGAAAAGGTTGAGGAACCTAAAACGTTCTAAGTCTCTTAATTTAGGCAAAAAGTAAGTGCCCTTTTATAAATAAATGTATGTTATGTTTAATCCAAACTAATCGTTCTGATCCTGATTAGTTGATGAAACTCCATGACCGATGTCGATGTCGATTTCATTGAGATTGAGGTTTAATGAGTAGAATTGGGTCCACATTTTTTGGGCTTACCCAAGTCCAATGATATTCATGGTCATTTCATACACATTTCCCAATGAAAGCTTAATGCTTGCAAGATATCTTCTAAGTTTCGACAAGTAAATTTTGTAGGAACTTTTTTTTTATATTTATTATTTAAATTATAAGCAATTTGTTTTATAAAATTACTAAAAATCTCTATCTAATATTTTAATTCTGTAACAAGAATAAAAAAAAAAAGTGTAATTATACTCATCATTGAGATCCAAAAAATAGAATAAAGATTATTTGTATTTAATTGTTCGAATTACGTATAATTTGAGTAGCTCCGTAAAGAGAAAGAATACAGGGCCAATACTCGATATTTCAAATTTTTAGGTCTTATAAACAGGGTGAAAGAATGGGAATATTTAAAAAATTTGTGGTGAAGGCAATTTTGTGTGCTGAATGAGAATATTTATGAAATGTTTTTGGTAGATTTTCTAAAAAATCGAGATCACTAACAATTAATTTTCAAGGCCATATATCTTTTTTTTTTTTTCAAGGCCACATATCTAATACTAAATAATGTTATATATTACAATCAATCTCACTAAATCACTCCTATCCTACTGGCGTGAGATTTTTGCCTGATCCCTGCATGAGAAAAGAAGGGTCGCACAAGAGTCTTCTCTCAATCGGCTTCCAAATCGACTGTAATTCGGAGAGCGGAAGATTCGTATCTCCAAAAAAAAAAAAAAAAAAAAAAAAGCCGACTTTTCTGGTTTTTTACTGTTTTACAAATCCAAAAAGTACTCCAAATACAACGTTGTTAGTTCAGTTGTGTCCAGAGTCAGTCAACGAACAAAGATATGGATAAGAGAGTGGTGGAGTGGTCGGATCTTCCGAGGGAATTGTTGCCAGTGATCGGCAAAAACCTCGACGCCCGCGTCGATGTTCTCCGATTTCGCAGCGTCTGCACCTCCTAGCGTTCCTCTATCCCTCCCTTTCACGCTCACTCTCCTCTTTTCCCTGTCAAATTCCCTGATCCCCGCACTGCGCTCCAGTCAGCGTCAATGTCACGGCCGCCAGTTTATCTCTGCGAAAGCACTCTCTATCTTCTTCAACCGGTAAATCCTTTTCCAAATTCAACTTCTTCTTCTTGTAATAAGGGCTGGTTGATCAAGGTCCAAGAGTCAAATTCAGGCAAATCGCGTCTTTTAGATCTACTCCCCAATCACAAATACAGGCGCTCCCCTTTTACCCCAAATGCTTTGAACTTATTGAATTACCAGGTCGTGGAATTAAGAAAAGCCTATATGCTTAGATTTCATGTTCCCACTCCACCCAGATCCGAAACTGAAAGAGATTTGTCCCTCGGTTACCGCTATCACCGCCCTATTCCTTGGGTGAACAAAGTAGTGATGTTCCCGAGTTCCGCTTCGACTGATGCAGACCAGTCTGCAGTTTTCGTGATATTTCATGGGTGGAAATTGGGTTTCGTGAAATGTGGGGATGAGAAGTTGACCCTTGTAGGCGATCGGAGCATTGAATTTGATGATGTTATTGTTTACAAGGGTCAGTTGTACGTTGTTGATAAATTGGGAAATGTTTGGTGGATCGAATGTTCATCCTTGAAATTGGTACCGTTTTCGCCTCCGCTATGTGGTTTGGGTCACCAGAAGCATCTGGTGGAGTCGTGTGGAGCTCTTTATGTTGTTGATCGATACCTTGACAGAGAAGGGAGGAGGGTGGAGAACAATATTAGGCACCCAAATTTACCAAAGACAGTTGATTTCAAAGTGTATATGCTGGATGAAGAGGAGGGTGGATGGGTTTTGTTGAAAAGTTTGGGTGATCGAGCATTTGTTTTGGGTAATGATTGTTGTTTCTCTGTTTCGGCTCAAGATTTAGTGGGATGTAAAGGGAATTGCATTTACTTCATTAATCAACATGAAAGTCGTATTTTTAGTTTAGACGATCACAGCATTGGCGATTTAGCATCTTCCATGGAGGATGATTCTCATCCATTTTGGGAAGCCCCAACTAGGCTTAGCTCTGCTAATCCATTACCATGAATGTATGTATGAAATGAAACCCCTAAGGAAAACGTTTCCTTGTTTTTTTTTTTTTTTCTAATACTATGCTTGTGTTTTTACTTGTATTGTAATATGCTCTTATGTTTTTCCAGTAACACATTGTCTTGAGGGTGGTTGAACTTGGTATAAATATAGTCATGAGCTAGTCTTTTGTAGAAAGTCCAAGCCATCTCATCTACGATATGCCTGAAATGTGATCAACCAAAAAAACTAGCCCGCAAACTTATTTTGTTGCTGTCTTGCCCGAAATGATTGTTTTGTCATTGAAATTTACATAAACCCTCAACTTGTTTAGTTGTATTATAAAAGATAAATGTTGCTCAATATTTTCTAGTAACATCTTAGTATTTTTGTCTATGTGGCAGATTTACATTCACTTTTTTTTTTTTTAATTTTCTCTAATAAAAAAAAAACAAAATTAATGCTATTTGAGAATACTGAGTATCATTTTTCATTCTAAAACGACTAAAATGTATTTCTAGTCATCACTCACCAATATTAAGGAAATGTTCAATCATAAGGGTTGACTTTCGAGGAAATGAAAGCAGGGAGCAAATATGACTCCTGCAAAGATTCTGGAGAGCACTTGCAACAAACACCCATTAGCCCATTCTCTTTCCTATATATAGGAAAAACTTAAAAAAAAAAAAAATCACTCACATTAGTTTTCTTATATTTTCCTTAAATCCTTGGGTAGCTACTGTAGCTATGTAATGGTTTAGATAATCATTAAAAAAAAAATGGAAATCGAGATGACAAAAAGGCGAAAGTGAGAAAAAAGAATAAAAAAAAAGTATTTAATTGATATAGAAAAAGATAAGAGAATTTATTATGTACTGTTTTATTATAGGAAAGTAAAAAGTAATTTCGTACTCTAAATTTATGAAACATAGTTAGTGTTTGTTGCTAGTGCTCTTAGTTGAGAAAAAAAAGTGAGCACCCTTCTATAAATAAATGTATGTTATGTTTTGCTAAATAATTAAACAAGCTTGATTGTTCTCCAAAAGATATTTTCTCGAGCTAGGATCTTGTATAATTAGTGGTTTGATTGTACGCAATTTCGACAGCCCTACATAAAGGGGGTTATAAGATTATTTGTTTCGAACAAGTCGACCCCGCACCCAATTTTTTTGAGATAGGTCAATCATGCATTCCCTCTCTCAATAGTGCTACTTGAATTATGCGCAATTTGAACAACCAATTGCAAATAATCCTTATTCTATTTTCCGGATCTTGAGAATGGGTATAATTACATATATTTGGATCTTGTTACCAAAAAAAAAAATAATAAAAAAATGTTGAGGTGGCTACTAAACCACCATGTTATGTGCATAGATAACATGGGAAGAAAAATTAACAAGAAATATAATTTTTAGTAAGATAATTAGAAAATTCTTGGGCCTCATTGTTTTAGGGTAGTTTGAGAAATCCTAAACCTCCAAATAAGAAAAGTAAACGTTGACAATAAATTTATCTCTTAATTCATTAACTTGGTACTGTCTTTAAATCGACACTAAGATAAGATAAATAATAGTCAATTAGTGATAAACTTAAAAATAATCATAATCTTAATTAATAACTGTTAATCCTTATTAAATAAAATTCTACTTTAACACAAATTTTAATATAACATTATTTATAATACTAATCCTAACAGTAACATTCTATCCCTTTAAATGGTCCTTGTCCTTAAGGTCCTAGTTGATTTTCCCTTTATGTGACTGCTATAGCTCATTAATTTAATCTGCAACCTCTTTAATCAAGTCCGCCACCCAGCCCAATTTTTTAATTTTTTTTTTCAACAAATTGTACAGATGAAGTCCGGTTGGCAAAAGTAATGTTAAGGACTATATATTTTTATCTTCTCAAATTTAAAGTAGTTTTTAAAATTATCATGTGATCAAATTTTAATAATAATATATGTCAAATTTAATGATAATTTTAAAAATTATATCCATTTTAAAATGATGAAAAGATAAACTCTAACATTAGTTGGCAAAATGTTCCTCGAAACTACTGGTGTGTGCGTTGACAAACTCCACTGACGGCTTTGATGATTGCTTGGAACCACCAGTTGCTGCCTGGAGAAACAAATCTCATAATAGCAACTTTTGTTGATGCTGGCTCTACTTGCATCAACTTTTGTGTCCACCCGTCCAAAAACTCCAAACCAGTTTGGAAAAAGAGTAATACGAGTCAACATCTCCAAATAAAAATAAAAATAAAAAAGAAAAGAAAATCAAAAGCAAATAAAAAAAAGAAAAAAATAAAAGAAAATAGACAACTTTGGAAGCGTTAGTGGTTCAGTTCCGTTCCGAGTCCGTCAACGAACAAAGATATGGGTGAGAGAGTGGTGGAGTGGTCGGATCTTCCGAGGGAATTGTTGCCAATGATCGGCAAAAGCCTCGACGCCCGGGTCGATGTTCTCCGATTTCGCAGCGTCTGCACCTCCTGGCGTTCCTCTATCCCTCCCTTTCACTCGCCTCGCTTCCCTCTCAAAATCCCTGAACCCCGCACTCGGTTCGAGGTAGCGGCACTGTTGGGGCCGCCAGCTTATCTCTGCGAAAGCACTCTCTATCTTGTTCAACCGGTAAATACTTTTCCAACTTCAACTTCTTCTTCTTCTTGTAATAAGGGCTGGTTGATCAAGGTCGAAGAGTCAAATTCAGGCAAATTACGTCTTTTAGATCCACTCCCCAACCTCAAATACTTTAGCACCCCTCTTAACTCAAATGATTTGAACTTGTTAAACTTCCGGGTGGTTGAATTAAGAAAAGCGTATACGCTTGGATTTCAAGTTGGCTTTATACCCAACAATTACCACCCTATTCCTTCGGTGACCAAAGTAGTGATGCTCCCGAGTTCAGACGGGCCTGCAGCTTTCGTGGTATTTACTGAGGGGCAATTGGGTTTCGCCAAATGTGGTGATAAGAAGTGGACCCTTGTAAATGATGGGAGCTCTGAATATGATGATATTATTGTTTACAAGGGTCAGTTGTACGTTGTTGATACATTGGGAATTGTTTGGTGGGTCAAATGTTCATCCTTGGAGTTGGTACAGTTTTCGCCCCCGCTGTGTGGTTTGGGTCACCAGAAGCATCTGGTGGAGTCGTGTGGAGCTCTTTATGTTGTTGATCGATACCTTGACAGGGAACGGAGGAGGATTGTCAACAATATTTGGCTCCCTGATTTTCCAAAGACAGTTGATTTCAAAGTGTATAAGCTGGATGAAGATGAATGGACTGGATGGGTTTTGTTGAAAAGCTTGGGTGATCGAGCATTCGTTTTGGGTACTGATTGTTGCTTCTCTGTTTCGGCTCAAGAGTTTGTGGGATGTAAAGGGAATTGCATCTACTTCATTGATCAACATGAAAGTCAAGTTTTTAGTTTAGAGGATCACAGCATTGGCGATTTAGCTTATTCCTTATGTGAAGCCCCAACTTGGCTTAGCTCTGCTAATCCATTACCATTAATGTAAGTATGAAACCCCTAAGGATAATCTGTCGTGCTGTGCTATTGGTGTGTTTACTTGTATTGTGATATGCTCTTATATTTTTCCAATAACACATTGTTTTGATGGTGGTTGAACTTGGTATAAATATAGTCATGAGCTAGTCTTTTGTAGAAAGTCCAATCCATCTCATCTACAATATGCCTGAAATGTGATCAACCACAAAAACTAGCCCTCAAACTTATTTTGTTGCTCTGTTTTACTTTGATTTCCATAAACCCTGCACTTGTTGAGGGCAGGAGCTGGCATTGTAATTGTCTCACTTGCCTTTGATGTTCTCCCATCTTTTCTTCCTTTGGGTACATCCCAACTCGGACCTCCAGGCTACAAGTTCAATTCAAGTATACCATCAGAAAGTGCAAAAGAATTGAAATGAGATTTACCATTTTTTATCTGTTCTGGTGATTTAATTTTACATTGAAGTAAGAAGTTTTGAGTTTGAACTTCATTTATAAATGACCATGAATATCATTTGAGACCCGTTGGACTGCGGAAAGCCCATAAAAATGTTTTCTACTCATTATTTATTAAACCTCAATCTCTATGATGTCTTGTTATCAAACACGTGTTCCAACTTGAGACTAGACCTAAGCCAAACTTGCTTTTGATGTATTATGTCACTAGTAGGACATGCCTCAACTCGTATTTAGGGCATTAATTGCAAACTATGTCAATTCCGTACATTACTCCATATGTCAAATTTTTAATTGATATAAACAGTGTGAAAGATGGATTTGAGTCCATTGCAATACATTTCTTTTTGTAGACGTTCATATCAAATGAACGTTCAAATCTTGACAGCAATACAAAAAAAAAGGTTTGCTTTTGGGTTACTGTTGAGGTGGCCACCAAACCATCATGTTACATGCATATATATAACGTGGGATAAAATTTTTTTGAATGTTTGCTTTAATCGTTCTCAAACATTTATATTTTTTTGAATGTTTGTCTTTTACTAACCGTTATATTTTTAAATATTTGTCTTATTCTAACTATCTTATTCTAACGGTTATGTTTTGAAAAATTCGAATTTTTCTTAATGGTCATATTTTTGAATTGTTGTCTTATTGTAACGGTTATATTTTTAAAATTTATCTTTTTCTTAAAAAAATTGTAATAAAAAACACATTTAGAAGATTCTTTATATTATTATTATTATTATTATTATTATGTGAATTTTGTCATGGGAGAGGAAGGAAGAAGAAAAAGAAAATAAAAAGGAAAAAATAAAAATAAAAAGGAGAGAGAAAATATTAATTTTTTAAAATTTGATAAGTACTGTTCACTTATCAAATTTTTTGGTTTAAGTGTTAAATATATTAAAGAAGAGTTTTTCATCTTTTGATTAAATTTACTCAACAAAATAGTTAAAAGGCTATTTTGTTGAATCCACTAAAAGTGCTTAAGATTATACTTTAACACAAATTTTAATATAACATTATTTCTAATACTAATCCTAACCATAACATCCTATCCCTTTGTCCAAGACAATTTTTCCATTTATGTGCTACTATAGCTCATTAATTTAATTTGTAACCTCTTTAATCAAGTCCACCACCAATCTCCATTTCTTTTTCCAACAAAGTGTGCCAATGAAGTTTAGTTGGCAAGAGTAATGTTAGAAACTATATTTTTATTTTTTTAAAAGTTGATTCGGCTTTTAAAACAATCATTGGATCAAAATTTGATCGTAATCAATTTCAAATCTAGTTGTAATTTTAGAAGAAACATCAACTTTAAGAGGATGAAAAGAAAATAAAAAGATGATTCCTAACATTACTCATTTGGCAAAGTCTCCTAAAAGACCACCGGTGTGTGCGTTGGCCAACTCTATTGACGGCTCGGATGATCTCTGACTTTCTTGGAACCACTAGTTGCTTGATAAACAAATCTCGTAATAGCTTTTATTGATGATGGCTCTACTTGCGTCAACTGAAATGAGAAATTGTTTAGAGTTAAAATTCTCGTTCTTTAGTTGAATACACACACACACATATATAGCACTATTCCGATGTGAACTTTTAGGAGTAATTCATCGAATTGCCTAGATTTAGCATTTTCCATGGATAATTCTCATCCATTATGGGAATCCTCAACTTGGCTTAGCTCTGCTAATCCATGAATGCAAGTATGAAACCCCTAAGAATAACGTTTCCTTGTGTTTTCACTGAGAAGCTATCCTTGAACTCCTCTCTCTGTCCTGCTGTGCTATAGAATGTTTACTTCAATTGTGATATGCTCTTATAGTCTTATATTTTTTTCCTTTAAACACATTGTTTTGATGGTGATTGAACTTGGTATAAATATAGTCATGAGCTAGTATCTTGTAGAAAGTCCAAGCCATCTCATCTACGATAGACATGGAATGTGATCAACTAGAAAAACTACCGTCCTGTGGATTCTAGACAACCAGAAAAAGTAGCCCTCAAAACTTATTCTATTGCTCTGTTTTACTCTGATTTTCATAACCCGAAATGCTTGTTTTGTCATTGAAATTTACATGAACCCTGAACTTGTTTACTTCTATTCTACTCATCACTCACCAGTATTAACTATTAAGGAAATCTTGTGTCCCTTAGTTTTCGTTATAACTGAAAAAGCTTGGTTGTTCTCTAATAGATATTTTCTCATTTGGGATGGGACCCCTTACAACTAGTTGTTTAATTGCATGCAATTTGGAATACTTCATTAATAAGGGTTTGCAAGGTCACTTGTTCCTAAGCCTGGACGCCTCCATCATCCGCCCTCCCGCATGACGCATGGAGTGGACGGACGGATGGCCATCAAGCTATCTACCCATAACAAGCGGATATCAAACTCAAGGTAGGCATCCGCCTTCTCATATCCCTTATAACAACATATATATTATTTATTCGACAACGTTTTGGTATTTAATCCTAAAATGACGTAGTTTCGTCTAGAAAAAGTTTATATTAGAAACTTCTTTTTATTTCCGTTCATTTGAACAACCCTAATTAAACACAATCCATATTATCCTTTGTTGCTGCCTGAGCCCCTGAACAGCTCCCGCTCTCAACGCTGTCGTGCCGTTATCATGTCGTGGCTTGCATCTATATATCTTTGTCGTTGTGCTGTTGTGAGATTTGTTGCTTCCTTTCGTTATTCGAATTGTTTATTTATTTATTTTTTTTTTCTTTTGAATATGCATGGATGTGTATGGTCAGATGGAACCCAAAAACCACCCGCCCTGGACAGGTGGACAGTTGGTCAAAGCTGCCCTCTGCTGAGGACAGTTATGGAGGCAGTAAAAGGCAATTCTCTGCCCATCTAGGACGGTGTTTAGTGCTACTTGTTCCGAACAAGTGGGCCTACACCCAAATATGTTTAATTATGTGGGTATAATTAAATATAGTGGTTTATCACAAATTTAATAGTGATTTTAAAAGTTACATCAAATTTAGAATGATGAAAAGATAATCTCTAACATTACTTAGTTGGCAAATGCCCCTCCGAACGACCGGTGTATGCGTTGACAAACTCCATTGACGGCTCTGATGGTCTCTGGGAACCACTAGTTGCTGGAGAAACAAATATATAGATGAGAAATTATTTTATATTGTGAATAAAAAATGATTTTTATAAGTTAATATGATTAATGAAAATATAAAAAATATTTGTGATTTTTGGTATGCGCCAAACGCCTGAAAATGTTTTCAGCAGAAAACATTTTCTTGAAAAATGATTTGCTTAAAAATTTTTCCGACGAAAAACATTTTATGTCGAAACAAATTGAATCTTATTTTAAATTGGATTTTTTTTTACTTGCTTTCTATGGAAAATTCCCACATTGGGGGATTGAGGCTTCACTTACAGTTCCACCTTCATATTCTTGTCCATGTTTTGCTCATAATCGCTTTCCTTCCTTCGTAGCACAAGTTTGATCATCACTTTAAAACTAGTATATGGGGACAAGAATCTTCTCTATATCAAATTAAATAAATTGTATCAAATTTATGATCAGGATTTAAAGTTGTTGCATTTAACGGTGTACAAGATTTCATATTATTTAAATTTTTTTAAAAAAAGACTTGACACTATTGACTTCATAACACTATTAGATGCATTATTTTAAATCTGACCATAAAATAAATACTATCCATTTCATTTGAAATGCAGATGATTCTATTCAGTATTAGATATCTATTTATGCAAAAAGGATTTTGTGTCTACAATATTAAAACAAATAAATTGTTTTAAAGTCCTTGATGTCCTTTTGAAAAATTATTAAAACAATCCATAGGGTTTACGGTTGTACCAAATTGAACTTTAGGGTAACAAAAATACCATGAAGTTCCTTGTGGTAAACTATTTGTAGAAAATAGTTTTTGCCACCCAAGTTGTTTGATGAAAACCGTTAAATGCACACGTGAATCCATGTTACACCCAATCATAAATTGACACATATTGCAAACCCATGGATCATTTAAGTAATGTTCTCATATCTTTGGCTCTACCTAATCCTCTTCATCCTACTATTTAATGACCTGTTTGATGTTTTTACCACTTGTTATGTCTTTCAGTGTACGTATTTTGCATATATGATATTTCAATATTAATTATCACTTGCCGATTTCTGATTTATGCATTTTGGATTTTCAGAACTAAGCGTGACTGGAGGGGTTGATAAAGAAATTAATTAGCTGTGAAACTCAAGTTTTACACCGTTTTCTGCATTAATTTCCCATATCAGGCCAAGAAAAGATCATCGATGTTGTAACGTCTAAACCTTGAAAAAAGAAAAGAAAAAAAAGAGTGCGGTTTGGTTGTTCATATCATTCCTCTATTCCTACCGTTCCTACGTGTGAATTCTATACATAATTTGTCCTTTCACTTCTGTAATTTCCTTTTTTCGGTGAATAATGTCCTTGAATTTCCATGAATCATTTTTCATACTCCATGCTCATCTTGCCATCTTTACAGCACTGCACTCCCAGCTCTCCGTTTTGTTTTTTATATTCATTCGTGTAGAATATTGAGAGGTGCCCGCTCCTTAATTTCCATCCTTTTTTTTGCTTAGCGTGGTTTCGAATTTCATTCTACTGACTCCTTGTTCCAGTCTATGAATATCCTAGTTAGGAAAAGTAATCCTTTATTTCCTTTTTTCTGCCTATGATTTTTTCTCATTGTGGTTTCTAGTTCTCTTTTTCTTGTTTTTTTGAGTTTTTGTCTACTTGCACCAACAAATAATAAAAAAAAAAAAGTGAAATAAGCATCGATATTTTAATATAAGATCCGACAAATAAGTGCTTATTTTTGTAGTATCATTGTTATGGATTTGTTGTATTGGGGTTTATGTAGGGTTGCCCCGCCCAAATTTATTATTCTTGTCATGATGTTTTCCCGTACCCGTCCCTTAGAATTGGTAATTTTTGACACAATCTGTGAAACCGATATGAATCCAACACAAAATTAAAGGGTTAGAGTTGAGAAGTTTGACTTATTTAATTAAATGGATCAGGTTATGGTTAACCTATATAATCTTATACACATGCTTCATCACAACCCAAACCCGACACATGACATAATAATATAAAATTTTTAACATGACCCGCAAATCTGACATGAACCTAATACAAAATTAGAGGATTATGGTTAAAGAGTTTGACCCGTTAAATTAAATGGGTTGAATTAGAATTAACATATATAGTATTATACATATGTCTCAACACAACTTAAACTTGACACACGAACACAAATTGTCATCCGAACCATTTATGCCATGATGTGTCTCTTTTTCAGATTCCTAACTTTTTGTCGGGACTTTTTTTGTTTTTTTAATGCTACTCCAGCTGGTTCGTAACAGCTTTTCTTGTTTTTGATTCTACATCTGCGGATGACTTTGAGAGTAAGTTTAGCGTCAGCCAATCCCAAGAGTGTGGTACAAAAGTTTTGTATACCTTAATAAAGCAATCGTGTTTAGTGGAATGATGATCGATGGTATACCTTAAGTTTTGTATACCTTAATAAAGAATTTGGACACTCATATACAAAAGTAAATGTCGTCAATATAATAAACTAAACAAAAGCAAAGCAAAGATGGAACACTAGAATAGAACCACCTACGTACCTCTCTTTGACGAGATTTACTTTTGTATAATGAGTGTCCAAATTCTTTAATTCCATTCCATTGCTTTGATTTTTTATCTTCTTGCTTTTAAGTTTGTGTCTCCTCTCCCCTTCTCTCTCGAGCCGCTCCCCCCTCCCAAAATAAACTTCTCTGGATCGGCTATGGTTAATTGATCGCAAAAGCTAAAGTTCCAATCGTAAAACAAATTTACTTGGCTTTTCGAATTTTTAAATATAACACACATTGATTTTGACTTTAAAAAAGTTCTTTTTCGTTTCTTTTTTGTTTAAATGATTTTTTTATTTTCTTTTTTCGGGTGAACGTACACGAGTCGAGAAGCGGCCAAAAACCCAGGCATGCAAATGCAAGTTTCATTAACTTATTTAATTCCCTTAAAATGGTTTTTATTTTTTTAAAACTGTAAATCATTTTTCGATTTTGAGCTTCTCATTCTCAAATCACCGGAATTCGCTAGACCACTGCCAAACTTCCACCTGAAATTCGTTGGAACTTCGCCAAACCATCGCTGGAACTTCACACGAACTCAAACTTTTAGTTTAATTTTTTTTTTAAAAAAATTATATTAATATTTATATTGTAAATACAAATTGATTTTTATAGGTTTATATGATTGAAGAAAATATAAAATATATTTATGATTTTTCATATGCTAAACACTTGAAAATGTTTTCAGCAGAAAACATTTTCTTCAAAAATTCTTTTATTAAAACTATTTTTCGACATAAAACATTTTACGTTGAAACAAACAGAGCCTTACTTTAAATTGGAGTTTTTTTACCAAATCTCTATGGAAAATTCCCACATGAGGCATTAAGGCTTCACTTACAATTGCACCTACATATTTTTGTCCATGTTTTGCTCATAATTGCTTTCATTCTTGCGTGGCACAAGTTTGATTGTCACTTTAAACCTGGTATTTTTGGGGACAAGGGTCTTCTCTATTTTAAATTAAATGGATAATTTTTATTTTATAATCAAAATTTAAAGTTAGTGTATCTAACAGTGTACAATATTTCATATTATTTAATTTTTTAAAAGACTTTAACTTCATATACACCATTAGATGCACTAATTTTAAATTGTTACCATAAAATAAATATTATTCATTTAATTCGAAATGGAGAAGATCATATTCTGTATTGGGTATTTGTTTATGTAGAAAGGATGTTGTGTCTATGATATTGAAACAAAGATATTGTTTTACAATCCTTGATGTCCTTGGGGAAATTACTTAAACAATCCTTAAGGTTTACAATTGTACCAAATTGAACTTTAGAGTACCAAAAATACCTTGAAGTTCCTTTGAGGTAAACTATTTGTATAAAATAGCTTTTGCTATCAAGTTGTTTTATGGAAACTGTTAAATTCACATGTGGATTCATGTTATAACCAATCATAAATTGACATATAACACAATTGAGTTTTACCGAGTATAAAGGCCAGAGCCTTAAAATCAACCGACTAAATTCTCAGTCTAATGTCTCGAACCACTCTCAGTATTGAACAATTGAGTCGCAAACTTCACCTGGATAGCTAAAAAATTCATGACTTTTGTCAAGACGTTTGTTTAAAAAAAAAGTTCGTAATGCTACTCCAACTGGAATCTGATCAAGTGATGGTGGACACTCTACTTTGATGAAAAGAGACTAAAAAACACCGCCGGGTATTGTGATAGTGGAACAGCTTTATATGATCAAACAAACAGAAGAGAAGATTATAAAAGTCATTTCAATTTTATATTTTAAGCCCAGTGGAGTCTCTTAATTTCTCTCAAATGTGTTATTAACTTATTAAATTGAAACCAAGCTGAGTTTGGCAACAAGCTTTCCTTCTATGTTTTTTTTTTAAAGGAAAAAAAATGATTGATATGACATAAATGTGAGATTATATTTGAATATTTTGTAAAGAGAGAAAAAAAGAAAAAAGAAAATTGTTTCTTAATATATCGTGCTCATTTACTTGATTATCTACAATACAAACATTCTTATTTATCCTTATTTATAGAGTATACAATCAACCTATAAATAGAGAATATTAAAATATCAATCAAATATGAAATATACGAAATTATATTCTAACAAATACATTCACAAAGCAAATCTTGAACATCAAAGCTGCAAAGATTTGCAGTGAATTAATGGAGTCAATGGCCTGCCATGAAATTTCTTCTTGGTTTGTGGTTGAATCGATGTCTCTACATTTTTTATATATTAATCCCAGGAGTGTGATGGGTCATACAATCACTTTTTTTATTATTGCGGTTGATTCGTTGTCTTTGCTTTTTTCACCAAAGATTTATGCTTTTGCCTTGCTTTTAAAGTTTTCATGCTCTTAAAATTCATTTTGCCATCTTTATTAGAATGAGCTTTAACTAGGAAGAGCATTACCAACAGAATGATCAAATCCATCGTAGTAGTTGAATATAACTATTATTACCATTTTCTTCTCTTCACAAAATAAGCTATTTATAGTTTTTTTCTTCTAATATGAACAGTAAATAAGCGATATCATAATGTAAAGCATAAAAAATTGAGAAATAAACAAAAGAGAAAGAGACTATTCACATATCCCTCTTCCCCAATTTTATTTTTTGGCTTGCCCCACTTTCCCCACTTTTATTTCTTTGCTTGCCAAGA
Source organism: Betula pendula (assembly GCA_900184695.1). Taxonomy (NCBI): domain Eukaryota; kingdom Viridiplantae; phylum Streptophyta; class Magnoliopsida; order Fagales; family Betulaceae; genus Betula; species Betula pendula. The sequence continues at coordinate 961,615 of FXXK01000023.1, read as the reverse complement.
GAGATGAGCAGGAGAGATAGTTGGGCGAGAGATTGGTTGGCACTGCCATGGTGTCAAATCCGCTGGTCAAAGATGATCTGTTAATTTTTTGTTCATTTGGTTATGATTTTGTGAGGCTCTGTTTTTTTTGGATGAATGAAGGGGATTTTGGAGAGAGAGAGGAGAGTGGAATTTTTGGAGAAAATCTTACTTAGAATATACGGAAAATATAAATGTTGAAATAAGTGTGGAAATATAAAAATATGAGAACAATAGCGAATTGTAAGAGAGAGAATGAGACAGAAAAAATTACGGGTGGTTCGGTGTTAAACATGCACGTCTATCACTCTAAAAGGCCTTTAAAACTACATTGTGTTCATTAACTTAACAATTATCTACTTACATCAACTAAGATAAAAGATTGTTCAGAGTTGAAAGCATCATTTTGCCTTTGGTCTTTACAAATATATAGATGACAACAAGAACTACATCAAAAGAAATAAATAAATACATACACCAAATTAAAGACCAGTGAAATAAGATGATCAACACAGCAATCTATTTCACAGCTTCAAATAAGATATTCAATATGCAAGGAAAATATAAGAATATTGCCAGTAGTGTTGGTTGTAATGGTTCATAGCGAAAATTTGCGAGTGCCATAAACAACACCCAAAAAGTTCTTTAACTTCAAGCCAGCTGCCGATGTTCTTGTTCATTTAATTCAATTAATCTGAATAATTTAATTTAAATTCTATGCTCGAATTACAATTTGTCTATCCATTCATGAGAAAGGATTTTGATGGTGTCCACCCGTCCAAATACTCCAAACCAGTTTGGAAAAAGAGTGATACGTGTCAATATCTCCAAATAAAAATAAAAAGAAAAAAGAAAAGAAAATCAAAAGCAAATAAAAAAAGAAAAAGACAATAGACAACTTTTCCAATATAGCGTTGGTGGTTCAGTTCCGTCCCGAGTCCGTCTACGAACGAAGATATGGGTGAGAGAGTGGTGGAGTGGTCGGATCTTCCGAGGGAATTGTTGCTAATGATCGGCAAAAGCCTCGACGCCCACGTCGATGTTCTCCGATTTCGCAGCGTCTGCACCTCCTGGCGTTCCTCTATCCCTCCCATTCACTCGCACTCTCCTCGTTTCCCTCTCAAATTCCCTGCACCCCCCGGTGCGATCGAGACAGCGCCAAAGTCACGGCTGTCAATTTATATCTTCGAAAGCACTCTCTATCTTGTTCAACCGGTAAATAGTTTTCCAACTTCTTCTTCTTCTTCTTCTTCTTGTAATAAGGGCTGGTTGATCAAAGTCGAAGAGTCAAATTCAGGGAAATTACGTCTTTTAGATCCACTCCCCAGCCTCAAATACATTAGCTCCCCTCTTAACCCAAATAATTTGAACTTATTGAACTTCCGGGTCGTTGAATTAAGAAAAGCGTATACGCTTGGATTTCAAATTGGCATCATACCCAACAATTACCACCCTCATTATAGTCCTTTGGTGAAAGTAGTGATGTTCCCGAGTTCAGACGGGCCTGCGGCTTTCATGTTATTTAATGAGGGGAAATTGAGTTTCGCCAAATGGGGTGGTGAGAAGTGGACCCTTGTAAATGATGGGAGCTCTGAATATGATGATATTATTGTTTACAATGGTCAGTTGTACGTTGTTGATAAATTGGGAATTGTTTGGTGGGTCAAATGTTCATCCTTGGAGTTGGTACCGTTTTCGCCTCCGCTATGTGGTTTGGGTCACCAGAAGCATCTGGTGGAGTCGTGTGGAGTTCTTTATGTTGTTGATCGATACCTTGACAGAGAACGGAGTAGGATGGATTACGATAATTTTCCCAAGACAGTTGATTTCAAAGTGTATAAGCTGGATGAAGAGGAATATAGTGGATGGGTTTTGTTGGAAAGCTTGGGTGATCGAGCATTTGTTTTGGGTACTGATTGTTGCTTCTCTGTTTCGGCTCAAGAGTTTGTGGGATGTAAAGGCAATTGCATCTACTTCATTGATCAACATAAAAGTCGAGTTTTTAGTTTAGAGGATCAAAGCATTGGCGATTTAGCATTTTCCATGGATGATTCTCATCCATTGTCGGAAGCCCCAACTTGGCTTAGCTCTGCTAATCCATTACCTTCAATGTAAGTATGAAACCCCTAAGGATAACGTTTCCTTGTGTTTTTAACTTTTCACTGGGAAACGATCCGTGAACTCTCTCTCTCTCTCTCTATCTCTCTTGCTGTGCTATTGGTGTGTTTACTTGTATTGTGATGGTGAAAGAACTTGGTATTTTTGTTTTTTTTATAATTTCATTAAGGGCATTTTTGTTATTATTGATAGTTTGGAAGCACACTAACAATAGGGTAGTAGTTTGAGCAGATATATGTATTTTTTTCTCCTAATTAATAACCTTATTAAATAAGATTATACCTTAACACAAATTTTAATATAACATCATTTCTTATACTAATTCTAACCGTAACATCCCATCCCTTTTTTCCTAGACGATTTTCCCATTTATGTGCTGCTATAGTTCATTAATCTAATTTGTAACCTCTTTAATCAAGTCCACCACCCAGCTCCATTTCTTTTCCCAACAAAGTGTGCAAATGAAGTTCAGTTGGCAAGAGTAATGTTAGAGATCATTTTTTTTTTTTCAAAGTTAATATGACTTCTAAAATAGCAATTGGATCAAAATCTAATAGTGATGTATCTCAAATCCTATTATAATTTTAAACCACATTAATTCTAGGAGGATAAAAAGATAATAAAAAGATGATTCCTAACATTATTCGGTTGGCAAAGTCCCCTAAAAGACCACCGGTGTGTGCGTTGGCCAACTCTATTGATGGCTCAGATAATTTCTGACTCTCTTAGAACTACTAATTGCTGGATAGACAAATCTCGTACTAGCTTTTATTAATGATGGCTCTACTTGCACCGACTGAGATGAGAAATTGTTTAGAGTTAAAATTCTCATTCGTTGTTTAGGGGGAAACCGCATCACATAACATATTTTATTCTAATATAGGCTGAACCAAAGAATGAAGATTTCAACTTTAAACAATTTCTCATCTCGTAGTAGGCTTTGTTGATGATGGCTCTACCTGCGTTGATTAAGATGATTTCTCATCTCTACGATTTTTTTGATGTTTCTGATGATGTCTCCTAAAAAGAATTGAGAATTTCAAATCTTGTATACATATGTCATTCTGAATAATGCTGATATGATAAGCTATGATAAATCAAAATGATCTTCGGAGTCTTGAAAATAATTTAAAAATGGAGAATTTTGCGTATTCTTCTTCATCATATGCTTTTCCATTTGAAATTTAGGATAAAGTTTATGATAATTTCTTCTTATATTATTTTTTAGAACTTGAGAATGTAATATTTGCTTGATTCAAACTCTTTTGAAGGGAGAACTGGTTTTGGTCATCTACGCTGAATTTTATATATATATGAGAAAAAAAAAATCACTACATCAACAGAAAAATGCAACTGAAAAAAAAAAAAATTACTGACACCAAATTAAAGACTAATGAAGTAACATTCTACATATAGCAATTCATTTCACAGCTTTAGAAAGGATCTTCATGGGAATGCGCAATATTAGTCGTAGTTGTCCATAGTAAAAATTTGCAAATGCCATGAAAGATACTCAAAAAATTCTTAATTTAAGGCCAGCAGTAGAAGGTCTTGTTCCCCTAATTAAATTAATCTGAATAATTTCATTTAAATTCTATGCTCGAATTACAATGTCTATACCTTCATGAGAAAGGATTTTGACGGTGTCCACCCCTCCAAACCGGTTTGGAAAAAGAGTGATAGTATTCATAGGAGTAAACTTCTCCAAAAAAAAAAAAAAGAAGCAAATTAAAGAAGAAGAAGAAGAAAAGAAAAGAACAACTTTGCTTTGCTATTAAGCACAGAGCATAAAGTAGTCCATAAAGCATAAGCATTATCATTACTATAAAACATTTTTTTTTTTTTAAATGTTTTCTAAAACCATAAAGCATAAAGTACTCCAATATGACGTTGTTGGGTCAGTTGTGTCCCGGGTCAGTAAACTGTAAACGGACAAAGATATGGGTGAGAGAGGGGTGGAGTGGTCAGATCTTCCGACGGAATTGTTGCAAATGATCGGCAAAAGTGTCGACGCCCGCGTCGATGTTCTCCGATTTCGTAGCGTCTGTAACTCGTGGCGCTCCTCTATCCCTCCAATTCAAGCTCACTCTCCTCGTTTCCCTTTCGAATTCCCTGATCCCCGCAGTGCGCTCCAGTCAGCGGAACTGTTAGGGCCGGCAGCTTATCTCTGCGAAAGCACTCTCTATCTTGTTCAACGGGTAAATACTTTTCCAACTTCAACTTCAACTTCTTCTTCTTTTTCTTGTAATAAGGGCTGGTTGATCAAGGTCCAAGAGTCAAATTCAGGCAAATTACGTCTTTTAGATCCACTCCCCAACCTCAAATACATTAGCTCCCCAAAGAATTTGAACTTATTGAACGTCCAGGTCGTTGAATTAAGTAAAGCCTATACGCTTGGATTTCAAGTTGCCATTTTACCCAGATCAGAAGCTGAAATAAATTATTCCGACAGTTACCTCTCTTTTCCTTGGGTGAACAAAGTAGTGATGTTCCCGAGTTCAGCTTGGACTGATGTAGACGAATCTGCGGTTTTCGTGATATTTAATGAGGGGAAATTGGGTTTCGCTAAATGTGGGGATGAGAAGTGGACCCTTGTAGGTGATCGGAGCTTTGAATTTGATGATATTATTGTTTACAAGGGTCAGTTCTACGTTGTTGATAGATTGGGAATTGTTTGGTGGATCGAATGTAAATCCTTGAAGTTGGTACCGTTTTCACCTCCGCTATGTGGTTTGGGTAACCAGAAACATCTGGTGGAGTCTTGTGGAGCTCTTTATGTTGTTGATCGATACATTGGCAGTGAGAGCAATATTAGGCGCCGTAATTCTCTCGAGACAGTCGGTTTCAAAGTGTATAAGCTGGATGAAGAGTGGGGTAGATGGGCTTTGTTGAAAAGCTTGGGTGATCGAGCATTTGTTTTGGGCGCTGATTGTTGTTTCTCTGTTTCGGCTCAAGAGTTTGTGGGATGTAAAGGGAATTGCATCTACTTCATTGATCAAAATGAAAGTCATGTTTTTAGTTTAGAGGATCACAGCATTGGCGATTTTACATTTTCCATGGATGATTCTCATCCATTATGGGAAGCCCCAACTTGGCTTAGCTCTGCTAATCCATTACCATTAATGTAAAGTATGAAGCCCCTAATGATAACGTTTCCTTGTGTTTTCACTGGGAAGCTATCCTTGAACTCCTCTCCCTGTCCTGCTGTGCTATTGGTGTGTTGCTAGTATTGTGATATGCTCTTATTTCCAATAACACATTGTTTTGATGGTGATTGAACTTGGTATAAATATACTCATGAGCTAGTATTTTGTACAAAGTCGAAGCCATCTCATCTACGATATGCCTGAAATGTGATCTACCCCAAAAACTACCGTCATGTGGATTCTAGACAACCAGAAATAGTAGCCCTCAAAACTTATTCTGTTGCTCTGTTTTACTCTGATTTTCATAACCCGAAATGCTTGTTTTGTCATTGAAATTTACATGAACCCTGAACTTGTTTACTTCTATTCTACTCATCACTCACCAGTATTAACTATTAAGGAAATGTTGTGTCCCTTACTTTTCGTTATAACTTGAAAAAGCTTGGTTGTTCTCTAATATAGATATTTTCTCATTTGCGATGGGATCCCTTACAATTAGTTGTTTAATTGCATGCAATTTGGAATACTTCATTAATAAGGGTTTGCAAGGTCACTTGTTCCTAAGCCTGTACGCCTCCACCATCTGCCCTCCCGCATGACGCATGGAGTGGATGGACGGATGGCCATCCGACTATCTGCCCATAACAAGCAGATATCGAACTCAAGTTAGGTAGGGCGGATATTATCCACCTTCGCATATCCCTTATAACAACATATATATATATATATAAGAAAAAATCATATCAAAACGACGACATTTTGGTATTTAATCCTAAAATGATGTAGTTTGTCTAGAAAAAGTTTATATTAGAAACTTCTTTTTATTTCCGTTCATTTGAACAACCCTAATTAAACACAATCCATATTACCCTTTGTTGCCTCTTGAGCCCCTGATGTTGCTCCGCTCTCAACAGTGTCATGCCGTTATCATGTCGTGGTGTGCATCTATATATCTTTGTCGTTGTGCTGTTGTGAGATTTGCTGCTTCCTTTTGTTATTCGAATTGTAGATTTTTTTTTTTTTTTTTTCCTTTTGAGTATGCATGGATGTGTATGGTCGGATGGAACCCAAAAACCACCCGCCCTGGACAGGCGGACAGTTAGTCAAAGCTGCCCACTGCAGGGGACAATTATGGAGGCCGTAAAAGGCAATTCTCTGCCCATCTAGGACGGTGTTTAGTGCTATTTGTTCTGAACAAGTGGGCCTACACCCAAATATGTTTAATTATGTGGGTATAATTAAACCTTTTTTTTTTTTTTTTTGTTGTAAGTGATTAAACATATTTGGATCTTGTTAAAGGATTAGAAATTTAGAATGATCTGGTACACGGCATGTGTCTGTCGAATAAGAGCATCAAACCTAGAAGAAGCCGAAGAAATAGTCAAGGCATGAATTTTGTAGATCATACCGCTGCCATTTGTCTAATTCTGTTTGATGGCTATGTACAGCCTGGCAATTTCGGACAAAAGCTTTGCTTCGGTCCCTCTTTCGTTTCAACTTTAACCATTTGTTCATCATCTAACTATTTGTAATAGATTTTGCTCCCTCTCTACTCCTCGTAGGCCAACATCACCAGGGAACCTTATAGATTGAGAAAGAGTAGAAACTATATTTGGGGATGGTTCTGGGGTGGCTTGGCTGAGGCCACCCCCATTGGCTGGAGCCAGCCACCCCTTCCCCAATTTTTTATTTTTTTATTTAAGTTTTAGTATTTCTAATTTTTTTTTCTTTATTTTTAAATTTTTTTTTTAAAAAAAAAAATTGGTGACACGTGGCAAGTTTTGATTCAAACATGTGGACGACCGTAAAAAATTTGACGGAATATAAACGAAGATGCTATTTTCGTCTTTTTCCATGAACTAAGTACAACTTATGATACAAAATAAAATAGTAGTGATAAAAAATAAAGTTGTTAAAATCTTAGTACTTAAATGACATTTAATCTTTTGGATCCAACTTGAGTGCTGTTCCAACACCCATGCTTTTCAACCCTTGAGATTTGATTTCATTTTCTTGAAATCAAATCCAAGGGTTGAAAAGCCTTGGCTTGGGTGCTTTAACAGCACCCAAGCCAAATCCTAACCCTTTTCATACATCAAATTATCAAAATGATGTAGGGACCATGCCACATGGAATTGGGAGATGTAGGGGGATATTTAACATTACTATATTTTTATTTTATAACTAATTTACAATATTGTCGAGCAATTTCAATCATTTTTTGAATTTTTTTTTAATAAGAATTCATCAAAAATTTAGTTAGATCTAATATGTTAAATTTTTAAGATAAAAAATATAATTTATAGTATTACTTAATAAATTTTAATTGATATCCTCTTATGAGAATACATTAGATCATAAGATGCTTGTCGTATTCGTCCTAACGCGTAGAATGTTGTTCGTGTCTTTAGGATGGGAAGAAATAAGGGTGCGTTTATTTCTTAATGTAAATGAGAAAAATATATAAAATATTTTATTAAAATGAAAATTAAATTTGGAGTCAATACTTGGACTCTAGACTCATTACCATTGTCATTAGAATATATAAAGAGTTGGTAGAAGAATAATAATTTTTTTTATAAATTGACATGATAATTCACATAATATTTAGTAAAAGTGGTTGCACCTAAGCAATTTTCATATATAAAATAACTCTTATATAATAATAATAATAACCATTTTTTTTTATTTATTAAAAAAAAATACATCAAAACACAGATTAACGCTGCACATACTTTCTACTCTATTTCATATTATTATTTTTTCTTTAAAAATACCATTGGTTCTTGGTTCTCTCTCTGTTGTGGGAAGTCGTTCTGCAAGTCAACCCAACAAAGCTATGGACGAGGATGTCGTCCACTGGTCCGATCTTCCGGAGGAACTTTTGCGGTACATCGGTAAAAGCCTCGACGCCGGCATCGATGTTCTCCGATTTCGCAGCGTCTGTGCTTCATGGCGATCCTCCATCCCTCCCTTACGCCAGATTTCTCCGCGTTTCCCTTTCGCCAGCAGCAATGGAAAGGCCGTCGACGCCTTTGTCTCGCAGAGTACCATCTACCGTCTTGAACCTTCCGACGAGAATCCAAACCCATCAGCGTCTTCTTCCTCTTCTTCTAAAGCCTGGTTGATTAAGGTTGAACAGTCAGAAACGGGTCAAATAGTACGCCTATTGAACCCACTTTCATGCCTCCATACCAGGTTTCTCCCTGCCTCTTTTCCAAAGCTGATAAATCTCATGGATTTTCGGGTAATCGAGGTAAGCAAAGCATATAAACTTCAATATTCTTCTGGGTCGCCTATTTATGGTGCGAGTAAAGTAGTGGTGTACCCCAACTCTGCGTGGACTAGTGTTAAAGATTGCATGATTTTCGCCTTATATGATGGGGGAAAATTGGGTTTTGCGAAATATGGAGCTGAGAAATGGACCCTTGTAGATGATGACAATTCTCATGAATATGATGACATAATTGTATACAAGGACCAATTCTATGTCATTGATTGGTTGGGAATAGTTTCATGGATCGAATGTTCATCATTGAAGCTGATACAGTTTTTCCCTCCTTTATGTGGTTTGGGTACCCAGAAGCATTTGGTGGAGTCATGTGGGGAATTCTATGTTGTTGATAGATACTTCAACAGGAAACGGAGGGGACGATACCTTCATGAGAATATGAATCATAATTTCCGTAGATACCTTGTTTGTCCTAGGACCGTTGATTTCAAAATTTATAAGCTGGATCAAGAGTGCGGTGATTGGGTTATGGTGCAGAACTTGGGTGATCGGGTGTTCTTTCTTGGGAATGACTCATCTTTCTCTGTTTCAGCTCGAGAATTTGGTGGGTGTAAAGGGAATTGCATTTACTTCACTGATGAGAATGACATTGGGGTGTTCTACTTAGAAGATCATAGCATTGGGAAGATAGTAAATTTCCCATACTATTCTCATATATTTTGGCCTCCCCCATCTTGGCTCACACCCCAAACGTCTAAATGCTGATTGTAGGTATTGTAGTTTCCTAATCTGATACAAATTTTAAAAGGGTTATTATGTTGTACTTGGAAGGATCTTGATTTTTAGCAATTTGTTCACTTGCAAGCCGTTAGGCAGGCTCCTCAAAATTTGTTTGAATATGTAGGTTTTGTAGAAGTTCTCTCATATTTATTGTCTGCACTTGAATTGCTGGATATCTCTATCTATCCTTGAATTCCTCTAATGTTGTTGTGTCTATTATGAGTACAGTTGTCATGATCTGTCTTATGTGTCACTTTGTTTAAAGATTGTGATATTAATCATGTCTCCGCCTATGATTTGGATTTGAACCATATTTATATAATTCAACTTTTATTTTATTAAATATTTCATATGTTGGGTCTTATTTATTGAGTAGTTAAGTTTATATGGGAGAATTTTGTGTGTTTCTTCGTCTTGTCTAATGCTTCTTTGTCTGAAATCTAGGATAAAGCTTTTAATAATTTCTTCTTATATTCTTTCTTAGAACTTGATGACGCAATATTTGCTTGATGTTCTAAAATTTCGCAGCGTATGTTCTCCGATTTTGCAGTGTCTCGTGGTGTTCCTCTATCCCTCCCTTTCACTCGCCTCGCTTCCCTCTCAAATTCCCTGAACCCCACAGTTCTCTCGCGATCGAGACAGCGTCAATGTCATAGCCGCCAGTTTATCTCTGCGAAGCACTCTCTATCTTGTTCAACCAGTAAATACTTTTCCAACTTCAACTTCTTCTTGTAACAAGGGCTGGTTGATCAAGGTCCAAGACTCAAATTCAGGCAAATTATGTCTTTTAGATCCACTCTTCAACATCAAATACAATAGCTCCCCCCTTCTACCGAAGACTTTGAACTTATTGAACTTCCGGGTCGTTAAATTAAGAAAAGCGTATACGCTTGGATTTCAAGATGGCATTCTACCCAGATTAGAAGCTGAAATAAATTATGCATACCGCCCTATTCCTTGGGTGAACAAAGTATTGATGTTCCCGAGTTCAGCTTGGACTGATGCAGATGAGTCTGCGGTTTTCGTGATATTTAATGGGGGAAATTGGGTTTCGCCTACCCCTTATGATACACAGCATGTCTAAATATCCCCTGAATCCATCCTCCTCCTATCTTCTTCATTTCTTGTGGCGTGTTTCTCACTACAAAACAACTAATTTTTACAAGGGATTTTAGAAAAGTTACCCAAATTCTTTTTACATCCCTTCAAATATCACTATCATTATTGGATCTATAAATTTATGTGAATTTCATGTATAAGACCTACAAATCTAATAGTAATGGTGATATTTGGAGGGATGAGAGGGAGATTTGGGTAGCTTTTCTAGCATTTTTCTTTTTATAAATCAAAATGTTGCGGGGACCATGCCACATGGGATTGGGGGATGTAGGAGATAAATGCTTGTTGTCTAATTTTTATATTCAATTTGCTTATGTGGCTTTTTTATTTTTGTTTTTTTATTTTTTTATTTTTTTTTTATTTTTATTTTTTTACATTTATAGGGCCATTCTTGTCCACATAGACAAAGTTGGATAAATAAATTGGACAACAAGCGTTACTCATACAACTATTTCACAATGTTGTTAGACAGTTTCAACCAACTTTTAATTTTTTTTTTTTCTTTTAACAAAGATTCATCAAAAATTTAGTTGGATCTAACATGTTGAAATTTTGAGATAAAAATTTTCTTAATAAATTTTAATACATGTCCTCTTGCGAGAATCCGTCAGATCATAAGCTGCTTGTCGTTTTGTCCTTACCCGTAGAATGCTGTTCGTGTCTTTAGGATGAGAAGAAATAGGGTTACGTTTATTTCTTAATGTAAATGGGAAAAAGATATAAAATATTTTATTAAAATGGAAATTAAATTTGGAGTCAATATTTGAACTCTAGACTCATTACCATTGCCATGAGACTATATAAAGTTTATGATGTTAGGATATAAATTAACATGATTGTCTCCATAATACTTATTAAGTTAGTTATTAAATAATTAAATTTAATTGTAGTTGAGACTGTCACATTAATTTGTAAAGAATTTTAGTAAAAGTGGTTGCACCTAAGTAATTTTCATATATATAATAGGGATAATTATAAAAATTAGTCTATGTAGTTGGCCTAAATTACAAATCACACATTGTGATATAAAAATGAATTCAAAAATCAATGTGGTAAGCAAAAAACAATTTACTCTTTGGAATACAAATTCCGTTAAAATATTTAACGGATTCCGTTAGGTGCCACGCCAGTACCAATAACATGACAACACGTATCTTTTATATATATATATATATACTATATATATATTATATATATATATATATATATATTATATTAAACATAAATTTTTCTTTCTTTTTTAAAATGTAATCCACTAATAAGAAGAGCTGAAGAGTATATAAATGGGTGTAAAAATTAACATTATTCTTTAAAAAAATTGTAATTTGAAAACGTAGAAAAATTTATATTTTCAAATCATGAAAAAGTATATGCATTTTTAAAACCACACGATTTTAAAAGTTAAACTACTGTTTTAAAAGCTAAACTGTGATTTTATCATACGCTTACTGTGTTTTAAAAATAGTATTTTCAAATCACACGATTTTAAAATCGCCAATTTTAAATCGTACTTTTTAAATCACAAACTCAAATAGACCCTTGAGGTGAAATTCTAAGTTTGTACTTGATGCTCCATTTTCATTGGCTATTCTGATTTAAGTCATGATCTCCATTTCTATTGTGCATATTGAAACAAGTCATGGTAAGCTGTTGGCCTTAACATGGCATATGGATGCCTGTCTAGCCTGCGAAGATGGTAGCCTAGGGCCATAAAAGGCATTACAAGTAATCAATCAGAACCTGTCATTCCACTTGGTTTCTTTGGGAGAAAACTTTACTGAAACTTCATAAGAGACTTTAAATCAGATGAGCAAGAACCGATTGCCTATTTGTTGACCTTTTCTAAGTCATGCATGTCATGTCTAACATAGTTTCAAGTGATGATGCTGCATTGCTAGAATGTGAATCAAGTAGATATTAGAAACTGTTCTTAAAAGTGTCAATGAGGTTTCGATACAGCATCTTCAACTGCCTGTTAATTACTCCATCCTGAATGCAAATGCAGATTCTAAAGCCCACTATTTTATCATCAAGTTTCATGATGGCTATATAATAATCTACTAAATAACATTACTCATAAAATATTGTGGACCCACACACACTCATAATCTATATATTATATATATATATATATATATATATATATATATGTTAGGTCATCAGTTAGATTTGTGGCGAGGTTCAACTTGTGATCAAGCTTTCATCTACGACCAATTTAACATGAATGACAGAACTTTGAGTGTGTAATCATACTTATCATGGACTAATTGAAAGTAATTGTTATAGGAAACAAATAAGGGCATATCAAAATATAGTAAACGCAGAGAATTCAAGGATACCATATGAGTGAAAACACAGGGAAATATTATCCTTTAACAAAAGTTAAGAAGGAATGCACATTATCTCATACTTACTTACATTCAGCGAGTAGAAGAAGATGGATTGGTAGGGCTAAGCCAAGCTGGGGGAGGACAGAATGGATGAGAATGATCCGTGAAAAACGTTAAATGGCCAATGCTCTGATCATTTAAGTTGAAAACACAACTTTTGCTTCGACTATCAGTGAAGTAAATGCAATTCCCTTTGTACCCAAAAAATTCTTGAGACGAAACAGAGAAAGAACAACCAGTTCCCAAGACAAATGCTCGATCATCCAAACTTTTCACCGAATCCCATTGACCTCGCTTTGCATCCAGCTTATACACTTTGATATCAACTGTCTTTCGAGGAACACACACTCTACCAGTTAATGAGTATCTATCAACAACATATAGAGCTCCACACGACTCCACCAAATGCTTATGGCTAACTAAATCATGTAGCGGAGGCGAAACCTGTACCAAATTTGACGATGGATATTCGATCTGTGAAACTATTCCTGATCTATCAACAACATAGACTTGGCCCTTGTAAACGATAACATCATCATGAATCCCATCATCCACAACCGTCCATTCCTCATCCCCAAATTTTGCGAAAGCCAATTTCCCACCGGGAAAGATGACGAAAACCACACACTCGTCTGCACTAGTCCATGCTGAATTCGGGAACATCACTGCTTTTTTCACGCCACGAACAAATGGGCAACTGAGTACACAATTTCTTTCGTTTTTTGATGTGGGTCCGATGACAATTTGATCTCTAAGCGTATACGCCTTGCTTAATTCGATGATCCGGAAGCTCATCAAGTTCAACGTCCTCGCGTAATCAAGAGGAAAGTACCCGATATAGCGGTGGGAGAGCGGATCTAAAAGACGCAATTTGCCCGAATTTGACTCTTCGACCTTGATCACCCAGCCCTTATTACAACAAGAAGAATCTGAAGTTGGAAAAGGATTTACCGGTTGAAGAAGATAGAGAGTGCTTTCCCAGAGACAAACTGGCGGTCGTGAGATTGACGCTAACTGTATCGCAATAGAGGGGGGAGGGAATTTGAGAGGGAAGCGAGGAGAGTGAGCGTGAGAGGGAGGGATAGATGAACGCCAGGAGCTACAGACGCTGCGAAATCGGAGAACATCGACACGGGTGTCGAGGCTTTTGCCGATCATCTCCAAAAGTTCCTTTGGAAGACCCGACCACTGCACTACTCTCTCACCCATATCTTCGTTGCTTCTGACAGCACTGAAACACCAGCAATGCGTTTCTGCTTTAATCTCGCTGGATTTGGGCTCCAAGGTTTGTGCTCAATCTCTCCTTTTAGGGCTGATACAGAGGTGTTGGGCCTCATCGAAAAACCCCCTGTGGACATGTGGTAGTTAATTAATGTTTTAAGAGAATTTGTAAAATTGGTCACTTACTCTAACGGGCCATGGGCTTTTGAAGGTGGTCCAGCCATCTCAATAACTGGTAACTTGGTGGTTGAAAGTGGCCGAATCACCCTTAAATACTCATGAGATGCTCTACCATTTCTAAAATTGGCCGTTAGAAATGGTTGAATCCCGCAAATGCCCATGAATTAGTTCAGCAATCCCCATAACCAAACGACCCGCAAAAACCCTCTGAAAATGGTTGAATTACTCTCAAAGCCCAATGGCAGTGGACTTGCAAGACATAATTTTCCTTCATGGAGTTCACCCTTCAAAATGTAGTTATGATTATGACAATTAATAGAAGGGTATAAGCTTTGCTTACTCCATACACCCGAAAATAAGTTCAAATCCTTTTGCAAGGATTCAGGCAGTATATTTTCTTTGGAACACACCATCTTCGATCTTAATCTTTTCAGAGCTGCAACTTCAATGAAGTAATGAAGTTACTTAGCAAGTATAGAATAAGATTACTTCTTAACTGAAATTAGTTGCCCAACTCATCGAATCATGCTAATAAAAAGATTGAGATGATACAATCAATTAAGATCTTAATTTCTCATACAATGCCAAACAAATTGGACCGTCGCTTCTCCACAATATTAACAAAGTTTGAAATCCAGTGCAATAAGACTGCCCGTCATATGTACAATAAACAACTTCATGTGAAACAATTTAGCAGGTGAAACCCGAGCAGCCCCTCAAAGTTAGCAGTCTCATTACCCTAAAAAACAACAGCAAAAAGAAAGAAGGCAAATAGAAAAATAGGCCCAAAGCAAAACTAAGAAAAGCCTGTCTATCTTATTACACTCAATAGCGGAAGAGGCCACAAGGCCCGCCCAATTGTATTATCTTTATGAGATACACCTCATGGAGTACATTGACACGGGTGAATCGACCGCGGGTGCACCGCAGACCCTAGGGTGATCGCTTTCCAAGCCACAATCCATCATCGGACGGTACTCCAAGTCTTCATCATGATCATGCACAAACTCTGGGATCTCAATCTCGTTCCTCCTCACCTGCTCCCACAGCAAATCAAGCCTACTCACGTACCTTAGCTTCCCATACAGCCTGCCCACATTCACCCGCACTATCATGCACAAGAGGCTTAAGGTGTACAGCACTATTGATTAATATTAACACACTTGACCATAAAACAAATATATTTAAGCTTTTCTATCAAGATAATATTCTAATATGGACTTAGATGGTGTCCTCGTATGGATTCACTATATTTTCGTGTCACCCATTTCATTAATAAAAGAGTAATTTTATATGCACAAATCGAAATGCTATACACGACTCTCTTCTTCTCCTTTTTTAATATTTTATTGATGTGACATTCTCAATTATTTATTGAAAAAATCATTATTTTAATTTTTAACTATTAAAAAAATAATGACCAATTAGTAGTGTCACATTAATAAAATAATACAAAAGTAAGACAAAAATATAGTGTTATACCGTTACTCATGCACAATTATTACATTGTAATAACAATAAGAGATAAATAATGAATGGTTAGAAGTAATATAATTTTTATTATAAATTTCTTATGAATCGAGGTAGTAGTTGATATTATACTTGGCAATTTATATACACGAGTCACTAAAATATAAATCAGAGTTATGTTACACATTATTTTTTTATCAATTTTTTTTTTTTTTTATAAATTTACTATTGAATTTTAGCGCCAATTGTGAATTTGTCCACCCACTGCTAAGATGGATAGAAATGGAATGAAAAATGTATGAAATAATACTTTTAAGATACTTTTTCACGTTAGCCACTAAATATGGCCAGCATGTAACAATTCTCGTGACATTAATTATGTAATCTGTCACATGAATCTGTAAGAGAATTGTTTTACTAAGATAAATCCAATCACATCGACTATCTTAATTTCATGCTAATATGAGTAATATCATATCATTTGACTCCAAAAAAAAACTCCTATAGAAATCTATATCCATAGACTTACCTTCTTAGATCAATCATCAAAATGGCATTGATTTATATCAAACCTCAAAATAACTACTGCTAATCTATAAGTTAGTTAGTTAGTTAGTTGGTATCAGTTAATTTAGTAGTTCTTACCCGCCGCTGAAGAGAAGGCGCCCAAATGTGGCGAGGAAGAGCCTGGCCTGTAGGCCCGGGTGGACAAAATAGACGGCCTCCAGATTCTCCTTGACGCTGATCGGGACCCCCTCGTAGATTGATCGTAGCGCTGAGATTCCCGGAAAATTCTCGCACCTTTGCACACCTGTGTGCACGTACAACACCGAAAACGGCCTCTTCCCCAGCTTTGGGTACACCCTTTCCTCCAGATACTTCTTCACTACGTCAATACTCAAATTCCGAGCTACCAGAAGGCAGAAACCAAAATCAATTTTTTTTAAAAAAAAAATTTCACAAAGTTTAGAAAATAGAGAGATGGGTTGTTACCGGAGAAGAATTTTCCGATGATGCGAAGGATCTTGCGGTTGCGTTTGTCTCTGCCTTTGATCTTGAAGATCTCGAGCTTCTCGATGAGTTGTTCTTGTTCGGCTTGGGACATATGAGTACACATTTTTTTTTTTTTAATTCTCAACTTTATTGTTTATTTATTTCTTCGATTTCTTGCTTTTTAAAGAAGAATTTTGGAAGTGAGAGAGAGAAGTAATCATTTATGCACGCGAAGACAAGAGTGATTATGGAGAAAATCAGAGGAAGAATGGTGGCTGGTCGTAGTTATTAGGGGACGGGGAATATTCTGAAGAATCTTCCTTTTTTTGGATTGGGATGCTGCGGGTGAGAGTCCCGATTCAAGCGCCGTGCTACAGTGACTGGCGTGTTTCGGTGGGTCCCACTGGGAGACCAGTTACTTTGGATGGAACGATCCAGACCGTTCGTTCGTTCGTTTTTTATCCGACATTTGTTTTTTAAGTTTTTAAACGTTCAAGAAGATGCAGGTTTAGATTTACATATGGGCGCGTGTGTCGCATGAGATTCTTAAAGAGCTCTCTCGAAAATACAAGTTATCTTATATATTATATACACGTCTCTTTATCTGATGTATCAATGATAGAGAATAATATTAATTTTTATATTTATTTATTATTTATATTTTATATTGATTGACGTGATAATTTTTTTTTTTTTTAAAAAAAATGACTGACATAAAAAATTACTTAAAACACGACATGTTCAATTAGTGTAATAAATAAGCGTAAAGAGTAACATTACTCAATAATATATTATGAACAAAGTTTTTTTACTAAAATAATTTTTTTTTAATTCAATCGAATATGTTCTTATAGCATATAATTCTCACATAAATTTATATATCTTTATTAAAAATATATGTAAAAAATTACTTACTCTAAATATATATGTTAGTTCAACACACGGAATTAGAGATCTTCCGACCAAATATAAAGGAAAACTTTATGAATATATTATTGGTCCACTTCTTATGAATTCATATAATTCGTTCAAAGTTTCTTATTAATAAACATTTTATTGATTTATGCAGTAAGTTAAAATTCTCAGTGACTCACGTTCGTATCATTCTATTTCAAATTGATCTAAATTTTTAAATTTATGAAAATAATTAATTATTTATTTATTTATTCGTTGTTCTACTAAATTGATGACAAGATTTGAAAAAAGGACTTCAAATTTTGGTTCAGAAGAGGAAGCAGAATAGGTTTTAGAGATTTGGTTGGCAAAAGGGGAGCGAAAAGGGCCCTGCTTCTCTTGGCATGACTTTGTTGGATGGAAAGAAAACATGTTAGGGATTGGGCCTAGACGGTTATGGTGGTTCATATCCCCTCTTCTTAGAAACGGCCCATAGATAAGGGAACCGAACCCGCACACATACGTTCACCGATCCTCGTTGTTAAGGTCAGTTAGCCCACCGACCTTCGCCTCACCACCTGAGGTTCGGCTCCCGCATGAAGAACGTAATGATTTTTTATGGAGAAAGGACAATGCTCATTTATGGCTAACATTTATGATAACCGACCTTGATTGCTGCTCCCGCATGTTTTCGAGGCATACCTGCCCCTCATCGACATGACTGATGTGACAAGCGGACGAAGGCTAAGAGGACGTGGACCTGCCTTCATGTGACACGTGGAAGGGTCATTAATGGACCTTATGGGCATAGAAGATAATAAAGAATAGAGGGCCCCACGGCAGAGGTTCATTTATGAGCGTCGGGGAGCCCACCACTATATAAGAAGCGGGACAAGGTTTGGTGCAAGGTACGTAACATAAAAAACCTAAAAAATACTCTCAAGTTCTCTCTGATAAAATATCTCGAAAAATACTGACTTAGGCATCGGAGCTATCCCCCGGCAAGCTCTTGTGTCTAACGTTTTCTCTGTTATCAGATTCGTGTACAGGAGTTGGAAACTGTTCTAACAAAACATAATCATGTAATAATTCCATAATACTGACATATTTTAGAGCAATTTTATAACTTTTTTTTTTTTTTAATGACAATTAGATGAGAATGAGTTCAATAAAAGGCAATCCCCTGCATTTGTTTTTCTTCTTTATTCGATGAATTATGAGTAACGAGGTAGACCTCCTTCCAATAACAATCTTGACAACGTGAGACTGAGGTGTTAAACTCACACAGTCAATTTTCATATTATGCGATCTAAATTTAATGTTGAGTTTTGGGAGTCCCACATGGAAAGCAAAGAGAACCACGGGAGGCCGAGTTGGATATAAAAGCAAAGCCGGGCTGCTCTTCAAAGTATCTTTGCGCTTGGGGCAATGACGCAGCTAGTGAGGTTCTAACCGAGGCGCGTCTATTGCTGGTTGAAAACTATTTCCAACCCCCCTCTTAGGCCTGGGGTTTGGCCCAGGCTTTTGAGAATTTCTGGAAGGGCTCCCTTTGGGGTAAAGCCCTACAATACTAGTTCAAATTTCTCTTCCTAAATAGATGAAGGAAAACTTCCGACATTTTGTAGGTCTATTTGTAACAAACTGTTTGGGATAGTGTCTTGAAGTCCACTGCCCGCATCAAGTCACTCTATATCCTTGTAAGCAAGGAAAAGTGGGCGGTTGTTGGACGCGAAGACGCTGGCCCGTTCGAGTTTGGTTGGAAAGGATGAATCACCCTCAACCAATTTAAGAGAGACCCATTTTTTTCCCTGTCACATTTTGGATTGCTTATTTTATATTAACGGAATTTCGTTTTATATTGCTCGGTATAATATGGGAAAAACATTTGACAGCATAATTGATGTGGGTCTTTCTATTCGGATCCTAATTTTCAGTAATTTATTTGATTAGAAAAGCCTCATATTAGCTCTCTTACTGTTGCTGCAAAATTTTTAGAAATTTCTTTTCCTTTTATTTAGGGACATAATAATACCATTATCGTTGGAGAGAGAGAGAGGGAGAGAGTAGTGTCCTATCACCCTAAGAGACAGTTAACATCACCCTTTTTGGTTCGATTTGTTAAAATGAAAACAGGTATTTGAGAACATGCCCCAAATTCAAAAATTATGTGGGAACTTCAGCCAATGAAAAATGGCCTCCGAAAATTGGTGAGGATTGTGTATCTCTACGAATCCTGTCAGGTTTTTCATTATTTTGATTCAATCTGAAATCTTGGAACCAAATCTTCAATCACTATCTACCAATAGATCAAAAAATTTCTCCCTTTGCTAATGCTTTTTAGAGAGTTTTTTTGTTTTTTTGAAAAAAGGTATCTTAATGTGACATAAATGTGAATATAATTTTTGAGTATTTAATGAATGTTTTGAGTTGTTTCCTATGTTTTTTGAAAAAATACAAACAAAAAACCAAAAGGGTGAAGGAAGAGTTTTATCAAACAAAGCCATCCCATCTATATGCTGTACATGTGCTACGATACAACCATAACGGGTCGATCTAAGTGGGCTTACTCAATTCATTCAACTGAAACCCAGATGCTTGTGCCAACTCTGACAATTCTTGTTCACCACTGACAACCTGCAAAGAATATATGTTTTACTGAGAACAAAGTAGAATGTAATAGAAATGTTATATTATGGCATATGGATCCTCAAGCTCCCCACAAATCATTGGTAGTTCAAGAAAAGAGAGAAAGTGGCCCAAGAGGTGGGGGATGGGGATTGCACTTCAATTGATTGATGGATGGCATACATAAATATCACAAACCCCCCTCTCTCTCTCTCTTGTATATATCATTTGAAGTGATAGTTTAGAAAGCCGAGAACATTGGATTGAAATCTCCAATAATTGTGAGATATCTCATATGGGACCCACTTGCCTCTCAATCAGAGAACATTTGTATCACTTATTCTAGAAATGTGATGACTACTCAAAAAATTGGGTATCAAGCCTATATCTCTATCATACATCACCTTTGCTAAAACCCGAGTTGATATCTCCATAGAAAATATTTGCAGGCAAGAAGCTACTTTTACAATGATGCCATCTATGGTCAAGGAACATGAAAGGTTTATTGTTGCTTTTTTTTTAAAAAAAAAAATTCACATATCCCCTCAAACTACCACCTTATTGTTAATGTTACCCTCTCCTCTCGAAGGCCAGTAAAAAGACAAAAATAACCTTAAAAAATTTTCAATAAGACAAAAAAAAGAAAAAGAAAAACTGAAAACTAAAAGACAAAGACCCTTTTTTTTAAAGGAGGTTCCAAGGGGAGAGCCACCCCCCTTTGGCTGAACCACCTCCAAGGCCTTGAGTGTGGTTTTGCTATCCGCTCAATTTATTTTTTGTTAAATGAGGGGGTGAGCGAACCATCCCCAAGTCATGAAGGTGGTTTGGCCACCCACCAAATAGCCAAAGGGGTGGCTCGACCACCTCTAAAACCTCTTTTTTTTTTTTAGAATTTTTTTTAAGGGTATTTTTGTCATTGGGAGGGAGGGAAGGTGAGTAGGGGGCATTGACAATTTTTTGTAGTTTGAGAGACATTGACTCAATCAATAGTTTTGGGGAACATTGACAACAGAGTAATAGTTTAAAGGGGTACGTAGACTTTTGCCTTTTTATTTATTACTGATAGAAATTCTCTTGTTAAGACGGTTTGAATCAATTAACAGAAAAAACAAGCTTCCTCACCTGACCATTAATCACCCACATCGGGAAACCTTCAATTCCAGCATCTGCGCATGCCTTTATCATTTTTGTTCCTTTCCTATATCCATCAGGGAAGCATTCCACATAGTCCAACAGCTTCACTGCCTCTCGTCCAAACTTCTATATAAATGACACAAAGCAAATTATAAAAGCAATGCTAACCTATCATAATTAGAATCAAGAGGCATGCTGATAAAAGTATTCTATGAAATGCAAGGCACGCTAAAGTTCTAAACTGATTTGGGGCAGACCAAAATGGATACTGTTTCAGCAAACATTATTCGCTCCTAATTCTTCCTTAAAATAGGCACAAAATACTAATCTGTTTATCTCATTAAAAATAAGCTCCATTTGGCTACCTTTACCCAACAGTGGTATATAAGCTCATGTAGTATATTCAAGCATGGAATGCAATGTTGATGGACAAGTATCCAGCACCAATTGAGGATACTGATGGCAGTTGGTAGGAGAGGGGAAATGAATTTCACGAAGGAGTGAAAGATGCATTGATCAAGTAGTACAGATCTAGGTTCTCACCCGATGTGAATTTACGGTCTCCAAAAAAGTAACTGCTTGGTTCTTAATTTTACACTGTTACGATATGAATTTTGAAGAGATTAGAATCAAGCAAGGATTTCAAAGACACCCAATGAATTAAATCTGATATCTCTATAAGGAATACTCGATCCTTTTTTTTTTTTTTTTAATTTGTTTTATTTTTCTTAACAGCAGTCAATGTTGCATATGCAGACTTGCATAGCTTCATGTAGCCTCTACCAGAACTTGTAGAGACTACTAGGAATCCTTTTTGGACTTCTAATACCAACAATGATGATTTGCATTGCTTGTCTTGAAAATTCCTTTCAAAATTCTGGATAACCGAGTGGAGGGGCTGAAGTGGAAACCTTCTTATTTGTTAACCTTATTTTACACCAACATCCTATGTTTTCACTTCAACTTTCTTTTCTTTTTTACAAAAAGTAAAGCTATAAAAGTAAATGTACCTGTTTTTGTTCTACACAATGTGAACACCAGAAAGCCCCATACATTTTAGCTCCCACAGAGCGCAGATGCTTTGCAAGAGAAAGAGCAAAAGAACTTGAATTTGTTGTGATCTCAGTTGTAAAGTATGGCAAGTCAAGTTCGGCCAGGCTGTTAATGTAGACAGAAATAGGAAAAGAGAGAAAAAAAAAAAAAAAAAAAAAAAATGAGTAGGCGTGATACATACCAAAAAATAAAAATAAAAATATAAGCATGCATTTCAATCCATGAAACTAAATAATAGTCAAACATCCAATCAAACAAATAAGTGACAAACAATCCATAGGTAACTTGCAATAGCAAGTAAAGGCATTCAAAGCAGGCAAAACAGTTCCTAGATCTCATTTATATATATATATATAAACTCATTTACAAATAAGAGATGGTGTCTTTTTACTACAAAAATTAAGTAATTCTAACACAATAGGCTAGATAACAAAAGTACAATATCATTCCCTAGGAACTAGCTTACCACCCCCCCCCCCTTTTCCAACCAAAAAAAAAAAAGAAGCAAGGAGAGGGAAGAGGGGAGGAGGGGGGGAGGGGGTGGTCACTTACATAAAACAACAATAAAATTATGAGCAAGAAGCCTATTCATACATTATTATCGTTATTATTATTTACTTTTGTCTCTAAACATCTCTTTCCTTTACATAAATAATTTTTTTGATAACTAATTGAATTTCATTACAAACCAAAGGACACACGCAAGTACAAATGACGTATACAAGAAAAACACCAAATCAGAAATTTACACCAAATCAGAAATTTACAAAAATAATTAAATGCTGAACTATCGAGTCAATGCATCACTTGTGTTCCACAATTCAACTAAGTTAATCCCAATTAATAGGGTCTGGCTATATGGATCCTTTTCCATCATTTTTCTTTTACAGTACCTAGAAAGTACAAGTTACCCATATAAAGGTAACATATAAGACCTAGAGGTGCAATTCAATAACTTGATTAAGCATTGGATATAGCATGGTTGCTACAACAGAATTCTACATCTGTACCAAAGACAAGACCACATATAATTAGCATAGTAACAAAGCACAATCTTGGTGATGCACGCTCCATTGGGATTAAGGGGACCAAAAACCAGCCATATTGGAAATGAAGTCTATCTAAAACTGCTACTTTGAATGACAGATTTTCCCTTTGTCTAAAAAAATAGGCTTCTGGACATCTCATGCTTACAGGGAAAAAAGCAAGAATAAAAGATGGGTAGATGGCATTGAAGAGGAAATACACAAATAGAGGCTGACTCTTCCCAAGACATTTCCAAATGAGTACAATGTAAATCCAATGCAGCTCCAAGAATGATATTTTCTACTTGCGTATCATAAACAGAGGAAAAAAAAGGCAACAGACCATGCTCATGTAACAAACAAGATGCCCTTAGTAAACTCAAATCACCACCTTGAGGAAACAGGTTTAGAAGTACTGTATGAGCTGTTTAGGGTCACCAATACCAAGCTAGCTATAAATAGCTGTAAACCCAGCACTTTTTGTATCTGTTGCAACTCATATTCCTACAAAAAAAACCCCCAGAAATATCTTATTGTTTTGAATCAACGACAGAAATTTCGGCAATTAATTAACAAAAAAAAATGTAAAAAGTCACACCTTTAGAGTGATGAAAAATAAGCTGAACGACAACAAAGCTGACATTAGACAGTATGAGCATGACGCTCCTGAAAATTTTGTTCCTAGAATGTACAAAAAATACCCACTGGCAGCTGCCATGGAGGTAGTGCTTCCAAGTAGAATTAAACGACCATTAGATTCACCCATTCCAAAGGGAAGGTTCTTTCTTGTCAACTGTAGACCAAGTGCCGCAACTAACCCATATGCAACCATTCCTATCAGTGGAAGAGGAACACCTGGCAAATGCAAAAGGATTGAAACCCTCTGTCAAACACATAACCTGCAATGTAATTCATATGCAATTTTCCAGTCAAACTAAACATTTCCTCAATATAAAATATGAAATCGCTTCGATAGTCACACTAGTTGAAAACAATCAATCCTTACACAACATATTGGGCGACTACCTTAACCCAATTATGTCATACCAAATCGAATACTACGACAAATCGAACAATTTAGTCCAAGAGAAGATACCAAAAACGATGGCGTAATCGCTGTTGAGGATGTCGCCGCAACTGCCTCCTCCGGTCGGGCAAAAGACATCGGAATTCGTGAGCTTGAGGTACGTCAAGTACGTCGTCCCAACAAAGCCTATGCCTCCAAGCCCCGCACACAATTTGTATGCCAAATTGCTCGCAGACGAAGAAGAAAAAGAAGACACGGACGTCGTCGTTTCAGCTTCCGAATCGGCATCTTGACCACTCGGCCCCGAATTCAAGCACTTCGCCGGAAGCACCAGAAGTCTCCGGCAACCCCAACCGTTCTTGGTGAAATCAATTCTGCCTTGGGAGTAACAGGAAATGGAACGAGGTGGACATTTTAGAGACAAGAATGGAGGAGATGATAAGCTCACCAAGCTGGCCATTGCTGAAATCGGAGCTCAGTTTACTCCGAACAGACTGAATTGCACATTTCCCTTTGCCTTCTCCCTTGTAATTTGCTTTAAAAAAAAAAAAAAAAAAGAAGGGGACTAAATTGCACTGATTTGATTGAGGCCAGGTGACTACTTGGGTAGATCGGGTCGGGTTGAATGCAAGCTCAAGGTCAATAGAGCCCCTGGCTTGATGGGAAGCAGTAGGCCCAATTATGAAGCTCTTTCCTGGCCCAAACAACTAGCGTTTTGCCACTTGTTTATGAAGTTCACCATCTATGGATAAAATGTAGGGACCGGATCTCATGCAATTGGGAAATGCCCGAATTCCGCTCTCTATGCTTTTGGCCAGGGGATGTGACCCCCGCTTGTGGGGGCACCCTTTGCTAAGGCAGAGGCTCTTTGCCTATGTGGGGATCCAAAGCCCAAGCTAGTCGCTCCGGCGATGAACTCTTTTTTCAAGCCTCTACATTTTTTCATGTCTTCTAAAATTTAGGCACGGAATGGGATTTGTTATACATTCTCTCAGTCCTTGTCCTCGTCTTTTCTTTTTTTTTTAAATCACTATTAGGTTTGTTGGGTATTATGAACCCACAAAAACTCATAGATTTAATAANAATTTTAAATTTGTTAAAATAAATAAATAAAGAATTATAAGTAGTATCATATAAATAAAATAAAATAAAAATATAATATATAACATTATTTTATATGAGATACTGACATGAATAATATTGTTGATGGGATTTTGATAGAAGAATTAGACATTCTTATGAAATAGGAGATGATTAGATTAAGATTTTCTTGTTTTTTTTTTTTTTTTTTGAAAATTTTAAGAAATAATTATTTTTATTAAATGATTCAGATTTTATTGTTTTAGTATTTATTATCCTTAACAATCGTTAATTTGTCATATCTCATCAAATTATCTACTGAGATAATATAATCTAACATTTAATTATAAGTAATTATTCATTAAATTATGAATAATTCTATATACTAATAATTCATTTAGTAGCGATCAACCTTTATATATATATATAACTTACAAAAAAAAAACCTTTATATATATATTTCCACGACGTTTATCCAAACATGGTAAAACGCACAATTTCCGGAGGAAAAAAAAGAAAAGAAAAAAATATGTGATAAACATAGTGTGGGTCCTGCCCGTTTTCGCAGGTTGAAACTTATCCATGCAAACATTTGTTTGTGTGCCAACATGACACAGAAATCAACATCGGAATTTTATCAGAAAGCAGAGAGCTGGCGTGGCAGTAACGCCCTTGCCTGATGCACCCATTAAATAATCACCTTTAACTACCACAACCATCCTTGCCACCCACACCCACACGCAAATCTCAGAGACGCAGCAAAAAGATAAAGGAAAACCCAACAACACTCTGTGAATCAAGAAGAAATGGCAGTTAAGCCGTTTGTTTCCTCTGCTTTCTTCACTGACTTTTCACTTCCACCAGTTATTTGCCCTCATGATCTCAATCAAAGGTGTGTCCTTTATTTGTGCAATCAATCTCTCTCTCTGTTTTCTCTGGTTGATACGATTGGAATTAAGTCCATTGCTTGTAGGTGTTTACTGTCATCATCGGCGAATCCGCAGCGATGTAGCATTGGTAGTAAGCGAAAAGTTTCCAACTTCAGGTTCGTATGAATATATGAGTGTGATGGGTCAGTTTGCACGAGTCCCATGTTTTATTTTCTTTGTCAAACAAACAGACCATTATATTTTAGAACGTTCAATTCACTTTTCTCTGTTGGTAATATGGAACTCTTTATGGGACTACTCAAGAATTCCGAAGTCCGCCCTGAGAGGGAACTTGGCGGCGGCCACCGGCGTTCCTACGTCGGTTCCAGTCCGTGTTGCGCACGAGCTACTTCAAGCTGGACACCGATATTTGGATGTCAGGTAGTGTACATTTGTAACATTTTCTGTTCAATTCTTTGGGGGTGGGGGGGCTTATATATGCTTAGTGGTTTGCAAGGGCTTTGGTTGTTTTCCAAAAGAAAATTCGTCTTGGTTTATGCTCATTAGGACAAAAAACAGTACTTCTTGTCAATTATCATATATATTATAACACCCTCAATCTCTTATATCTTGATAAAAGAGGCTTGAAATATTTAATTGAATAGAAAGTAAATTACAGATATAAAGTTCGAATTAGGACTACCATGATAAATCACTAGTTGTCGTAGAAGCTTAAGGGAATAGAAAATGATGAATATAATGATTTAATTAATATTCTAACTATGTATATTAATCAAACTGAACCTTGCCTGGTGCTCTGTGGTCTATGTAGGACTCCTGAGGAGTTCAGTGCAGGACATGCCTCTGGGGCTATTAACATCCCTTACATGTACAGAGTTGGATCAGGTTCTTTTTATCGTTCATCGACTTTGGCAGCTATTATTTATGGTTAAAATTTCATGTCCTGCTAGGGAATGGATTAAGTTTGCAGTATAATGGTATCTGTTTTGTATTTTCTTTCTGCTGAAGAGTAATTCTTCTTCTGTAATTTTGTTTGTCAACATTTGTAGGGATGGTAAAGAACCCCAACTTTCTGGCAGAAGTATCATCCCATTTTGGAAAATACGATGAAATTATTGTTGTAAGTTTATGTTCCTGAAAGTAAAAATTGTCTCTTGTTTTATTAATTCGTTTGTTTAAGCCTGGTTTAAGTGCTTAGTAAATGTACTGCCTTTACAGGGTTGCCAGAGTGGGAAAAGGTCGCTCATGGCTGCCACTGATCTATTCGCTGCTGTAAGCACATCAAGCTTTAACTTGGTTCTTAAGCGATTATTTCTGGTTGTGGGAGTTTGGAAGACAAAAATAATAGTATGGTTGAATATCAGTATCAGCTTTATGTCTAGTGGGCTATATCTTACCTAATTATATTAGAAAGCTTTCGGCAAAAGGCAACTCTTGTCGGTCAAAATTAGTGTAGTTGCTGTTTATAAGTAAGTTATGGATCAACTTTGAATCCCAAAGCACTATTGAACAAAAAGGGGGAAAAGTAATGCTGCTATAGAAGTTCCTTAATTCTGATGCAAATATTGACTTCTCCTTTCCATTTTAACATAAAAGTTGCAATTGATTTTCTAATTTGCTTGAAGAGTTAGTTACCTCCACCAATTAATGGAGTGAACAGAGCAAGGAAAACAGTCTTGCATTTTGAAGTTATTTCTATTACCTTCTTGCAAAATTAATATATGTCAAAGTTTATGGCAATGGTTGTTTGTTTAGGGTTGCTGACCTTCTGTGGATTATTTTGAAATTTCTGAAGTGATTTCCAAATGCACAAAGTTGTTGGAGAAAATTCTTTCAATCTAGTCTATCAAATTGACATTTTCTCACATATATTTTTAATAAAATTTGGAAAAAATATTTGTTTGACATTAATTTCCACCTAAAAAGTAGGGTGCTTCCACTTCTTTATTATGGAGATATCCCACTTGGGTGCTGTTGTCATCTACAGATCACCCTGTAAGGAAATGAAAACTTGAGACCTGTTGGGCATGGTCTGTTTTGCACAACTCTGAAGGGGTAAAGGAAGGGTAAAGGAAGTTTGACTGGAAACCATTTTAAGTTCCATTGTCTGTTATAAAGTTCTACTGGATCAATTTTGTTGTGATGCCCTCAAAAAGTTAGTCTTATATTGAGAAGAGGAATTACTCGTATTGATTGAGTAGATTATTATAGTGCTTATGAGTACTAAGTCATACATTGACTCATATAGCATTAGCTCATTATTATGTGAAACTGAACTTTATAAGTAATTATAGGAAGCTCTAATTATAACTTTACAAGTTTTTTGGACTGATAGTACATCTGTCCATTTATTCATTTTGACTTGTCCAACCGAGCTCTCACATGAACACTCACAGAATTTATATATGAGTTTAACTGTGTTAGTAGTGAAGAAATGATGCAATACTTTGTCTTTGAAACATACATCTGAATGCCTTTTGACAGGAAACCATTTTAATTTCTTGTCAAAAGAATGATGCAATACTGTCTTTTATAATCCACCCATCTGAATGTGTTTTGTTCTGCAAATACTTTTGCTCAAAGAATTGAATAAAGCTGATAAGAACTTCATTCTATTCCGCAGGGTTTTAGTGGCATTACAGACATAGCTGGTGGGTATGCTGCCTGGACACAGAATGGACTCCCAACGGAAATGTGAGGTGCATTTGCTCATAGAATCCTCACCTACTGATATAATAGAACTCAGGAAGAGCAAAGGTGACATGCAGAAAATAATCCAGTGTTTTAGCAAAAGAGATCGTGGTAAAAGGTATACTGAGAATGTATGTACAAAATTTAAAAAAATAAAGGAAGGCCATGTATGATCTGTGTTAATACAAAAATAACAGAAGATTAAACTCTTGTCAACTTTGTAAAGAATCTGCTGTGTGTGTAAAGATATATCTCTTTTTCCTACTTTCCTTTTTTTAAAATCAGGCTAATATCTCTTTAATTAACAAAAATAATCCTGAACACAATGTTCAGCTAATACAATATCATGAATCCACGAAGGAGTTTCTTCCATATGGACTTGTTTGTTCAAGTGATTAAGAGTTTCTTTAGCCAACTTGTGAGCAGCTCCGTTTGCATAATTTTTCATATGATTCACTTGTCACTTTTGTAGACTGTTCAGAACAACTTTTGCATCTTCAATTAGTTATATTTGCACCGATTCATTCCATTCTTTCCTGGCGCCTGCCCAACCTTTAACAACCCAAATTTTTTAGCAAAGACTACAAGTCTACAACTTCCAAAGCTTCCACGGTCTCCGCCACACCTCTTCCTCGTGATCTCTAACAATTACTCCTATGCTCATTTTCCTATTGTTCTTATCAACAGCTGCATTCCCATTAACCTTCATAAAGCCTAATATAGGACCGACTATACCATATGTTGTAAGAGAATTGCGAAGCCAAACTAATTTTTCATTTATATCACCGCTTATGACTGCCTCATTGCTTAGATGCTATATGTCATGCCAGCGTTTTCCCTCAACTTCTTTATCTTATAGACTAGACGTTGAGGCCACTTTCTAAGTGGCATTCCAGGGATCGTTGACTGTTCACATAACAAATGGCATAATAACTACCCCTCCCCCATTAAATAATAATAAAAAAAAAAATCCCGCATAGTATCATTTCTACCAATTACATCTAAAAGAGGTAAAAATCTCCACTTGCATGCTAACTTTGGAAGGATAAGAGTTTTTCTCTAAATTAAGTTGAAAGTATTTCTTCTAATATTGTCTATTAAATTAATAGTTATTTCAAGCACATGATTCTCACATGCTCTATTAATTCTATTAAAAATATATGTGAGAATCACATGTTCTAAGGTCAAATGTCAATTTAATAGATTGAATTAAAAGAATTTTCTAAAACTCAATTAGAGGAAAATTTTGTCCTAACTTCAATATTGATGTAAATATTTACTTCTTAAACTTTTGATGAACACCATCAAAAGTTTCTTCCCTCAAGTAAAAAATTTATTCTCTCCAATTAAAATTTTTGGGAGGATGCAAAGAGTCATCTTCTCCGCATCCGATCCTAACAAGCAAATAGGGTATGTGACAAATATGATGAGTCTCAACCATGACAACCCTAAATTATTATATCCAACTGACTCCGTGCTTATATAGGCCCACAACCCACAAATTTTATGGAACAACCTTTAAACTAGGTCTTTTTTTTTTTTTTTTTTTTTTTAGAAATTACATTCTAACTACTCTGCAATTTTTTAATGTCTTCTAAACTTTCAATATCATTGGGCTATAATATATTCCTTTTGAGAATAATACTACTACGTGAATTTATAAATGACTTTGTAGTATTTAATTATAAATGACTTGTAGTAAATGATGCATCCCAAACATTTTTCTTATTCTAGAAAAAATAAAAAAATAAAAAAGAACTATATTTTTATTCTTTTGAGATCTTTTCCCGGTCTGAATCTTTGGCTGGTATAGAACTTGTTGCGGCAGAGAAATTCATCCCGCCACGTTCTCAGATATTAGGCAAAGAAAAGCCTCTCTCTCTCTGATCTCTTTCAAAAAGCAAACATGGTGCGCATTTACACTACCTGCACGCGACCACTTCCTAAGTTGTTGAGCCAAGAAGATATTAAACCAAACAAGCTCCATCAACAGACTAGCTAGAGACAAGATACGACGATGACGATATCGAAAAAATGGTTCAACACGGTCCGAAGGAAGTTTCACCAATCATCTCACGCAACAACCCTTCTTCCCGATACCAAAACAAGCCCAACAAGTTCCGGTGAAGAAACAGCCAGTTTTGAAGAGGATATTGCAGTTTTACCAACACCATCATCCTCCCTAAAGAAGGATTCAACCAAAATCCAAGCATTTTTTAGAGGCTATCTTGTACGTTCTCCAAACCCATGTCAGTTGGCATATAATAATATTTTTTGGGTTTTGATAATCTCAAAATTTGACAGGCAAGACCGGCAAATAAACGACTGGGGAAGTCCCAGAGTTGCTTCAGAATAGTTCAAAGAAAGTCCCGCAAACCATCTCATACCAACATTAATAAAGCAGGCAGTTCGATTGAAGATGCAAATGTTAGAAAAGAAACCACCTACTCTGAAGACCCCACTGTTGCAGCTTCATCATCTCAGAAGATAGAAATCACCAGAGAAGATATGGCAGAGGTCAGGATCCAAGCATTTTTCAGGGGCAATCTTGTATTCTTTCCAATCTACTACATTTCTTTTCAAGATTTCATTCTTTTTCAATGGATAATGCTAATCTAACAGTGGTCTTTCTTGGGTTTGGATCACTGTAACTTAAAAACAGGCAAGACAAACATTTCGAGCAGGTGACACCATTTCGACAAGCTCCAAAAAGAAAAGAAAGAGAATGTCCCGAAATTGCTTCAACATAGTCTTTCGCAGAAGATTATCTCGTAGAGACATTCTCTCTCCCGATGGCAACATTCCAAGCAATTCCACTGAAGAAGCAGTCGCTAAAGAAGAAATCAATGAAACAGCTGCATCAACAACATCATCAGCAAGAAATGAAGAAGCAACCAATTGCAAAGAAACAATCAACTTTGTAAGCGAGGCTTCATCAACACTGTCATCGGAGAAGAAAGACTTAACCATAGAACATATGGCAGCCATCAAGATCCAAGCATCTTTCAGGGGCCATCTTGTAGATATTCCATTATTCCATTTAATTTCATTTCCTTTCAATTCATATTAATGGATAAGATTTTGCATATAGCCTGACATTGATCTTTCTTGAACAGGTAAGACGACAGACATTTCGAGCACGTGAGACCATTGCAACGAGCTCCAAAAAGAAAAGAAAGGGAAGGCCCCAAAATTGCTTCAGCATAGGCCAAAGAAGGTTTCGTAGAAGATCTCCTAAAGCTAGTCGAAGCAGTTCCACCGAAGAAGCAATTCTTAAAGAAGACACCATCAAGGTCGAAGACGGCAATGGTGCAGCTTCATCAACACCATCATCACAAAAGGAAGAATTAACCAAAGAAGATGTTGCAGCCGTCAAGATCCAAGC
Organism: Betula pendula; assembly: GCA_900184695.1. NCBI lineage: Eukaryota > Viridiplantae > Streptophyta > Magnoliopsida > Fagales > Betulaceae > Betula > Betula pendula. The sequence continues at coordinate 929,144 of FXXK01000023.1, read as the reverse complement.
AATTTTCAGGGGCCATCGTGTACTTCATCCAAGCCTTTGCAGCATTTAATTCTTAACTTTAATTTAGGGAAAAACTTCACAAAACTCCTATGAATTTTTATGCATTTCGAAATAACTCTTTAAAGCTTAAAAATTTAAATTTAGTGTATCCATCTTTCAATTTTATTCCGTTAGGATTTTTCGTTAAATCTTAACATATGAGTGTTAAAATTTACAAAATACCTCTCTTGTTTTTAAGAAAAAAAAAATTGTAAAGATTTAGGCATAGATTAAAATTTTGCAAAAATATCCATATCTGAATTTTTTAAAATTTTTTATATATTTTTTAAAATATGGGTATTTTAAGAATTTTGGTACAATTTAAAGGAAAATCCTAACTAGTGAAATTGAAAGAAAAAAAAAGAAATTAAAAGATGAATAAACTAAATTTAGAGTTTTTAAATTTTGTAAAATTATTTTAAAATGCGTGAAAATTAAAAGAATTTTGTGAAATTTTCCTTTAATTTTTTATCTGTTGATAATCAATTGGCGTGTATATAGTAAACCAAAAATGATCTTTGGCAGGCAAGACGAGCATTTGGGTCACTTAAGAGCCTGGTATCAAGCTCCAAAAATAAGGAGAACAGACGGAGAACAGTGCGAGTGTCCCGAAATTTGTTCGACATAGTCCGAAGAAAGTTCCGCAAGACACCACAGAGAGATATCATCTTCCCCCAAAACAACCCTTGTGCGAGAATTTCCACTGATGAAGCAGCTGCGACAGAGGCAATCAACTTCGAAGACTCCAATGATGCAACTCCATCTACACTGTCATCCTCGATGAAAGATTATTTAACCAAAGAAGATGTTGCAGCCATCAAGATCCAAGCATTTTTCAGGGGACATCTTGTAATTTTATCCAACCCAACACATTTTCTAGTAAAAGTATATGATGGATATGGGTTTTAGCATGTATAAATTAATGATCTTTTTTTGGGTTTTGTTGTTTATAGGCAAGACGGGCATATAGAGCGCTTAAGAGTCTGGTAAAGCTGCAAGCAGTGGCTCGTGGGGCATGCGTCAGGAGACAGGCACGTATAGCCCTGCATTGCATGCACGCGCTCGCACGATTGCAGGTCCGGGTTCGTGCACGACAGCTGCTTGACGGTGACCAGGTGGTGTGATGACTGACGCACCGCATTGGAGGAATGAGGATCTTATTCCGCTTCTTAACAATTTTTACGAAGCATCCCTACGTGTGTTTTTTATATTTTCCGGCCGGTGTAACATAAACCGTGCATTTTGAAAAGCGTCCACCATTTTAATTTACTGTTATTTTTCACAAATCTTTTTTTCTAATTTTTTTTTTTCACAAATATTTCATTATTGATACCTTCTACTTAGCTCTTTATCTATTAATTGTTAGGGAGAATGTTGGTTGAACAATGCAAAACGATTAAAAATGGCATGGACTAAAGGAAATCGTTAATTACAGCAAGGTAGTTCACCATCTTGTAGTTACGTACCATTCATAAGCAAGTAGAGCTTATTTATGTGTTCAATTTAAAACGAATTAGGACCGTAATCAAGTTGAGTATTAAAGGTTCAAGTTCAATATGTTTAATTTTTTTTTTTAGAACATGAGCTAGGCTCGAGTTTATCACCGTGCTAGATAATGTGTTTAAGTTCAATTTATTTATTTTTCGAACGAACTCTAGCTTATTCACGAGCTATTCAATTAACTTATTCATTCTATGTATAAAGTAAATATCGTATTGATTATTATTATTTTTTTGTAAATTTATACTAATTATTATTCTTAATTTAATTTAATTTAAG
>FXXK01000023.1:849705-927128 GCA_900184695.1 Betula pendula | reverse complement strand
GAATAATTAGATAAATTAACTCAAGTATTTTGCAATCTAATCTCAAGTGTATATTGTCTTATAGTATACATACATTCATTACACACACACAAATATATATACACACACACACATATCCTTTATATGTTTTCATTACATTTTAAAAAAAATAATATTGCAAAAAATAATAAAAATGAAGTTATATGAGTCGAACTGAATTTATACAAATTTGACTTATTTAATAAACGAGCCTAAATTTTTATTGAAACTTTATTCATTTAATGAATCAATCAATCTCAAGCCGAGCCCAAACTTGTTTATGGGCGATTATGTTCATTTACAGGCCTACAAGAAACCCCTCATTTCTAAGTCAAATGGAGATTAGATAAGCCTCTTCTTTTGTGGGAGATGGGAGATGGAAGCTAGATCTACCATTGCCCCTTTACCTTCGCCACGTAGGCATCCCTCCACTAACCTCCCTGCCCCTAGATCCACTACAAGCCACCTTTGCCCTCTCCACCAGCGCATGGGGCCCATGCGCTGCCCTCTCCACGGGCACCTGTGGCTAACGTGCTACCCTCTTTGATGGTGTCCAATTTCGTATCATCCTTCAAGAGTCCATCTCCACCTCCTTCCTCAATAAAGCAGGAATAGTTCTAACTTTTGTTCGGAGATGTTTCAAAGCATTCTCATTTATTCAAGAATGTGAAAAAGGTAATCTTCATCGACAGCCTTATCGTAGTCATCATCAATGCAACCATTTTTTTAATGATTCATTCTTCAGATTGCTTCACATAGGCCTTTTGGTCAAGGAACTATAGGACCGGATTTGTTTGGATTTATTTTCCGTTTCATTTATAGTTTTAATTTCATACACTAATGATTGATTTGAAGTGTTTGTTGGGGTCCGCACCACCCTCTTTTGTAGTTTTAGTTTGTTTTAATGTTATGTTATGTTGCTCACGACATAAAAAAAAAAATACAAGGAAAAGAAAACATTAGCTCTAGAGAGGGGGGTGCTACAAGGTTCATACTACCAAGTTGGCCACTTTTCCATCTTAACCCATCATGCATTAACATTCAAAGCAATATATAACAGAACATTTGGGTGAAAGAAGAGAGAAGGGAAGAAAAAAAGTATGAAATTAAGAGAACATACATGGAAACAATACACTGCCAATTTACGAGACAAAAACTATTAGCAGGTTGATTATTGGGCAAAATACTATGGAATACAAATTGTTAATCTGATTGGAAATGGCCTACACGGTACGATCATGCATAGAGCACTAACCATATTCATTCATCTCTGATTTTTAATGATGGCCCCTTCTGAGTGCTGAAAAGAAGCCACCATTTGATCTTTCCCTGCGTCGATCTACTCCCTCATTCCCCACCTGCTTCAACACATCATGCTTAGAAAGGTTTGACAAGACTGATCTTTAAGACAAACCCTTGTAAGTAACCGACTTAGGTTATATATGTACCTCATTAGCTATACGCTGAAGGATTTCTATAATTTCAAAGAAGTCGGGTCTTTGAGAAGGGTCTTGCTGCCAGCACCTCTCGAGCAGTTCAGCAAGTCTTGGGTTAGTGTTTTTTGGGATTGTAGGCCGTAAACCCTGATAGCCATGTTAGTTAAAGAGACAGACCATTTAATAAACTAAAGTGTTTATGGTAGACCTTATCTTGAAATGTAAAGAACGAATACCTTTTGCACCACGCCAACAGCTGCTTGTAACGGGGTAAATTGGGAATATGGGAGCTGGTAATACAGCATAGAGACCGTTAAAAACGAGATAAGTTTATGCAATCATAAATTAATTGATAAATAAGTAACTAAAATAAAAATTTCCTTTTGGTCGCTGAAAAATCTGGGCATTTTTTTCTCTTGAAAAAACTAGAATACTTACTTCTCTGGTTAGAAGCTCCCAAAGTACTATTCCAAAGCTGAAAATGTCTGCCTTGTGATCATATGCTTTATGTTCAATCACCTTCACTCACTCATAAAGACCAATATAAGAAAATGCTAGGAAATGCAGAAAGCATGTAACACACTTATGTAAACTGTAAGCTACTCAGAATTAGATTATCAAAGAAAGAATGAATCACATGATGGGGCTGAGCAAAAATGATATGGCTGTGAACATATTCTAGTGCACGGAAACTATAGTTGGTTGCAATGTAATTCCAGGAGGGTTAGAAATAACAAAAAAAAAAGAAAAAAAAAAAGGTTTTTACCAGAGAGAGAAAAAGTAGGACATCCATATTTATGTTGGCATTTTGCAGGAATGTAAAGAATACGAACAAATAAAGTAAGTTGATGCTAGAAAAGGTGCATACCTCCGGAGCCATCCAACGATACGTTCCAGTTTCAGCTGTCATCACCCCAGATTGAGCCTGTACTCTGGCAACCCCAAAATCAGCAACCTTAACGACCTGTTCAGAAGGGTCTAGAATTTTAGCACAAATAAATCAAGAATCTTGCTACACTTTTTTTCACGAATAATTTTTTATTTTTTATTCTTCTCTGTACTATTTGAAAGAAATTCATGGGAGTATCATAACCAAAAAAGGTGAGAGAAGAAATAAATAGATGTCCCTCACATAAAAAAAATTAATGTTGATTAACAGAATAAATCAACCATGTGCACATTCATGAAATACTCTTACTTCATTTTCATCCATCAGAAGATTGGCAGTCTTCAGATCCCTGTGGATTATATTATTTTGGTGCAAATAATTCATTCCCTTGGAAATATCAATTGCTACTTTGAGTAGAGATGGAAGCTTAAATACATCCCTCTGTTTATGCAGAAAATCATAAACACTTCCCCTAGACATAAATTCTGATAAAGCACAAACATAAGCAAGCAAAACTAATATTAGTAAATTGGATAAGGCAGCAAAGTCATCCTACAAATATAAATATAAAATACATACATCTTATAAGAAAACAAATAGGTGGTTTTCTGTGTCAACGTCATAAAGAGAAAGCGAGCACCAATTAAAAGCATCAATCATGAGCTCCACAGGTAATAAAACAAGAAACTTGAGTATACAGCATCATATACAAAATACATTGAAGACTCTCGTGGATTTACCAGTCACAATGCATAGGTTTGGAGGTAGCGTACATGCACCCATGAATTGCACAACATTCTTGTGACGAACTTTCCTGCAAACTAAGACAAGTCATTACAAGAAAAGGAGGAACTGTCAAGAGAGAGATGAATGCAGAGACCAGAAACTACATAAAAAAACAGAAAGCCAAGTCAAATACAATCCAGTGAAATGGAACAACACTTATAGAATATAGCAAAATTCAAAAGGTTCTCCATAACAATTATACATAACTTGAGTAAAAGGGCAATCTCCACAAGTGAACATGCACTCCTTTTAGTTTGGAGAGAGAGAACTTAAAGGAAGGAGGCATCGGTAACATCCCAAAGCTTAAAGAATAATGTTTGAAAATTATAGGCAGGTATTCAAACCAACCTCATTATATAGACTTCCTGGGAAAACTCTTTCAGCATCTCCTTATTGACACGCTCTGGCTTGAGGAATTTGATAGCCACTTCCTGACTAAAATATGTGCCTTTATACCTGAGAATTTTTTAAAGGGGAAAGAAAGATCAGCTGAAGACCAAAACACAATCAGACACTGGTTTCAAACAGATGACTCACAGATCACCAAATGACCCGGATCCAACTTTTTCACCAATTGTCAGCTGCCTGGTATCAATTTCCCAGACATCAGTCCCATCAGTCGGTATTTCTACGGCATTAGAAACAGTTTCAGTCCTTGCTGGGTTATGATTGGTAACAGCAGAAACTGAAAGCTCTTTTGACCAATATTGCTCCTGCAGATAACAACAGCAAAGGGTAATTACGTGAACTAAATTCTGTAGAATAATACAACACATTGACTGGTATCTATTTCAATAAGGAAAACAAAAGATAAAATAACAAAAGTGAGTCGTATGGGGAAAAATCACCTTAGCCATCAAAATTTCTTTTTCCAATGCGCCTTTAAGCTCCTCAGTTTCCTAAATTTTTACATATGCAATATATCAAATTATAGTGATGTAAAAATGAAACAAAAGTGTCATTCTGGCCATTAAAAGGTACGCCAACTGAGATGCTTTAGAAATACTCAAACAAATTCAAATTGAAAAAGGAATAGAAACATTGTCTTCAATATGTAATACATTACAATAGACCAACAATAACAAACCAAAAAAGATTGCAACAAATGAATAACAGATGTAATACAAAGAATATTTAACATTAAGTACAAGAGACAAACTAGAAGTTGATTTTGATTCCAAATGCAGTTATATAAACTAAATACCAAATTCCCAAGATGTACAAAATCAGATTCTTTATGTGCAGAACTACAAGACCATACCTCATCATGCCAACCATCAACAACAAAGACATCCAGAGAGAACCCATCGACAGTGGAAAAAGCATGAGCTTCTCGAATGTTCAGTCCAATCTCAGAAAGTAATAAGGTTAACTGGAAAATTAATCATTTTTACTATTAATTAGTTGGAGAGAGTGAGAGAGGCTACCATGCAACCATTTTATCAAGCAATAATATCAAAACACATGATGGTACAATCCATGCACGTGGATTAGTACCTGGTTAAGGAGTTTAAGCTTGTCAACTGTTGCAAACGTGATCTCATGCATGGGCCTGCAATATTAGCAAGTGTAGATTAAAACTGTGCAGAAATGAAAAGAAAGCCCTAAAGAAACATCAATCAATCACTAAAAAGATTGTCTTCATGGTATATAGCATCAAAATAATTACTACCTATTCTAGATGCTTTATGAATATAAGAAGTTAACTCTCATCCTCCACATGGAGTAATGTATTAAACCAACCCAAGAAAAGAGAAGAAAACTCCAATAGCCAATTTTGAGGAGGGACCACTAAATATAACAACCTATGAAAATTGGCCAAGAGAGAGAGGCTTACCACCACAAGGATTCTTTGTCCGTAACATATTAAAAAGACCACCAATAGGATACAAATGGTTGCTTTTCTAAAACTTCCCAACATTGGAATTTATAGAACATATTCTTATTCTCATGACCGTATAGAATTTTGAGTATATCTCCATGCACATTTACTCTCTCACACACACGCAACAACATACATGCATTAGTAGATGTCATGTCTAAAATGCAAGCAACATTTTAACCCTGATTAAATAAATCTCAATGTTATTTTGTCTAAGAATTTTTTTTTAAAAAAAAAAAATCTAGTTTAAATCACTAAACTCCTTAACGGGATGAAGAAAAGTGGGGAGAAGGGGGGATGGCAGAGCAACTTTACATTATCTGCGTTGTATGACTAACTACTCTAGATAGTGTTGAAATCTTCAATTTCTTACCGAGAAAAGGATGGCGTCACACTCATGGCACTGCCTCCATCTTCAACATGATTTCCATTGGCTTGAAGGGAAAGTGCTTCAAGATTGGGGGATGAACCAAAGGTAGGCGGTGGATGGATTCTGCCGGACACACACACAAATGACAGGATCATTTAATGAATATCAGAAATAATACTACAAGTACTTTAAGGATGAGGAATAAGAAACCAAAACTGAAGCATCTACATGTTATTGAACATTAAATAAGAATGGAGAGTACAATTATGCAGTTAAACATGTAATGAGCCGTACCCCTGTTTATTAGGGTTATTAAAAGAACTTTGTGCATCTTCTTTCATTGAAGAATCTGAATGCACAGAATCAACAGAACTTCCATTTGCAATGGGATAAACCTGCATTGAAGTAAAGAGTCACAACAAAGCAATTAGGTGTATATCATTATTCCAGACTAATTAATTTGGTTAAAAAAGTCTTCATGTCCAAGACCTTTTCTTTTTTTCTTTTTTCTTTTTTCCTCGAAACACCACCAAGATCTCAGAACGTTATTTAGATAAAGACAAGGAACATGGCTCTTCTGGTGCAATTAAACAAGCAACATTGACAGTCTGAGACCTTTAATAATACTATGTTGGGCAGGGTTTCTGTCAAGATCAAGGCTCGTGATATAATGAGCTTTAAGTAAAACACCTAACGGCACAAATTTTACTAAAACAAACGAATATAGAATCAGACAAGTGAAGTTCACTTTCTGCATGCTGAGAGGTATTTAATTTGGAAGCACAGATTCATAATAAGAACTAATTACTGATGGTTGATAAGAATAGACCACTTATGAACCAAATTGTGGTACTGAAATATAAATTGCAACAGCACAGTTTATTTTCATTCCTATAGCAACTTCTTACAAGAAACGCATCAACTAAGTTATGGCCAAAGAATAACCAGAGTCATCTAGTAAATGGTTTAAACTATTCAATTAAAAAAAGCAGAGAAAAACAGTGTAGTAAATGCAAATATGTATACCTGCACAAGCCGAACTTCGAATGCAGGCCGATTAGCAGGATCTTCTGCCAATTCCAGTAATCGCTTATGAGTCAGCACATCCTCTGCCCTCTCCACATTCACATCCAAGGCATATCTATACGTTAACAATCATGCACCTCAAACACGTTAGCTCTGACAATACATTCAAGGCTTCAATTTAAAAAGTAAAAGTTAACGAAAATCAATATAAATTCACATGTCAAAAATTATGATTTCAGAAACTAATCCCCGAAAACCCTGTTTGGTTGCAAAAAAAAATTAATACAACAGTTGGAATGAGTATCAAAAAACAAAAAAGAAACCGATACAGAAATTCCTTTTTTGGTTTCCGCTGATTCCCTATTCTTTTACTAATTGATAACATCGGTCACAACAGAAATGCAATAAATAAATACATAGGTAAACAAAGGAATTCCTTGAATCTTATTCACAAAAAGAAAAAACTAGGAATCTCATATCAGCAGTAAGATCCTAACTATATTCTCTTTACCTCTCCTACTTCTTTCTTAGCAACAAACAAGCAATGTCAAACACAATCAAATTAAACAAACAAAAAAACAGATTTGCGAACAAAGTACAAAATCTAGGGCAAGGGCGATAGGTACCGAGCAGAGAGGCGATTGAAATGGAGCCACAGCTGGTCATCGAAGCCGAGAAGGTTCGCCTCCTCGCGATTCGATTCCTGGATTCGACGAAGCACCTCGTCGTACACCTCCTGTTTCTGCCTCTGCTGCCGAAGATGCTGTGACTGCAGTGAATGCGCGGGCCCACTACCGCAGCTCTCGTTGTCTTCCGCAATCGGCATTAGAGGTAGAAAAACCACACAAATCAATGAAAAACGAAGCGAAAAAGAAAAAGTCAATTACAGATTCATACGGTGATTGAGGCACTGAGAAATGGAGATGTAGAGGCCGAAGAGTAATCGCGCATGATTTTGGTGAGATTAGCAGAGAGGGGAAAGAGAGGAGTGAGGACGAAGCTAGAGTTGGAAAGGCAGAGAGCTAGAGAGATTCTCTTTTGGTTCTTTTATCTGCAGAAGCTCCCCACGTCAGCATTTGGCCTAATTAGGGGTGTGACTCTTCTACGATTACGACTTCTTTTTATTGGATAAACAGAGAAAAAATCGACAACGCTGTTTGGCTTTTGAATATCATTAAATTTTAGATATTTTTTTTTTTTAATACCATATAGCCAAAGTTGATTTACTATTTAATTAATCATTATTCTTTATGAAGTTGTTTGATTCGATTTATTACACTTTTTTTCTTTTTTTTTTCTCAAAATAAAAATATTAATAAATATTTTTTTTAAAAAAATATTTAAAATTATTTTTACCACTATAACACATCAAAATAATTTTCTAAACAAACAAATTAATACAAAATACTTTTTAAAAAACATTAACAAATGGAACTAACTGATTTGATGAAAAATTGTGTTTTATGAGATAATTTTTTATTTTATATAATTTGTAAGGATTTTAAAAAAAACTTTAACAATTAAGGATTTTATAATTAGCACTCTTTTAAGGGAATGGATTCTGTTTTACCATTCAGACTTTGTGTATAAATGGTATTATAAATGTCAATTTTATGTTTATTTTTTATTCATCTAAAATTGATGTAGCTTTTAAAGTTATCATAAAATCAAAATCATTATGCGATGAATCATTATTAACTTTTAATCTAATAATAATTTTAAAAATCACGTCAATTTTTAGTAGATATGGAATTAACATATATCATTACTCTTCATCATATGACAATATATACACCATTATGTATATGCAATTTAATTTAAACCATAAAATGAAGAGAAATGTCATTTTGCATTCTCTCAATACTCTTCTAGAATGTGGCATACTCAATCCACCTTTAAATTCAAATTTAATTAAAAATGAAGCAAAAAAAAAAATGATAAATCCACATTAGCCGAGCAAAATAACATTTCACTAAAATTAATCATTCCCATTTCACTTGGAACATAAATAAACCTAATCTTTTTTAAAGCACAATCAATCAATCCTCATTAAAAAAAAAAAAAAGTTATGATAATTAATTGCATAATAAATTATTAAAGTTTTATCATATTAAATTTTTTTAAAAATGAAACAAAAATATAGTAAATATTAAAGTTAATTAAAATGATAAAGGTTGGTTTGTAAAAATTTTAATCATTTAATTTGAAATATGTGGTTCAGATCTAAAGAATTATACGTTAAAGAATATTTTAAAATTCTAAAGAATCTTGATTCAGTTTAACCTTTTTGAGTTCTATAAAGTGATTTCCTTTTCTTAAGTTGCAGCGTTGTTTTTACTACAAAGACTTGTCATGTTAAGATGCTTTAATGGTTTGGGACACCTATAGGCTATAAGGATTATGTTCCATGCTTGAAAAACGAGTTATTTCGAAGCAAATTTGTTATTTTTTTTTTTTTTCATATGCGAATTTAGATTCGGTTATGTGAAAATTCTTAGTTTTGCTTTAATCTTTTCCATAAAATCTATACCCGGTACAAATTTCAAGTGTCCAAAATATTCATATCTGCATGGATTTTGAAATTTATGATCGAAAATTTAGTTGAGTCCACTTACGAACAAGGCCACACGTAACGTTTTGAAAGATAATCTTTTTTTTATTATTATTATTATTTTCTATAGATAATGATGTATAAGGAATAAGGCAAGAAACATGCAAATGTCAAACCTTTTAAAGGATTAGTTTAAATGGACAATAATCATTATGATTGGTTTAAATAAAATATCAGTATCTCATCTGTTCCTATTTCTCCCATAGTTTTTCCATAAATAACAACATAGAATAATTTATAGCCTTCTTCTTTTGGTATGTAATTCATGGCCTTCTTAACTAATAGTTAACGGGAGCAATTAAAACTAGCATTGACAGTAATATATTAATAATGATAGTTACAAATCAATGACCAGAAGTTATTATACTACCCTTATTGGCTTATAATAGGATCCTCTCCATTTGAAGTGAAAATAAGAAAAATTAAGTTTTACCTCTCGCATAACAAGTTATTTTGGCTAGTTAGAATATTAAAATGGGAGCAAAAAGAGTTGTATCTGGCTCAACAATTTGGAGAAATATTTGGTAAACTGTTATAAAGAATAAATAATATTTTTTATTCTATCATTCTCTCTCCTCTCTTTTTTTTTTCATTACAAAAATTTTAAAAAATTATTGAGAAAGAATGTTTAAGGCCTCGTTTGGTTTGCGGAATGAGTATTCCATTAGGAAAATGAATAGTTATTCCTAAGAATAGAGGTGGGTGGAATGGAATAGTTATTCCTATTCTTTAGTTTGGTGACAACATATATGCTTTAATAAGAATTAAACTAAAATTACCAAAAAACCCCTCACTTTATTTATATATATTTTTTTAACTCAGATTTTTTTTTTTTTTTTTTAAAAAAGGAAAACTTGAGTCGTGGGTGGCCGACCACCCATTGGGGTGGTCGGCCACCCACTGTGGGACGCGGGGGTGGTCGCACCACCCCGATGAGTATCGGGGGGGTGCTTGGCCACCTTCGATTGGCATAGGGGGTGGCCGTGGCCACCCCCGACGGCGTCTTGGGGTGGCCGCAACCACCCCTAGGGTGCTCCGGGGTGGTCGCGGCCACCCCGATTGGCATAGGGGGGTGGCCAAGGCCACCCCCAAATTCGCCGGGGGGGTCGCACCACCTCCGGCGACCCCCTTGGTGGTCGCCGGGGGGGTGCGACCACCCCCGCGTTCCACAGTGGGTGGCCGACCACCCATTGGGGTGGTCGGGCCACCCACGACTCAATGTTCTTGATTTTAAATTTTTTTTTTTTTTTTTTTTTTGAATTTAAGAAGAAATAATATATATATTTTTTTTTTATTTTGGACAAATGTTGTCAATTTCGTAAGGAATAGCTATTCCTCTTCGTAAGGGAATAAGTATTCCGTTGGAATACTTATTCCTTGGAATAAACCCTTACCAAATAAAAGAATGACTATTCCATAGGAATAATCATTCCATTCCAGGGGTCTATTCCGCAAACCAAACGGGACCTAAATGAAATAGTGAAAGTTGATACTTAAAATAAAGATTGAAATGTGTGTGCTTGAGTAATGGTGGATGTTAACTCATTGTTTATCTTGTGTCCACAAAAATTTGATGTAACTTTGAAAATTTTCATTAGATCAAAAATCAATAATAATAATCTACCACAAATTTAATGGTGATTTTAAAAGTTATATCAATCTTTTATGTCTACTTTATAGACATAAGATTGACATGTATCATTACTCGTATGTGCTTTAAAAAAGTGGATAGCTACAAAATTTTAAAAAAAAAAATGTGAATTTTTTTTTTTTATATATCTAGTTAAGAGAATTTGTTGAGCTGAATATGAATAGTAATGGTGCATATGTTATTGTATAGTAAATATATTGGTACATCATTTAAAATTTATAAATTGCGTAACACCATATACACTATTAGATACAATAAAAAATAAAAATTGCAATAAAACAAAAATTAGAGCGAAATGGATCATGATCCTATTAGCTTATCATTACCTTTTTTTGGTCCTCTTCTTCTCTGAGCAATACATGAATCACCATATTTATCCCAAAAATATATATTTTAATAACAAATAAACTATAAAATTAAGATTTGGACTCAGAATGTCGACTATAAAATGTTTCGATGACATTGGCCCAAGCAGCCTCCTCCCCCATCTCCTTTGATCCACTCCAAAATGTTGAAAGGAGTCAATCCACTTGGGAAAACTGAAGAGGGGTTTGACTTAATTGCTGCATTTTAAATCCCGTTGCTTCATCTGATTAATTAACTCTGGAAAATGAGTGATACGATCCTATCCATACCTGTTTTGGTGACGCGAAAAGGACGTGGTCCTGAGCCTAATTATTGGGTGTTGACGTATAGTCTTTTATTATAAGAGTAAATATACATATTATCATGGGCCGGATGTACAGTTATTCAGCCCAGATATATGAACAGTATTTTTGTGGACTTTATGATTAAAAAAATATATAAATATATTTTCTTTAATCTCATCCAACCTAGACCAAATTATTGTTCATTCAGTCTGAACTATTTTATATCACGGCTCATTATATAATATACTTGTCCTGCAAGTTAAAAATCCAATGCCAAATGTTTCCATGAGAATGGGATTTCAATTTTCTACCAGAGAATTTGACGCTGGTCATTTAATTTTTCGACCAAAAAAAATGAACGGAAAGTAACTACGTTTGTATGATGTTTGCAAATATCATTTTCTACACTTCAAAAAAAAAAAAAAAGCAATTTTAGAACTTAGTTAATAAAAACCTGATTTTTAAAATCTTAATTAAATATTTGGTAAAATTTAAGGTTTGAAAAATAATGTCTTAAATTACCTTTTAAAATCATACATTTTTAAAAACACGTCCCTTGTTTGTTGCTCAAAAACATGATTTTTTTTTTTTCCGCATTCTCAAACTGTTATTTTTTCAAACACACACTCAAACCTAACATTTTATAATTTTGTTTTAAAAAACTCATTTGACTTGCAAAATCACCGGGCCAAATGCACTCTAAGCCAATGCAAGACATTGACTCACATAATTAATGAGTTGGGTGTATAAGTTGTAGTTGGAATTCGCTAGTAAAATGGAAAATAGTGTAATATTTAGCAAAATTGTGCTTAATGTAGAAAAGTTAGTTTGAGGTGGAATTGAAACTATATATATAATGGATCTCATCCATTTTTGTTCTTTCCACAAATATTTATGATAAATAAATAAATATTTTTTAAAAATCAAAATAGAATAAAAGGAAACAACATATTGTTACATATATACGTTTAAGTTTGTTCGAAGGCTTAAGGTTTATCGAATTGCGTTAAAATAATGAGGCCTAAGGTTTTTTTTACACTCCCTATTTTTTTAAATTTAAATTCTCAACAATTTTAAAGTTTGAATTGTTAGTAATTTGAACAGCAAATATAAAATAACACATATGAAGCTGATATGTCCAAACAAGTTTCAAGCAGCCGTGTCCCTTAGCCTGTTCCGTTAGGTGTGCCCCTCAAAGACTATCTCATGTTTACTTTTTGAATTTGCTAAAAAAGATAAATGCTAGGGCATCTGCTCCTATACTTTTTTGATCATCCTTTCAAATTTCATCATTACCATTGAATTTGTGAGTTCTACACATGAGGCATACACAAATTTATAGATTTAATAATAATAATAAGAATTGAGAAGATGAGAGAAAGATAAGGGTAGATATCTTCGCATTTCTCGCCAAAAAATTGCTTGAATCTATATATGTATACTGCTTTTCGAAACACCTAAGGTTTCTTTTACACCCTCCCTACTTTTGATTCTTTTGAACCGTCCACATTATATTCTCATAGAAGCACACTAAGTAGTACTTGTGCCATACTTCCGTCGCTGTCAAATGATCTAGCTTGATCTCTGGGATCCAATGTTTTCTTCAAATATATATGGGCAAAATCGATCATGAAGTAAATCATCGAACGACCTGATTCGACCACGAACAAAATTACTTCGGAGACCCACTACTTTTTGGTGAAAACACATGCATGAGCTTGAAGCATTTGGTTATATATATATTCGTGGTCTGAGCCTTTGTAGTTTGTACTAGCTAGCTGGTTCAGAAAACACTTCAGTGAAAAATGGAATGTCGTAGAGGAAGAATTACGCATGACCTTTATGAGCAAGATGACCATTTCAAGTTTGAGAGCAAATGCTAAGGGAAAGGCAAACTTGAGCAAGAACTCTAGCATTAAAAGTTTGGACTTTGGATCATAATTTAAAATAATATTCTAATAGCTCCGAGTGCTTTCTTTTAAAAAATATATATATATATATATATATTTTGCTGTAACATAAGGGTAAAAATGATTTGAAGTATTTTGCGAGTCATTAGCTAAAATTAAATAATTAGTTTTTGATGATGTATTTTACATAGAAATATAGAGAATCCATTAAATGCTACAATATTCTTCCCCGTAACACTAAATCACAGTCTGTCATGGAAATTAGATGGCATACTTTGACAAACACAGCCTGCAGACGTCTGTCTGCCTCTTCGCTTTCTTTTTCTTCTTTTTTTTTTTTCTAAGATCTTCAGAAGAAAGAAAAAAAAAAACCATATCCAACCCTCTATTTATAAACCAGCAAACTAGCTGTAGCTCAGTGCTAATAGTCTTATGTAACATTAACAATGACAATATCAGATTTTCCAAAGATTTCAGATCATATGTCAGCAACTTTCATAGAACAAACTTCCCAAGTTGCAAAGTTCCATGCAGTTCCCACCTGATCTTTTCCTGCTTCAAGGATGTGTTTCTGTCTCTGATTAATTTGTGCTCTTCACTGCATAAGAAGTTAAAGAAGTCAAATAGAAAAGCTGCATGAGATTATTTTGAAAAAAAAAATGCCCACACCATATCAGGAAACTAAAGCTAACTCGCAAAATCAGTGGGGGAGTCCGGAAAAAATGAAAGGGCACTCAGATATTGGCACGGCTCAATCAAAAGAAGAAATATATTTCCTTTTCTGAGTGAACCAGGCCAATATCGAAGTAACCATTTCACGTATATATCTTTCTTCGTTGTTGCCCTGAAAAAGGCCCATGAGGGACATGTAAAACTAAAAGATCGAAGTTGTTAATATAGAGAAGACATGGAAGCTAGGGTTGAAGAAGCCCCATAAGATAGCGGATAGAGAAAGAGGGGTAAAAGTTTTGAAAGGAGTGTGAGGAGAGGTGAGAATGTCTGGGGGGGAATTTAAGAAGGCCAAGGGGCTCTGCATGAGCATTAAAAACCGCGACTACCAAAGCAGAAAGCCGGTCCAGAGCATTTAAATCCACACTTCTCCCCTCCATCTATTTCTCTCCATAATGCCAGGCCACAAGAGTTGCATGTGCCTGTTTGTTCCAGGCGCCCATGCTATAAAACCTGTGGAAAGTCAACAATAACCTTTACTAGGATATAGCTTGATTTTAATAGGTTAAGTATGTTTGTCAATGCGTTTTTTTTGGTGTTTTTTGTTTTGATTTGAAGAAATATTTTAATAAAATATAGGGCTGAAAACTGTTTAGTGTTTTGATTGTTTGTTAGAGTTTGTTTAGCATTGCAATTTTGTAAGTGAAAAGTGTGATTTTAAACAAAATTGTGAAAAGTATATTATTTGAAAGTGTGTTTTTTTTTAAAAAAAAAAATTACGATTTGAAAATATAGAAAAAATGTGTGTTTTTAAATTTCAACTAAGCAAGGAAATGTGGTTTTTAAAAAAACACGATTTTAAAAGTCAAATCGTGAGTTTACCAAATACTTAATTGCATTTTTCTACATTTTGAAAACATAAAAAAATATGTATTTTCAAATCTTAAGTAAGGAGATGCGTTTTTAAAAACTAAACTGTGATTTTAAAAGGCAAATCGCGAGTTTACCAAAACACTTTATTGCATTTTTAAAAATTGTATTTTTAAATCGCACATTTTGAAATTGTAAATCTAAACGGATTCTAAATTAATGTTTTTGTTTTAAAAATAAAAAATAAAACAAAGAAAACTTATTTTTATAGAAGGGTAAAGTTGTCTTAATGGAGGTGAAATGGGTGCTCTTGTATAAAGGTTGGGGTGACCAAAAACCAAGATCTCTGGCCCAACAAAGGGATCACCCACGATCGTGATACTCACTGTCCTGGCGAACCAGAAAGAGCACCACCATTAATGAGGGAATCTCTCTCTGGGACAGACAGGCGGCAACATTAATAGGCAAGATGCCCGTGAGACTGTTTCCAGAACTGTTAACTCCCATTGGCTCCATCTGCAAAGAGGCTAGCTGTGGTTCAAATATTGCAAGGGAGGAGAAATTATTTCGTACTACTGTATAGTTTTGATTTGCTTAATAAGGCAAAGCAAGGTTATAGTTTGAAATATATACGGACAAACCTTCAGCTTGGTTGAGACAGCATTGTTTAGTTACATATATTTACAGTAATTCATCCTCTTGATCAGATTAATTTTGAAGGGTGATAGTTCGTATTTGCGTATCAATTTGTGATGAGGCATAAGTATAATAAAATTATATAAGTTAATAAAATAGATCGATCAAACTTCTCAAGTTTAATCAATTAATTGTCGATCCTAATTTTAACCCAAAAGCTATTGCATCTAGTTAAGTAATATACTATTTATCATTCATTTCAAAAATTTAAATTGATATGAAAAAATAAATGAATATTCTATTATTCCTAAATCTTAACCCTTTTGTGCTGTTTAGTATATATATATAGATGCATTCCTTCCTCTCCCCATATACATTCGTCTTTCCATTTCACTCAATAATGGGAAAGACCCCTCTTAGTTTTATTATTTTGTTTCCATAGTTATTTTTGTTTGTTGTTCGGTTCTTGTATCTCTTGCTTACCAAAAAATAATAGTTTAATATTTTTTTTCACGTATAAGTAAGGCTCAATATGTAAATATATTTAATTAAAATTAGAAATAAATGATTAAGAGGAGATTTGAACCCTAAATATTTACTTCCATTTGTGTTAAGCATAAATTAATATAAAATGATAAATTTAATTTCTTAATTAATAATGGCATAAATTATGATTTCGATCAAATATAGAAAAAGTGGATTACAGATCTTCTTTTACTGTTTGGCAATTGGTATGTTTAAAGACGAGGTTTGACAAGTTTACTTTATATCTAAAGTCGTCTTGCATTAAAAATGTTCTTTTTTCTTTTCTTTGTGACCTTTTCCTCAGAAGTTAGGTTTTGAAAGGGACTGGTAGAAGGATTCAGAACAAGCATAAATGCTCTATCAAGTAAAAAAGATTTTTTTTTTTTTTTTTATAAAAAAAAACTTTAAGAGTAAGGGTAGCTGTTACAAATTAAAACACCAAGTATATATATTATGCTCAAATTCAATTAAGGAACTGTTCCAAAACTGACTAACTTTCAATTTTACTTATATATTCCCACGAGAAAAGAAAAATGTTCTTTTTTCTTTTCTTTACTTATAAAGATGAATATTCCCAGGAGACAAACGTTCGACGTTATTGTCAATTCCACACACCAACTTCAGTATGATCAGTTCATTGAGAATGAGTAGGAATGTTTCTGCAATACCAAGTTCACTTGAATTTTCTAGAAAAAAAAAAAGTTCACTTGAATATACTTTTTTTTTTTTTTTCTAATTGAATATACTTCATTATTATAGCCATAAAGCACACTTATCTATCATAGGTTCTAAATTAAACCTTGTAACTTGAGCTAATTATGGAGTATTAATGCACTATACGGATAACTTAGAGCATCCACAACCACAATTACTTATGCTTTTTAGATTTTTATGTAAAATGGCTAACTAAATCCCTAAAAAATATTTTCATCCAATTCTTTAAACCAAATGTATTTTGCATTTAATCTATAATGCTTACCCAAATGTAACCAAATGTATTTTGCATTTAATCTATAATGCTTACCCAAATGTAGGGAAAGATGTATGCATAAGTTTTTTTTTTTTTATGATTTTATCTCTCAATATTCCCTCTCCCTCTTTCTTTCTTTTCGAGTACATATTTAAAAAATAAAATAAAATAAATATTATTTAAATGATATAAAGAAAGAATATATAATCAAATGTAAAATACAACTAAAATAGAAAAAAGTACGTAGCTTTTAGTTATCTATTTTAGATAAAATTAATGTAGAGAAGAGCATTCACGTACAATAGATTCTTTACATTTATATTTATTATCTAAAATAGCTAATCAAAAATAACTTAATAAGAGTGACGATAATATCATCTGGATGGGCTCCATATAGCACAGAGTAATTGCAGCCCATTAGGATGAAATAAGGATATATTGGCCGCATATAACATTATTCTTTTAATAATTAATAATAAAGAGAGAGGGTACTAGGGACAAAAATAGAAAGTAATTAATTAAAAATTTATCCATAATTCTATACATTTAGGTAAACACTGTGAATGAATGTAGATGAAAATGCAAAATATAATTGGTTTAGAAAACCCAATAAAGATGTTTTTTAAGGGTTTAATTAGTCATTTTACATATAAATTTAGAATGCATAATCCGTCGTAGATGCTCTAAACATTAGTCAAATGTAAATAATATGCAAAATAATAATAATAATAATAATAATAATAATAATAATGTTATAAACTGTACTATTATTAATATTCCACTTAAAATAAAAGTCCTAGCATTTCTCAAATCGGTTGGGAATCGTCTAACGCCTATTTGGCCGGAATCTCAAATCTCAATTATGGTGATTAGAAAAGACGTCTCGGTTCTATTAATTCTGAACTACCAAATTGAAAGGATACAAGCTGTGATGCACCACCACCTACGTTGGGGCCATGCACCCCACTTTTGTCTATTGCTTTTCTCTAATATTTCCTGCTGTTGGCAGTTGCTAATCTATGATTGATATACTCTGATTATTGTAGGCAAACAATTATATTAGGACAAAGTTTTTCTTTTTTTTCTACAGAAAAAATATAGGTTTGGGAAATTTTTTATAATCCAATTTATCAAACTATTATGCATTCAAAATACATAAAAAAACTAAAAATGCATGGAAATTAATAATCATTTGTATATAAAACACATGTCAGTTTAATAGACTAAATGAGTAAAATTCTTTTTCCAATTTAATTTAGAAGAAAACTTTGCCTATTATATTACCCCATCTTATGTGCTAATATAAGATCAAAAGGTAACTCAAAATCACAGTAGCATATGTGTGTTTTCTCTGTTTAGACGGTTAGACCCATTTGCTATAAGGTTTCAATCATCAATTCTCTTGCAAACTACGTACATTTAAATTTTAAATTTTAATATGTTGATTTAAAATCTACATTATTTTTGAGCTAATCCGTCATGGTTAAGTGGCAATTTGAGCTATTTTCTGATGGGATCAAAATACTATCAGTTTTAATTTACTCTCTATAACATGAACCTAATAATATAGTATCCTCAACTTTTGTATGCCAATTAGTGTGGTCCAAGACTCCAACTTAGAATAGCCTCAGAGTTGATTAAGTTCAGCGAAAATGTTGAGACTTGGGAGTACTACAATTTTTTACAAATTAACGTAAGAATTTATTTGATACTATCATGTCAGTCATGATAAAAAATATAATTATTTAGTGGCTGACATAGTAGGTAATAACTAACCTAATACAATAAAAATTGTAGTATTCTTTCGGGTCCCATCTATATTTAGGAGATTTTCATTGTATTTTTAGAAAACATTCAGTTACTAAAGGCCTACACCAACCCCTCGAAAACAACTTTTCTTAATAAAATGTAACGGTCAAGAATTAGGAAAAAAAAAATAAAATGTAACGGTCAAGTACGAGTGAACCAATGAAATCATGAAACGTGGGCTAGGGGAACACAACGAATGGTCACGATCAAATCAGAACCGTGCGATGGTGGACCAACCCTTGGTGAATAATGGTGACGAAGAGAATTGGTTACTAATGGGAAAGAGCCTGGCAAGACAAACCACAATAGGAATCGCACGGATAAAGTCTTACTTTGTCATCCAATTAAACCAATACCTAGACAGACAGAGAGAGGTGGTTGACGTGAACATCATCAGGGAATCATTTTTGGGTTGTTGTTCTTGTTGGTTGAGGTTCTGTTTCAACAGAGAGCTGAGAATATGTAAACATTTAAGCCTAATTCAAGAGATGTTTGGGTCTGAATCCCAATATTTTCGAAAACTTTATTTTGCTTCTCAAACACCGAATTTTTTTTTTCTTAAATATCAGTTAACCAAACGAATTTTCAGATGTAAATGGGTCAATGTATATCTCGACAAGAGGGGCAAAGAGAAGGGTGTGAAGGTTCTGCTGCATGTTCAGAGAGGCATGGGTGTCTGGCCGTGGTACAAGAGAGGAGATCAAGGCTTTACATTGCTAAGAAATGTGTGGTGATGCTAGTCTGTTGGCACAAATACGGCAAGTATTGAATTCTTTTTATTTATTGGTCTTCATTATATGTTTTTCCATGTATGCTGACTTTGGATCGTGCACTAAATATGCCACGAGAGTTGTCTGGGAAGACATTCAAATTTATGAGAAAGTTTTATTATCTCTTTCTTTTCTTCAGATATTTATCTCCCTATTTCTAGTTACTGAGCAATCAATCCAGTTTTCGTGTAAAATTTGGCAAATACACAGCAGTTACTTTTATGTGATGCGTATGGAGCTTGGGGATTTAGATTATATTGCATTTCAATAGAACCGTTTTGTGTGAGAGGTTATTTAGGCTCCACCTGTTCGGAATGAACTATCTTATTACACGAGATTTCTGTCTATATCAACTTGGGATCTGCTTAGCAAAAACTAAAAGATAACTTAGTTTGGAACTATCTTATTGTACGAGATTCCTGTTTATATCAACTTGGGATTTGCTCAGCAAAAACAAAAAAATAACTTAGCTCGGGAATTTAGATCATATTGCATTCCAACAGAACTATCCTTTGTGAGAGGCTATTTAATTAGGCCCCACATGCTCAGGATGAGCTACCTTATTACACAAGATCCCTGTCCATATCAGCTTGGGAGCTGCTCAGCAAAAACAAAAAGATAACTTAATATTGTTCTTGGAGGAATGATTTAGAAGTAAATGCAAATTTTATCAGAAGATTTTGGTGTGGCTGCACTACTGCAGCCCCATTATTCATATGTATATGTTTTTCTTTTCTTTTTTTTCTTTTTACTTTATTTGACATGTATGATGCAAACTTATCGTAGCCCTAAGGAAAATCAGCTAATTATTTAGATTTTCAGTAATTGGTTGACTGGATTACTAGTTATCATGACAGCAAAATTGTTAAAAAAATTGTCCCCTCCAAAGTACTTTACCCCACATTCAACCTTTTATTCTCTTCTTTCGGCTCCTTTATAAATAGATATTGTTTCAGTGACAATATTTACTATTGTTCTTTAACCACATGATTGTTTTTACTATCAACGTTAGGATAAAATTGATTTTCCTCCAATTTTTTTTCTTCAATATACTTTAGTGTTAAATCACCACCCAACACGTGAAATATCTAGCATTTCTATTATAATATTATATTAAATTATTATTTATTTCAAAAAATTAAACAGATAAAAAATTAATGAATTTTATCAATTAATTAATACTTTAATATATATATAAAAAAAACATCTACACATAAGGCTGTTGGACTTTTATTTCATGAGCCTTCAATTTTTATTTTTATTTTTCCTGCACAATACAGGAGCAGGGAAAGGAGCTACAAACAGGAGCTTAAAACAGAAAACAAAGGAGAATTACAAGGAAGATAACCAAAAGAATTTGATATTCAACAAAACATCCTAAAATTTAGAGGCTCTGGAACAACTTCACTTTCTAACGAATTGCCGCGTATATGGGTGTATCTTGTTGAAGGTGAAAGGCTTTAGTTTAGTTGGGTAGGAGGACAATTTATTACTTTTGTATGCACACACAATAGGATTTGCTCGCATGGAAGGTTTCTTTCTATGCCACGTCACCAGCACCAATAGATAACGACGACAGAGCTGAAAATGTATTTGGAATTCTAGTTTTTTTTTTGTAAATATATATATATATATATATAGAGAGAGAGAGAGAGTTTATAAATTTTTATTATAGGTGACATTTATTATATGATTGGTGATGACGTGACATCTGGCAATTTTCATCAACAAATTAGACAGAAGTTGTATGCATGCAAGAACCTAATTGTTATTTTGCAAAACATAATGAGTTTTCTGAACATTTTTATACCACAATAAACTTATTACAAATCAGCGTAACTATAATGATTGATTTTTTATTTTTTATTTGGAGAACTACATTTATTCCTTTCAATCTATTAGATGATTTTTAATGTCTTTTTAATATTTTAATTTGATTAATGGTACCTTGCTAATCTATCAAAATGGTTGCAATGTATATTTTACCTTAAAAACACATAAATACCCGTATATCTCCGGAAAAAAAAAAAAAAAGAGCCTGGATGGCCATGGGTCACCAGCTGACCTTTTTTATTAAAAATGAAAAATAAACTGAATTTGTTGGGAGGGTGGGGGAGAGGCATACATTACAAATCGGGTGATAGATTGACAAGATAAAAATTGTAAAGTTAGGAAATATTACAAATCGCGTGATAGATTAAGAGGATAAGTGGAATTTTCTTTTTGTTTTTCTAATAGAAGAATTGAAAGAAGAATCATAAACTTAACAGCTGGGTGCATTAACAGCTTAGATTCTTTTTCGAGGTCAATCTAAATATAATACCCGTATGAGTAATGATACAAGTCACTCTCCATGTCTACCTTGTGTCAACTAAAAGTGACGTAACTTTTAAAATTATCATTAAATCAATAATCAATAATAATTAATCATAAATTTAATAGTGATTTTAAAAGTCACATCACTTTTGGTTGACATAAAATAAATATGGAGGGTGACATATATAATTACTTTACCTGTATAGCATACATTTCCTGGTTCCAGCCTGTAGATTCACAAAAAATAAAATGTGAAGCTGACAAACTTACATATTATTTACTGTAAAAAAGTTTGTCCAAGTTATTTTTTTTATAGATAAGAAGAATATATATAGTTTAATACGATGTGGCGACATGGTTTCGTATCTCGGGCATAACTAGGCTCATTCGTGCGTTACTCCTTCTTTATTAGGCCAAAGGCTACAAGAATTTGTCGAGCACGTGAAAGCAATTTGCTTCCGGCCAAAGAAGACTGAAAAATAAAAGGGCTTTCCGATTTCGGCATTAATGTTTTAAACAAATTGTTTTTTTATTTTTTTTTCTCTAATTTTCATAAGCATGCTGTCACGATAAATAACTTCGCTGATCCCGTAGAGCTATTGGGGAAACAGTATAATGAATAAAAATATGGAAAAATTATTAAATTGGTCCATATAATTTGAAATTTTGATAAATAACTTTTTGAGATTTTTAAAGTGATAAATAACTCCCTATAGTATGTCCGTGAAACAAATAATTTTCTTCGTACAAATTTTATCATTTTTCTGACATGATCATTATGAAATATGATATTTATCTTAAAAAAAAAATAAATTATATTTATGCTATATGAAAATAGCCGGAATTTGTGCTAAGAGAGTTATTTGTTACATGGATGTACCAAGTATAATTATTTCTCAATTTTGAAACCAATAAAGTTATTTGTTACCTTTACAATCTTAAATTATAAAGACTAATTTTTTTAAGGATTTTGATTCTCTCAATTTCAAAAATGAAATGGAAAAGAGCAGATTCTTTATTTTAGAAAGGCAAAGTTATTTGGACAACATTTTTTAGGGCTTAATTCGAATCTTCTCTTTTTTTAGTTACCTAAATAGATACACCAATTAGGCATAAATAAGAAAAATTATGCTCATGGAAGTGACAAATTTGAAGTCACTTTCCCACGCTAGAAGTTTAAAACAAGTAATGAACTCCTTGTAGGGCTTTCGAAGGACTGATTCATGAGGGAAAACCTGTCCGGTTTTGAATATACAGTACCAAAGAAGTTGCTTTCAGACTGCTAGGTGTACTAATCAATTTATACCAAACACAAGCATACTTGCATGGCATGGTACTCATTTGCACATGACTTGTATGCAGGGGCCGAATTAAAATTTTAAGTTTGGGAGGGACAAAACTAAAAAAAATACTTTTTTATAGACATAAAATTAATTTTAGATAATAAATTTTAAATAGGGGCTGATTCAAGGACTACTATATCATATCATGTTAGCATAATGGGGTAAAAGTATAATATTGGTGTGGAAGTAACGTTGTAAGTAAAACTTTTGTCTTATTTTATCTCTTCAAAAATAATATAATTTTTAAAATCACAATTAAATTTAAGATGAATTACTATTAAATTTTAATTTAATAATAATAAAAGATAAAAGCCAGACAAAATTTATATTTATAACATTATTTATTAATAGAGTATATAACATTTCTCTATTTGCGGCATGTTTTTTAAATTCTTAATTGAATTAGTTTTTGCATTAATAATAATAATAGAAAACTTCATTAATGGCAAACGCGTAGCTCCACTCGCACTTTCCATCGCGTACAAATTTGATGCCCTTTCAGAATTCTGAAAGGGACCTATAGATCCAGCCAATAGGGACAGAAAAAAAATGTTGAGTATATCATCGATAATGCAAACAAATTGGGCGGTTTCTCCTAAGTCCAAGGCAAACAACAAAGCTCCAAAAGTTGCCACTCTTTGTATTGTAATCCCCGCTAAGTTGGCCCAAAATTTCCAAACAATATTCTTTCTATCTCTTTCTCTCTCAATGAATTATAGCACTTTTCAGGGTCTCCCCAAGGCACTATCCCCAGACGATGGATCCCCAGAATGGAACAACAAAGGAGACAATGCATGGCAACTCACAGCAACAACCTTGGTGTGCCTACAAAGCGTTCCCGGGCTCGTTATCCTGTACGGGGGTATGGTGAAGAAGAAATGGGCCGTCAACTCGGCATTCATGGCACTTTATGCCTTCGCTGCTGTCCTCATCTGTTGGGTCATGTGGGCCCATCACATGTCTTTCGGAATCAGGCTGATTTCAATAGTGGGCCGGCCTAATGTGGCGCTGACCGAAAAGTTTCTGACAGCCCAATCCACAGTTGGGTACGTGCCAATGGCTGACTACGTGTATTATCAATTTGCTTTTGCTGCCATTACTGTGATTCTACTTGCTGGGTCTTTGCTAGGGAGGATGAACTTCTACGCGTGGATGTTGTTTGTCCCACTGTGGCTCACCCTGTGTTACACAATTGGCGCCTTCACTATATGGGGTAGTGGGTTTCTTGAACCATACATAATTGATTATGCGGGTGGTTTTGTTATTCATCTTTCTTCCGGGGTTGCTGGTTTCACTGCTGCTTACTGGGTAATTGGCATGCATAAATACTCATCATTTTGTAGAAAGTCTTCAGCCAGCACATAAGTTTGCCGTCCTCTGACAAAGTAAAAGGAAAAATGTAATTAGTAAGACAAGGAATAACTCACATAAAGTAGATAATTTATAAAAATAGTGTTAAGCCCATAAACCCCTATTGCAAGAGGCAGTAATGTCCATAGACCCATAAACTCATGTTGCACTTCAAACATTCAAACAAAAAAGGGGAGGAAAGGTATGGATAAATTGCATGCAATTTCGATAGAAAATGAGAGAAGGTAGGTACAAAGTCCACCTACTTCTTAAAAAAAAAAAAAAGAAAAAAGAAAAAAGGGTACAGAGTCCACCTGTTCCGAGTAGCTCAGGCAAATGAGCCCCACACTAACGTTCTCTCTTCTACCTAAATATAATTTCAAAGAATCCTAGCCTTACATGACCTACCTACCTAAATACAATTTCAAAGGAGCTTAATAAGTCTGTAAGTTTGTGCTATTAATGAATATTAATAATTATTTTTGTGATTATTATCTGACAGTGGAATTAATCCCCACACCAATATTCAATATGGGTGCTTGCTGTGATCACCTTACTGATATTATGATTTCATGATTGTGGCGATGACTACAGGTTGGGCCAAGACACTCGCACGACAGGCAACATTTTCCACCAAACAACATGATTCACATGTTGGGAGGTGCAGGGTTTCTGTGGTTGGGATGGACGGGTTTCAACGGTGGATCTCCATTTTCAGTGAATGAGATCGCATCTCTGGCCATTCTCAACACCCATCTCTGCACTGCCACCAGCCTCTTGGTGTGGGTTTCCATGGACATGATCGTGTACAAAAAAAGTTCTGTAATTGGTGCAGTCCAGGGAATGATCACTGGCCTCGTTTGCATCACACCGGGAGCAGGTTAGCTCTTAAACTTTCTATAATTTTGTCTAACTTTTAACCAGTGAAATTGTAGGCCAAATGAACTTAAGGTTATGTTTGGTACGCGGAATGACTAATCTTTGAAATAATCTTTATTAAGAATGAAAAAAGTGAAATAAATTAGCCTTGTAATAACCATTCTCATGATTCCCTCAATTGAGAAAATAGTTATTCCTCAATTGAAGGAAAAATCATTATTTCATTTTCATAGTTATCGACATGGTTATTTCAAGACTAATACATTTCATTTTTTTCATTCTTAATAAAAGTTATTCCTTAAAATAGTCATTTTACGTACCGAACGTGTCTTAAGATTTTTTTTACCCAATTATTGTTTTATGAGAATTAATGAGTTTATGATGCATGCACAGGAATTGTGTTTCCATGGGCAGCGCTACTTATGGGAATACTGTCTGGATCTATACCGTGGTACACCATGATGGTATTGCACAGGAAATCAGCATTCTTCCAAAGCGAGGACGACACATTGGGGGTCTTCCACACCCACGCCGTGGCTGGCACCTTGGGGGGGCTCCTCTCCGGCGTTTTTGCCAAACCCAACCTCTTGACATTGATGTACGGACCAAATACAAGATATGGTCCAGGCTTAATATACAGCTTTTCTGATGGAGAATTCAGAAATGGCCTCAGGCAAATAGGCTACCAGCTTGCCGGAGCTGCTTTTATCACTACATGGAACGCCGTTGTGACAAGCTTAATTTGTATTCTGATAAGCCGTATTGTTAGGCTTAGGATGAATGAAGATGAGCTTGAGGGCGGCGATGATGCTGCGCATGGAGAGGAGGCATATGCACTTTGGGCAGATGGGGACAGCTTGCCAACCTCTCGTCGTTGGCACATATCTCCGAGATTGCCTTCCCTCTGTGGCCGGAACGTCTAGTTTTGCACCAAAACTTCAATAAGGAATGTGGTAACACTCGTTACGACGACTTGTATTTATTGCTTGTTGTATCAGTAAATGGTGAGGTTGGCGGAGACCATAGTAGATAATTGTGCATATTGTGCATCAGTAATAAGTTCGTTAATTAAACTGCCCAAGTGATCAGAAAGAGTCCAACTAGGGAACTTCAAATTGAAGAAAGACCGACATCTTTTGGGTTTCAGTTTACCTTTCTTGGGAATAATTGTTTTCTTGACGAGGATCCAATAAAATTAGGCTGCCTGAATTTCAGTGAAATTAGAGCCCTGGACCCTCAGTTGGCAGATAGGCCTGCAACACCCTCTGTTAGGCTGTCCAAATTTCACCGACAGCCTACGGATCTCAATCCTGTTCTTCTAGAGAGAGAGAAAATCTTACTTCGATGAAACTTCAGGAAGCATACAAGCAATGGTACTATCACAAAGTTATAATTGTCTGATTATCTTCCTAGTTTCAAAAAGAATTTGAAAATTTCTCTTTTGAATAGATGAAATCTATATGATACTGAAAGGGCTTTAATTGGATGTTAAGCTTTGACTTTCTGAGCCCATCGTGACAGGCCTTTTTTTGCCTCCTTTTTTTCTCAAAAATAATTTTCTCCAAAATTTCAAAATCACTCGCACACAAAAAAGAATACCTATACATAGAAGTACTTATGATGCAAAGAGAGACTTTACATTCAATTCGATGGAATTAATGCAGTGTCTTGTCATACATCATTTGTGAAGAATTACATACAAACCAATCTGTAGTTGGCTTTGGAAATTACATCTCCAGGTAAGAGTGTTTTGATAATCTATATGGCTAGAACATTTAATTAAATACATGATTTTACATCTACCTATAAAGAACAACATTTCTAACGTCGAAGCTGTACATACTATAATTCTGAAGTTTCTTTATACATCAACTAATTCCTCAGGGCATTCGTGACACTTCTAGTATTCCTACTGAAAAGATACGGCAAAAGACTAACAAAGCATTTTTCTCCAAGAATAAGTTATCCTGCCACACATGAGAAGATATATTTGGAACCATTATTCTTTAACAAAAAAAAGGACCAGCCACTAGCACAATTGAAAACTTTATGAACACGTTCCATTCCAATGTTTGATAAACAAACATAAAAGAGGATGTACCTTGTAACTGGTTAATGTTAATGTATTGACTCGCGAAGCTTCACTAGTTTGTCTTGCCACATGGCTGCAGGAACCCATCATCAGACGTAAATGATTCTCAAAGTTAGGCGCATGAATTCTTTTATCGAAAGTACATTGAACATTGTGACTGAGCACTTGCAAACTAAAAATAAAATCTGAGAAATAGGCGGGCTCTGTTCTAATATACCTGCATCTTTGTACCTTTCTTCTTTGACAGCCAAATTTATATTGTTCACCAAATCAAGTTCCTCAGATAGTATATCTGGACCATCTGCAGCACTGGACAAGATAAAACTCACCCTTAGAGATACAACAATAACAGATGATAGCGAAAATGAGACCCCAAATATGCACTCAATACCTGTCAAGAGAGACATCATACCAAGACTTAGTATTACGCTTTCTGCCCCTTCCATAACCAATTCTAATAGCATCTGTCAAGACAATTTGTCTACTTACATATATAGGTGCCTGCAGAAAGCAAATTCCAAACAAGATTAACAGTGGCTTTAAAGAAACGTCCATGCAAAACCCATGGATTTTACTAGATCTGGTGAAGTATCAAAAAGATTATAATTTATTGATATCAAGAGGGATAAGGGGGTGCAAAGCTGGGGAACTCTGTCTGAATACAGTGACAATTAGTGCACAGATGCATGTGCATACTTGCTCAACCAACCATATACTAAAATACTCCATTGAGATCAAGGAAACTTCAACAGTCTTGAACTGCAAAGCCTGGATTTCATTATTTTGCAAAAATTCATTTGCTGCATTTGCACTGCCAAGGTGTGGAAAATATGTACCTTGCATCTATTTGCCACATTTATGGCATCTGAAGGACGTGCATCCACACTTAGAAAGTCATTTTTCCCAGGCTGCAAATGATAAAAGCCTTGATGTAAAATAAAACTTAAATTTCATAAATACACTCTTATGTATTGAAGATAATCAAGACGTACTATTCATAACTTTATAACCACCTTGCTAAAATATAGTCTGGCAAAGTAAGTGTTAATCACTCTTTCTGTAATTCTCACCATATTGACCTGAAACCAAAGGGGGGAGTAGAACAAGAAAAACTTAGAACAACTCAATAGCTTTATACAACAGTTTCCATGTAAAAGAAAATAACTTAATAAAACAGAAGAGCAGTGCTATCAAACCAGAAATTGAGAGACAGTTTCAGTCCTCTATCTTTACCAACTTATACTAAAAGTAGTTGTTAGCATTTTTCTTTGACACGCAATGAAAAATAGCAACTAAAGCAGGAAAATGAACAAATAATACAAGCCTTCAGACTTTATTAACATGTAAGAAATTAGCTTCATACTTCGTAGTCTAGTTTTTCCACAAGATTTCTGACAAACTGGAATTGATCTGGGGAATCCTGCAGCAAGTATAAATCTGAGGGTTGAATGTTGGTATTACATGAATAAACAACAAATATGAAGAAAAAGATCGAGAAATTACCCCATTTTTATCTTCCAATTGGGGCTCTATGAGTTTTTGAATAGCAGAGTCCCCTGCAGTAGCAGATATGTAAGGTTTCTCTATTCAGATATGTTCAGAAATGACAATCACAATGACAGAAAAGAACACCATGCTGATTATGTTTGAAGTTCATCCGTATACCTACAACAATTGGTAGCAAAAAATCTCCATCACAAGAAATCTTGAGAAAGATCGTAGGACTCTGAAAGTTGTGAAAAAGATCCTCTCCAATTAAATCGACACCAACTCGGGGTTTTTTCTCATGGACTGAAAAGGGAGTCGATTGACCAGGCCAGGACTGCCATTTCCTCTCTTTTGGAAATCCTTGCCTCCACATGCGATAATGCGAGAATGTTTCTGCACTAAGTTGACTTAATGAGAAAAGCTCATAGATGCGAAGACATGGATGGACGATTAGCATCCTCAATGGAAAACCTTGAGTTGCTCAAGTTATAAGATTAGCATCCTCTAGATTTTCTAGGGTAATTCTACAGTGGAGTTCTTAAAATCCTAACCATTATCTTTAATTAAATAGTTCAGATTTTGCCATCTCAACGTTTATCACTGACAAAGCATTCCTAGTTTTTCTTAAATTCATTGTATGTCATTAAATTGTATACTGACTAAACAAAATCTAAACCATTTGATTCAACCATGGAGTTAATCTAGAAAATCTAGAGGATCCCTCTAAATTTTGGAATCAGTTGTGTGGTAATTTATTTAAATTTTGGAATCAGTTGTGTGGTAATTTATATAAAAAAAATACCACACAACTGATTCCAAAATACTAAACATAATTTATATATAATATATATATATATATTATATATACATACACCTATAATTAGCAAACCAAATTTGGCCGTTAAAATACGCTGCCAAAATTAGCTCAACATAATAAGTAAAGCAACACATTCCTAAACATCATCAAAATTCAAACAAAGTTTAATACGAAATCCGCCATAGAATACAATATTGATTAAAATTCCACGAAGATTTCTGATAATCAAAAAATACCAAAAACTTCTTTAACACTGAAATTAAACAATCGCAAAATTCTTAAAAACCACCAAATTTGAGGAAAAATGTGAGAGATTAAGGACCTGAGAGAAGGAGAGAAGCTTCGAGAAACTCGTGGCCGCGATCATCGCCAGCATTGCCGGATCCGCCGCCGAAGCCTGCGGTTCCGCGGGAAGACTTGCAAGAAACGACGAGGACTGGGTGGGGCCTACGACACCGTTTGGCCCCGAAACCAAACCGAATCGAGCCAGGGTTCGAGCTCGAACGGCTCGCATTTGTTTGATCGCCCGAGGTCCCGAACCCCGACACTGTACGGACGCAAAATCGCGCTCCTAGCATCGTTAATATTACGGAAGAAAGAGACGGCTGGCTGCACTAAGCTGAAGCTGAAAAGCACCAATGAGTAAACAGAAGCGGAACGATCGTTGAATAAAGAGACGGATTTATTCTGTACAGTATTTTCTTCATTTTCAAGGATGATCGGAATAAAAAAATGTCCTTAGATATAATTTTATTCTGATATGGTTCAGAACGTACGCTATCTCACGTGATTTTTAATAGAATATGAGCATAAATTTTCAACTAATTGAGTGGAAGGAAAATTTTTTAAATTCAGTTTTTTAAAGAATTGTGTGTCTTTTATAATGTGAAAAATACATATTATTTTAATAGTATAGGTCTTAAATTTTTTTTTAATAGCATTAATAAAAAAAAATATTTTTTATATATTTAAAGGATGCGTAACACTTTTAAAAACTAAGTTATATGAATTCCTACAACTTAGTTCGTAAAAAATTTATATTCATGGAGTATTTGTGCATAATATTCTTTCTATCCAATTTACAGGAAAATTTTGTTTATAATATTATTTATTGAAATTATTATGACGATTTTTCTAATTTTTGCAAAACTGATTTACTTTAATTCCAACTGGTTAAGAAGGATGTTGAATTAAGAAATATATTCTAACAACTAAAAAGGTATCTTAAGAGCATTCACATCTAGTTAAGCAAATTTGCTCGCTATTTTAATTTTAAAAAAAAAAGATTATCTTAACTATCTATTTTTCTAAATTATCTTTCTTTCACTGTATATTTTAGCTATTCAGTTTTGCTATTTCATTTAAATATTTGTTCTTAAGGATTTCTTTATTCTTTGCAAGGAAAAAAAAAGGTACCATACCCCCCTCAAACTACAAAGCAATTTACAATGTCTCCTCAAACTTTCAATTGAAGCAAAAATTGCAATGTACTCCCTCTATACCAAAACTGACAAATATATCCTTATAAAAAACTTAGAAAAAATGAAAAAAAAAAAAAAAAAAAAAGTAGAAAAACAGAAAAGAAAAAAAAATTGTGACCCACAGCCATCATGGACTTTTTTTTTTCAAATTATAAGGGTATTATTGTCTTTATGTGAAACAAAAAAAAGTACATTGCAATTTTTTGGTAGTTTGGAAGGACATTGCTTCAATTAAAAGTTTGAAAAGACATTACAAATTGCATGATAATTGAAATGGAGTATGTATACTTTCTCAAAAAAAAAAAAATTGAGAGAGAAAATAATAGAATATATATATTTTTAAAAAAATATTTTTTACATTTAGCAACTCTCCAATTCTTTTTGCTAATGTAGCTAACCAGATATTAGTAGTTTTTCACCGAAATTTGCATTCCAACTAGCCAAAATAACCTTTAGCTAGCCGATAGTGAATGTTCTAAAAGAGTTTAATAATCAAGTTAATTGATATTCTTAATATAGTAGATGATATCGTAAGTACAATCATATTTATGTCCATGTAATTGTTTGATCTTAAACTTAATGCGTTGAATTTAATTATTTATTGAAAAAATCACGATCTTATCCTTTAGAAATCATTCTAAATTTGGGAAGTAATATACTACAAGAAAAATAATTTAGTTATGCTATGAGCTTCAGAAATTATTCTAAATTCAGGAAGAAATTCGGTCAGCCCATTTATTTTAGTTTCCCTTGGTCGGAGTTATTCTTTTTAACTATTTCAGAGGTCTACTTGACAAAGCCAGTAATTATTTAGAGCCCAATCTGGTTTTCATGGGTTTAAACCCGAAAACAACTTGCTTAAAAAGTTGTACTCTATTTTTATTGAGCAGCAAAATTGTAGAGATCGCTATCCATTCGTACCCTAATTCTATTGTTATTGGGCGATTTAAATTTCTCCGTTCAGGTTAGGGTTTAAACCCGACCCGCACGCAAACTCGCCCCACCCCGCAAACCCGAAACCCGCCGGATTGCAATGGAAACATGCGGATTGCGGGTTGAATTTTTTCAAACCCGCACCCCGCGGATTGGATTTCGGATACCCGCGAAACCCGACCCAAACCGACCCATGCTCACCCCTAACGAAACATCTCTTCAAAAATGAAGAAAAAGTCTTTTGAAATGATTTTTTTTTTTTGGCAACTTTGTAAACATTCTACCTTTTTAATATTTAACATTTTTTAAGTCGTTCAATGTAAAAAACGACTTGAATTTACATAATTTAAAAATCTACCCTTTCAAAAAAATTGTAGAGAATCTTGATCCCAAGTAAACCCCATAAAACCTCTCACATTTGCTTTCGAATTGCTAACAAACTAAACAACAAATTGCTTGGATCCGGATCCAATATGAACCGATTTTTCACCTTTTTTTTTTATTATTCAAAACAAAAGTCACCATTACATTATATACCATCCGCTTCGCTTCTTTAATAGTTACAAAATATCACATCTGATCAGCTTACCAGTTTTGCAAGGTTCAGGGTGTCAAACTCACATTCCTTTCATCTGCATTTTTGTTGGTGCCACCCTTCCACGTCCCGACCCAAAAAGAGTATCAGAATCCAGTTATTTATAGGATCACGTAGCGCATGAGAAAACCAAAAGGCTGACTTTGGGAACTCTAACCATCTCGAGAAGCTGAATCAGTGATGGTTGCTAGCTTAGGAAGCTGCTTCAACAGCTTAATTAGATCGTAAGTCTTTGTGTCTTGACCCGAATAAAGGCACAGGTCAAGTGGGGTTAAACCATCCTGAGACAAAGATGAGTGGTGCAATTGATCAAAAGCAATTGATCAAAAAACAGAAGGGAAGCAGGGAACCCTTGGCACGTAAGGGCGGCAAGCAGCCCTGTAAGCACAACTTGCAACTCTATTTTTATTTTATTTTTATGAATATAAGCACAACTTGTAACTTTAAACACTAATTTGAAATCAACCATAATGGAAAACAGGACGAAAAATTTTAAGTGTTCGAATGTGATACTCAAAACGGCAAAAAGCACTGTTTGTTTGAGATATATCGTATGAAAAGCATATAGGATACTCTGTCCAACTCAATGACACATATTTTGAAAGCATGTTAGATGGTTTATCGGTTTGAACTCATGAAGTGCATCACACTAAAGTGTTGTAAACCAAGAATTATTCCAAGAAATGAACTTCACATTTAGAACTGATTTCATGCTTTAAGAGAATGAGTGCAATTAGAGGTTTATACCCTAAAGCACTTCAGTATTTACCTTGTTTTTCAATGTCTTGTTAGCTCCTTTAATCAATAAAAGCCTCACTACATCCGTTCTCCGGGCTTGAACAGCAAGATGTAATGGTGTCCACCCATCCTGAATTAGACAAATAAAAACAACCTCAACAATAGGATCGGAACTCGTTGAGAAATGCACCTAAGCAACAAGGAGGAATTGTTAACCATACATTGTCCTGATGATTTATATCGACATTATACAGTAGAAGAATTTTAATTGCCTGACTGGAAGCTGTTCGGACTGCATAGTGC
The DNA here is from genome assembly GCA_900184695.1 of Betula pendula. NCBI lineage: Eukaryota > Viridiplantae > Streptophyta > Magnoliopsida > Fagales > Betulaceae > Betula > Betula pendula. Next base: position 893,315 of record FXXK01000023.1, on the reverse strand, counting down.
ATCAAAGTGGCCCCATCCTGTTTTTACCAAACATCAAGAAGATGAAGAAGACGAAAAAAGTCACGTCAATTCATAATAAATATGTTGATTGTATATAGGCATGCATTTTATTAGAAGAAACATGACCACATCACCAGAGACCAAGATCTCCTTGGGGCTATTCAAATGCTCTATGTTCTGTAAAATCAATGTGTACTGACACAAGAAAGTACCAAAACCATCTAGAATTTTCAAATAGAGATAAGTCAACAATAATGACAACAGCAGGGATCCCTTTATGTGTTGACAAAAGGCAAACAAGCAAATAATTAAAAATATAATCTAATAATTAAGCAAATAAAGTGCCTTTTAGGCAAATAAATCATGAATGATTCAAATTTTTTCCAGAACCAGTTTGCACAAATATGCTTCACCGAATTTAAGTTGGCACCTAGTTCACATGTTTAGATAACACATTATATAAGAACTGAATATGTCTGACATTGTTAGGAATTTTTTGGGACTGGCATCATTATTTTATTGTTAACAAATGTAGATAATAAGAAGAAGTACTAGGTGAATTTCTACTCACTTTCTCAAGCACAAATGGATTAGCTGACTCTCTCAAAAGATAGTTTGTAATAGCCTGCTTTTTTCCAATTATTGCTTTGTGAAGAGCAGTCCAACCATCCTGGAAAGGAAATAAAATTCCAAGGCCCAGATTAAGAGCAGAAAAGCAACAATTAGAACTTCCAAGAACTTTAGCGCCCCATACCACAAGTGCTTGTTTTGTATACCTTATCTGCAGCATTTATATCAACATTATGCTTCAATAAAGCATCCAGGAGGTAGAACTCTCCTGATGCAGCAAGAGCATGCAAAGGTAGCCACCTTTCCTGAAAAGGATTGAACCAAATGTTGAGTCACTAATCAGGGAATTGCGGAAGTGTGTGGAGAAAACCATTTCCGGAGTCTAATTTTCAAAATTGCAACCGAGACAACTACTCATTTGGACCCCAAAATCCAGGAAGGCTGTGAGTATCAACAAATAGTTTCTTAAACCAAAAACCATACAAGAACACCAAAAAAGTAAAAAGAAAATCAAAAGAAACCGAATTACAATCCAATGATCATGGTCCATGTGAAACTTACAGAGGTAGCAGCTGCCACATCAGGTTTCTTCCTATTCAGCAGAAACTTTTCCTCCTTGGTAAACAACTTACGACGGCCTATTCATTCAAGCGTAAAAGATAAGTATTGATGGCAACAATGACTACAAGAATTATCTCTGTCAAAATTTCAACAGAGCAGTGCAGGCGGAAATTCTACAACAGAACCAGATGAAAAGAAAGTTCTGTGTACTGAAGAAGAAATTACATACCAATGAACTTAGAAATTAAAAGACAAATTAATGTGCACAAAATGCAGACACCCAAGTACTATTAACTTCCATCTGATACCAAACGATGCCTTAAGTTCAAAACCCAAAAAAATTAGCTACCCCTGCCAACTCCTGCAGTAATCTCCATAGCTTATTCTACTAGTTTTGCATATCCACCTTCAGAGTTCAGAGGCTTTATTTTAACAAAAAGCATAAGAAAAGTTACTACCTTCAGAGGCTTTATTTTCACCAGGCTCGTAATTCCCACTATTGAAGAACTCCGTCACGTCCTCCAAGCCCCTACCGTACACCGCCCACCTGGGGTTCTTGGGCGCCACTCGCTGACTCGACGCGTTCACTTCATCTCCTTTATCCTCCTTCACCGGAAACCGCGACGGGTTATCGAGCACGAGCGGCTTCACCTGCGCCAACTTGGCCTGTTTAAAATCCAAATACTCCTTCAAATTCACGTTCCTAATGGGCTCGTACCCCTTCTTCTTCTTCTCCACTTTGCTACCGAACTCCAATTGCTGAGCAATCTTGCGCCGCTCTTTCTTGGTGATGTTGATCTCCGCCTGGAGTTGGTGCCACTGGTCCGGGATTAGGTTCTCTGGCTCGATTTCCGTGATGGGTTTCTTGTGCTTTTGTTTGTTTGACTTTGGGATGGGGGTGGGAGTGGGGGTCTCGGAAACGAAGTCTTGTTGGAGGTAGGGATCCTCGAATGCGCCTTCTTCGAAGACGAGGCAGTCGCCGATGACGATGTCCTCGACGTCGTCGTTTTGGAGGGAGGGAAGAGAGAGTGAATGGGAGTGGAGTTTAGTACGGAACTTTATCGTGGATTTGGGGGATGTGAGGGAAAGGAGAGGTGGGTGTGTGGGGAAGAGAGGGAAGAGTTTGGGAGGGGTGTGGGGGTTTAGAAGAAGAGATGAGGAGGGTGACATGGTGCGTGGGAATGGAGAGGAGAGGAGTTGATTGATTTTTGGATTTAGTTCGGTTATCGTTGTAGCGCGGAGATTAAGGCCAGGTTGCTCTCGCTTGGACTCTTCGTATGAGACTTATCTTCAAGAACTAGGCCCGTCAGTGATTTGGGCCGATTGTGAGTGATTTTGCGAGGAAGAGTAAAGCAACGGATATAAAGAGTTGGTTGAGTGTTAGGCTTGGGACTGCCATATCATGGGTATGTTTGTTTGGTACCTAGAATAGTTGCAGGAAAAAAAATAAAAAAAATATTTATTTCGTATTTAGCTGAAATCAAATCCATTTCAATCAAGAAATTTGGTCCGATCTTATGTTGTCGGTTATTCCATTACATCTTCTTGTATTCTTATTTCCAAATAATCATGATTCTAGTGTACCAAACATACCTCAAGAGTTGGTTTTAGATATCTACAATATATGGAGGCTGAGAGTTGAGCAACATTGCACTCTTACATGATCCATAATTATTTATTTGAAGGAAAATGCTTAAGGCACTATCACAATTTTTACTACAACCTACTTAAAATCTCACATGACAATTTACATTTTATAAAAAATGAATGTCACATGATAATCAATATTTTAGTGGTTGATCTTATAAGTGCCACATAAACGTAAAAATGATAATTGTCATGTGAACTATCACATGACAACTCACATTTTAATAACTAACATAACAAATGTCACATGAACTTTCACATTAATTTGTAAGAGACTCGACCACAACACGGGTGTCAAAAACCTTTAGCCTAGCAAAAACCACTCAAACCAGCATACCACCAAACGAAAAGGAGTGGGCCCATCTTGTAGAAGTGGGCTGGGCCTTAGCTCAACCCAAAATAAGATTCTCTCTATTTTATTTGAAATGAAAAGAAATCGGTTAGTGTTAAAAGTGCCCCTAATATTGTACTAACCAGCTCTTCTCTATTTCAAATATAGAGAGGATTCTTCTCCGGTCAACCAACATCACTGAGGAGTGGCTGAATCTACTGTTATACTCAATAATAAATATAATTGAGACAGCAGGGTGCAAAAAGGTCCATAGATCTTCATACCCAAAAAGGTTTAGATTAAGCCATACATATCAGTCATCAATCAAAAACAACAAACCTACTATTTGAGAGGCAGTGACTTTAAAAAAAGGAAAACACCACATGCTTTCCAACCAAACATGAAATTCTGCCTACGTTCAGTGCAAACCAAAGATCATTACAATACCGTAACTGTTTCACAAACTTCCAAGTCTCCCCTCAACAGAGAATGCCAAAACCTAAAAGCATCACCTAGAACCACGGGCATATTTCCTTTCCGGGCTAGGAGAATAAGGAACCGACCTGGACCTGTCCCTTCTTGATCTTCCACCATGGGGTGGTGAGTGTCTTGGAGAATAATCGCGACCCCCTCGATATGGTGAGCGCCTTGGAGATCTACGATATCCATAGTCCTCACGTCCACGATACCTACCACGGTCGCCACGGTCACCACCACGAGGGCCTTTCACCAATGCAACAATCGAATTGGAGTGAATATTTGTTAACATGCTTCTAAAACCACTAAATGACTATATTCAGCTTTATGATAACAAATCCATGTTTACAATAGAAACTTCTTAAACTTACCATAGTCTCTGGTATTTTTCAGCCCAAGATAGTGTCCTGGTGTAGGAGTTCTTGCTCGTTTCCTCCGTGACTGAAAGATAAATAGATCACCTCAATTCTATGAAGTTCCATGATGCAAATTAAACTTCAACAATCACACATCACATAAAATAGGACTTATAAACTATGAGACATCATTTTTACATATTGTAGCCTTTAAAAAATAGCTTCTTTTTTCATTTTCAAAATAAAAACTTTCATTAAGAAAACTGGCTACCAAAGAAAGCACAGGACATCCAGGTATACATCACTAGTCTCCATGAAATGAATGTCAGGTATGAGATACCATAAAAGCCTGATTAGAAAGTGGTTGATAATGTCCGTTGATTAGTTGAGAGTTGAAAGTGAATGCTGAAGTTGTATAGTTGTTGGACAATATAGTTGCTATGTTAAGTTGATCAGACGCATTTGATAAGCTGTTTAAGCTTGCCACTGATCAAGCTGTTTCACTAAAGTTGACATGGATGAACTCATCATCTTTGATTGATTGCTGCCAACATAGCTGACGCAAGGTGTTCTGAATATAACCAGAAAACCTCCAAGTCAAGAAGAAAGGAAACTAAACAAATTTGCCAGTTTTTTACCACTTAAGGAACAATCACATTACCTTTTCAACAGTTATATAACGACCTTCGAGAACTGATTGGTTGAGATATTTAACACAACGGTTGGCATCCTCAGAATTTTCCATCGTAACAAAAGCAAAACCACGTGAGATACGCGTACGAGGCTCCACCACAAGAAAACAGGAAGCTACCTGAAAGTTAAGGAGGAAAAAGTAAGACTATAGATGAAATATTACATTATGGTCAAGTACCATTTGGTACTGTAACAAGCAGATGCAGAAAATAGATTTAGGGCCCGTTTGGTTTGCGGAATAGGCCTCTGGAATAAAATAGTCATTCTTTTATTTGGTAAGGACCTATTCTTAGGAATAGCTATTCCCATGGGAATAATTATTTTCTTACGAAAATGAATATCTATTCCTCTAAAAAATGAGAGGAATAGACAACGTTTTTTTTAAAAAAAAACAATTTTTGTATTCTTTTATTTTCTTTCAAACTTAAAATTCAGAAGCGTTGAAGCTATGGGTGGCCTGCCACCCACTACAGAACCCAGGGGTGGCCGCACTACCCCCGGAGCCCCTTGAGGGTGGTCGCAGCCACCCCCAAGCGTCGTTGGGGTGGTGCGGCCGGCCATCCATTGGGGTGGTTAACCACCCACAAATTCAACATTTCTGATTTTTTTTTTTTAATTTGAGCTTAGAAAAATAAGAAATCATGTGGGTTTTTTTAATCATTTTGGTTCCATTCCAATTATGGCATATGTGTCGTCACCAAACTAAATAATAGGAATAACTATTCTATTCTACCCTCCACCATTCCTAGTAATAACTTTGTTTTTTTTTTCCTAATGGAATGCCCATTCTGCATACAAAACGAGGCCTTAGGAAACTTCCATCAATTAACCAGGAACATTTAAAGTACAAGATCAAAATCAAGGGGTAACTGCCATCAACTTTTGACGACAAATAATAAACCAACCTTTCCCTCCTTAGAGAAGTGCTCTTCAAGGTCCCTCTCTGTGACCCTTTGGGAGAGGCCAGTTACATAAAGGGTATCCCCAGGGTTTACAACCTCAGCCCTGCCATGTTTTCAAAAGATTAGACCAGCATCTTCAAAACATTAGCATTCCATGTATAGAAAGCAAGCATAAGTATCAGGATTTGACATGGAAGAAAGACTTACATAAGAGTCATGTTAGAACCAGAAATACTAAGAAAATAAAAAATAAAAAATAAAATATATATGAAAAAAAAATATTAGAACCTACCTGCCATGACTTCTGGACCTCGACCTAAACCAGAAACACCAGCCAACCATGAAGAACAGACACAAACACAAATATCAAAGTTAGACATGAGAGAGGCTACATAAAAATGTTATTTTCACAAGCCAGACATACTAATGAGAGCATAGCTGGAGTGAAAACAAACCTGCCACGACTTCTGGACCGGGATCTGGGCCTTGGTCTGGACCAGGATCTAGATCTGGACCTAGACCTAGGTCTAGACCAAGACCTGGATCTGGATCTGGGTCTAGATCTAGATGGGGACCTGGACTGAGCTCTAATAGGGGAAGGGGACCGTGAATACCTGGTGGATTAGTGCATATAAAATCAAAAACATGAAAAAAAGAATTTAAGAACTTAATAATGCAGGTCCAGTCAAAAAAGATAAGCTTGTTGGAAAAGAGAGAGTACTTATTTCCATGATGCCACTCTTCATAAGATAATGCATCCTATATGCCCTACAAACCTCTCGTGTTTTCTATATTTAGTTATTCCCATGTTTAATTTCCAAACAGCTCGGACAAAGCCTCCTCCATATCATAATACTTCAACTCCACATTGGACATTTTGCCCATATCTTTTACCCAAGCTTGTAGAAAAGAGTAATAAAATACTTCATATTATAACCTTTATGGTCTCTGAATTATGTCACCTTCCAACATCAAATCTACATTTAAAAATTACACTAGAAAATGAAAGATTGAAAATACACCATTAGAAGTGCAAATATTAAAGAGTTCATTGAAAAATTTTAAAAAATCCTTATCATAAAGCTCAAGATTACTAGACGGTTCCTTCCACAGGTCAAAAGTAGTGCAAACTTATATACTCAACCCAAATCAACTAACCCCTAATTTTCATGCCATATGGGCTGGCTACACGAATCGTTTCTCAACTAATTAGTGGTCCGGCACAAAGTATCTTTCTTAATAGAATTACATCTCTTAAGTGCCAATAGATATTATATATCATGTGCACACAAAACCAGATTACATTGCCAGTACACCATGACCACAAACTTTTTCATTCCTGAACTTAAACCACCAAAACTTGGATGGTGGTGCAGAACTAGCAACCTTGAGTACAAAACTAAAATTTCACAATTGGATTGTTTCCTTGCTAAGCATCTAGGACTAATTTCCGAAAAATAGAATAAAGGTTTGGATTTTATGCAAGTTAAACGAGCAACAGCTTACCAGAGCTCCGAAGTTCCAAACACAGCATAAGTGTTCCCAAAATCTCCCATAAGCTAAACGTTATGAGACTAGACACACATATATCTAGGGTTTCCCCGAGAGTAATTCAAAAACTATAATTCAAGTTCTTAAATTCATATAACAAGGAACAAGAAAATCCAATATGACGAATCCCAAAATCCCTAATGTACCGTGTATGATAACGCAAATTCGGGTCAGATTTTAGGGTTTACCTTTTGCGAGGAGAATCGGCCTGTAACAACAATCAAAACCGCATATGATATCACAAATCGTTGTCAATCAAATAACAATGAAGATGGAACACAGAGAGAGAGGAGCTTGCCATTTTCGCCAAGAGAAGACGAACCCTAGAGAGAAGAAGATCGGAGATTTAGGGCTTTGGGAGACAGAGCTTTCACGCGAGTCGCAAAGTCGCGGTCTGCTTTGTTTCTTTTGGACTTTGTAATAATAATTATATATATATATATATTAAAGGACCGATACGATACGGTTGATTCCAGTGGAAGAAGAAGTTCAATTGAATATATATATATATATATATATATTTTTTTTTTTTTTTGAAATCGCGCTTCTCACAAAGTAATAGTTGAGGACAATGCTCATCAAAGAACAAATCATAAAAGAGATGTTTGGCAAAGAAGGGGATTATAGGTTAGGGGATTGTTGACTTTTGATGTGATATAAAGTAGAAAGAATGTTGTAATTTTTTTATATGGAAAAGTGAAAATTTTTATTTTTTAGTAAGTATTTTATTAGAATAGTAATAAAAAATGTTTGATGTGATATTAAAAATAAAAAAAAAAATTGTTAAAAAGTAGTTTATATGATATAAAAAGTATAAATATTTTTTTTTGGAAAAATCAAAGTCCTCTACAGTATAATCTTATCCTTTCCCAAACGTTCCAAAAGACATGAAAGATATCTTCGATGAGTACTTATTCCTCACAGAGAGATAAGGTTTTTTTCGCGAGGCAGGGGGCCGTGATACGCCTGACCAAAACTGAAAACTATTCAATATCCCTTTAACCTTGTTAAGAAGATAACCATACCGACACTAATCGGTACCACCCGTATTTAGCCTCATCAAGTTCAATTGAATATTGATTTCAAGTAAAATGGTTCGATTTTGCATATCACTCTTTATTATTTGAATAAAATTTTCTTTTAAATTGAGTTACAATGATTTTTTTTTTAATTTAATCTATCAAACATATGATTAATGTCATATACCATAATTTTATTTTACAATTATCACACATTGTTAACGTGGTAATTTTAATTAATCATTCATTTTTTTTTTCATAATGATTGATTTAAATGTTGGTTAACACAACTCCTCAAAGTTGTGGGATAAAAATGTGATATATAGAATTGCTTTAAACTAATATATATCCTTAAAACATAATCACATGCTTTAAGCTGCTCTAAGGATGTTAGCTTTAGGAGATTGAGTTGAAAAAATCTCATCTAAGCTAATTAAAAAAAAAAAAAAAATTATCCTTATATACTATATTTTTATTTTATAACTAATGTACAATGTTGATGTGGCTGTTTCATCTAACTCTTGATATATATATATATATGTGTGTGTGTGTGTGTATTTTTTATAATGATTAATCTAATGGTTGGTTGGAATTACTATATCAATATTATAAGATAATTGTAAAATAAAAATATAATTTCTTGCATTACTCTGTTATTTTTTACTAACAAAATATTTCTTAGTTTGATATTTATTATATTTTACTACATTTTAATAGTGAGAATTAGGGAGGATCTTTATCCATAATTATATTGTTTGGAAAAATGAAGAAAGTTCTTTATTATCTTTAAATCAAATATTTTAGAGCGTACAAAAAAATAAATCAAATATTTTAGATGGCTCTACACGTACACGCTATGATTTTTCAATTTTCTTTTTACTTGAGAAAAAAATGTAATCCTAACGGCTTATACGCACGTTAGTGGGTTTTTTTTAATTTATAGTTTCAAAATATGTAATTTAAAAAATAGTGATTTTAAAATTTATAATTTGGACATGTAATTTTTAAAAACACAATCAAATGTTTCGTAAAATTATAATTTAACTTTTAAAATTGTGTATTTTTGAAAATGGCCCTCTTGCCTTCAAATTGTTATTTTTTAAAATATACTTTCAAACAAAATATTTTTTATAATTTTATTTAAAAACACACTTTTAACGCGCAAAAATCGTATGACTGCATGTACCGAGTGATTTTGGTGTTTTTGGTAGCATAGACAAAATGAAAGGAAAAAATTCATCATTATGTAGCTTAACTATCTCGTATCCATTTGAATTAAAAATAATAAAATTTATAGATGAAAATGCTAAATTTTAAGATTGTAGTTTGTCTACTTTATTAACATTACATTAAAAACCACATTAATCAACATAAGAAAACAGTATTCGCACTTGCTAAGATGATGCGTAAACTAACGTGTGAATATTTAATATAATTAAAAATAAACACCTACGACATAGAAATAACATGTGAGTTTAAAATGCTAAATGAGATGCAAAAGACGAGGAATTAAATTACAAGCTTTCATTGGTACGACTTTTCTCTCTAGCGTGCTTTTTTGTTTTTATTTTTTATTTTTTATTTTTATCTATCTCTCAATTGTAAGTGAAATTACAAAAATAATTACTATAAGTTTATGTTCTCATTTCTCTTAAGCAAAAACGTCATTTTAGAAAACAATATCAGGAAACAATTGGACGTAGTTCAATTGAAGTGTTGTTTTCATCACAAATATGGAGTAGAGAATGAATCTCATCCGTTCACAGAACAGGTTTTTTTTTTTGTCTTTTTTCTTTTTAAGTAATCATTCATTACTCTGCAAAATAAGACATGTTTGCAAGCACATCTTAGGAAAAACTACATTTACCCTTATCTAATTATTACCCTTTTTGCAATGCACCCCTAATATTTTATTTTATTTTTAATTTTTGCAATGTTCCCTCTAATCTGTTATTGAGATTGCAATGTTCCCTTCTTTGACTCAAAATGACAAAAATACCCTTTGCAAAATAAAAAATTCAAAAAAAGTAAATTAATTTTATCTTACAAATATTTTTGTTATTTCATATCGCAAAAATTGACATTGCAACCGGAGGATATTGCAAAACTTGGAAACATTATGAGGAAATTACAAAAAGGATGGTTTAGTAAGGAATAAGTGTAGTTAACCCAAATCTTATATTTCTCCAACTCACTCTAATTCTAATAAATGTCAAGTGTTATATAACATGTTTGGGTTCCTAAAAACTCAATGTTTGGACTCCTAAGTTAATAGAGTGAGACGAAGTTAATAACTATTAAAAATATTAAAGAAAACATATGATTTTCTTATGTTAGCTTATACTTGACATTTATTAGAGTGAGTTAAAGAAAATTTCATCCAAATTAGTTTAGAAGAAATTTTTGACAAAACCAAAATTGCTCGCATTTCTTTTCTCAATTTAAGTTGGGACCATAAGAAGTAAAGAGCTCTACAGTCTTGTTTGTCAATTGTCATTCATAATTTGAAAACTATGCCAATACACAAGTACAGAGCAAATGGGATAACAAACTTTTGGAAAGATGAAAAGAAAAGCCCCCCATTCTCATAACAGACATAGAACCTCTCCAAGCGACAAGACAGAAAATCATACATTTGTACATGAATAAATATTCACAACATTTCAACCTTCTCAACATGTTCATGCATTTGTATAACATTACAAACATACAGTGAAGGGGGCGGAGAGAGGGTGAGAACTGAGAACAAACTCTGACCCCTTCAGTTGAGCAACCTAAAAGACCTGGGAACATGTCACTGGCATTCTTCCTTACCAAGCATGTATGAACACAACAATGGGAGGAGATTATGTAGTTAGAGTATCAGGAAGGGTGGTGGAATGACCTCCAAGTACTTTTCCACCTACATCTGGGAAATTCTCATGTCCAGGTAGGGGGCCGACCGTCCCATCAGTATCTACCTGAATAGGATACTTGAGAAGGTGGCCCTGCAATAGTCTAAAATTCTCATCTGTAAATCTCTTCCAGTTATCTTCAGCAATCCCATTCACTTTCTTTACGCATTCCAAACTCTCTGGCTTCTTGAAAAGTGTATCCACCGATGCAAGATGCTCAGCCCACAGTGACATTCTGTATCCGTAGACCTGCACATGCTTATATATTTCAAACGGCATTACCGACGACATCCAAAGGGACAATGGGATGCTTATGAGAGAATCTAAGCGATTATTTCAATTTTTTATTCACAAAGGGGTACACTGCAACTTTTCTCCCGAGTGTTTTACAATGAAAGTCAATTCTTGTTGAACGTGTTATTTACAATGCAACAAGTACAATGTTTACCGTATTAGACCCAATCACCAAAGACAATGGCCAGTGCTTATGAAGTGGGAGGTTCTGCCCCTGACACGGATCTAATCTTTGAGATGCTCAAACACCATGTTCTCTCTCTCCACCCCCACAACTCAACCAAAGAAAAAAAAAGAGAGAAGAAGAAGAGAGCATCTACTTTTTTTTTTGGTTGGGGTTTGATGAGCATCTAATGTAAACTACACGATTCACTGTGTCGTTATTTTTGGTATTTTTGTCACATCACCAGCCTAAATGATTTGGCTGCTGACCAGCCAAAGAAAGAACGAAAAAAAAAAATAGAGCATCCTTTTTTTTTTTTGGGGGGGGGGGGGGGGGGTTTGGGGGTAAGCATCTAATGTGAAACACATCATTTCACTTTCTCATTGTTTTCTGTAACATCCTCCAAAAGCCCAAGAAAAAAGCCCCAAAATAAAAAGTTTGGAAAAACAAGAAATCCCAAAACAAGAAAAACCATACACACCTGACCATGTGGTTGTTTCTTCCTTGCAGCCCAAGTGTGATGGGGCTGATATGCACCCATAGCTATCTCCGTGTCCTTTGAACCAGCCATGGATCTCTGGTTAATATTGGCAGATCCCACAATTACATACTCATCATCTACTATCATTCCCTTGGCATGTACATAGATCATAAACCGCTTAGACTTTTGTGCACTTGAGACCTGAAAGAAAATTTTGATTATGACCAACTCTGAAAGAATTCATTTCTTTGAAAATAAAAATTGCCATATTTTCATGACAAGTTGATAATACAGACACAAGGATGTAGGATTTCAAAATTCTGGGAACTTCTATATCATGGTTCTTTCTTTTCTTTTTTTTTTTAAAAAAAGGTTTAAATATCTCACAGAAACATCTGACTATCTGAGGACAAAAAGTAAAATGGCAAATTCTATGACAAGAAATTTCTAAAGTCATTTGCATGATGAGTAAATAAGTTCTATTGCATGCAATTTAATACCTACAGAATATTGAACGTAAAGATCAATAAAATGCACCGGCCTTTTCATTGTCAGAATATTGAAGAAAAAGAAAGCTTAACAATAATTCCACAATTATTTAGTTCTGTAGAAATAAAATAGAACAAGAACCATTCAAGATACTAGCAGAGACACATGAAAAAGGAAAAGTTTTATAAACCTTCATGAAGAAATTAAGATAACCACAGCACCCAATGAAACTAGAAAGGATTGCCTCAAGAATTTGTGGGGTTGGAGGCCTGGCCAACCAGAAAAACGAAAGACACCCCTTTCTTCTGTGCTTTTCAGACCAGAGAATGCCTTAATTGATAGGTGCAAAAGAAAATAAGAAAGGAGAGTTCTTTGTTAACTGTTCCCTCAGATAATGCATTTAAATTATGTCAGTGATCATCCAGCTGAGAATAGAATTCCAAATTTTGTTCTAGGCCTTAATTTAAACAGATATTGGTGTTTCACGGGCACTGCTAACATGTCAAGAACAAGGATAATTACAGCATGGTTTTTGTTGATGTTGGATTAATATCTCATAGCTGAAAGTACTAAAATTTATCTTACATGGGTGTTGATTGATAAAGATGGAAAGCCTTGAGAAAATGTTGCGTACACCAAATTTAAGATGCAAAAATACTGAAAGTGTATCTACTTGTCACAGTGGATGTGACAAATAAAAGAATTTCTTGGCAGTAGAAATTAAGGACCAACTATTTACTCCATGTCATGATAGTTTAGAACAGCACAAAAGAGATTTTCATTAGAACAATTACCTTATCAGCAGCACTCGAGCTTTCCTCGGAAAAATCTTCCCGGTTACCAAGACAATAGAAATTGAGGTAATCTTGAGGATGAGAGTCCACAAGCTGCATCGCTTTCAGTTCCTTTGCAACTATATCATACATCATTTGCATCGTTTGGCTCTGCGAAGAGGAAATGTGCAGAAGCTAGGTATAAATAATGTTGTTGCTGTTGTTTTTTTTTTTTGATAAAAATGTTGTTGCTGTTGTTATTATCCACATTATACGCTTTTTGGACTTAGGTTCCAGAAAATCCTAATATCACAACCTAAAACCAAGAACTCACTCTAATGAATAAAATGCACTCTATCCAAGTGAATATGATAACTTCTCAAATTGTTATCAGTGAATCCAAACCAATAATTGCCAAGAACAACCTTTTGGTTGCCAAAAGAAAAATATGACTCCATCGTTTCTTCTTGATTTTCATTGTAAGAAAGTAACAGCCATGTTTAGCTATCTTGTCAGTGCCAAAACATTAAGCAACATCTCCATCTTACATAGCTTAGACATTAGATAACCATATTACCTGCCAAAAGAGAATTTCTTGCATAGTTGCAGAAGTTGGATCACCCTCAGGCCACATTGGCATGACAATATACACTGCAAATCTCTCCTTTGCTCTAATTTTACTAGCAATCTTTAATGCCAACTCCATTGGGATTAGATTATCAGCTCCTGCTCATACCATGCAATCCAATAACTTGAGAAAATTTTCTAGCCAACAAACAAGGTATTTGGTATTTAGCACATGATTCCTACCCCAATGCATATAAAGAAATTACAATTCACGGAATGTAAAAGTCAGAAATAATACAAAGGGAGAATGAAGATAGAACGATCAAGACTGTCCTCATGGTGGCTAAATTAAGTAGAAATGTAGCAGTGACTTAATAAGTTTCAAATCTTGACAATATTTGCATCAGTTTTGTGTGGATGAACTAGTAGATGAAATTATTTAAGATAGATAAACTATATGAGTAATCTGATCCGCCAAGAAAACAGATTGAACACAGAAACGTAGAGGCTACTTCTAAAATATGAACTGCTCATATTTAGAGATCTTAAGAATAATACTTCACATAAAAACTCCATAGCACAGGTTCCTTGGTAAAAAGAGAATTTTGGTCCAAGAAATGGAAACAATGTTGTGTAGACAACCAAATAAAACACTGGGGGAAGATCTTGACCTGCATATTTATATGATGGCCACGCATATGATGATCCCAGAAAATACTGATTTTCAATATATATGAAATGTTGAGCAGATCTGATCGCCTGGATGTATCCCGTTTGAATGCTTTTATCTACTACCACATTTTTCGCACAAATAAGGTGCTGCAGTAGAAGAACATCAATTTGAAATTAGGTAATTACTTTATGATGTATAACAAATATATAGAAGTCAGTTCTTGGTCACAACAAAGAGGCAATGAAAATCTTGTCAATGCAAATTGGGGTTTCTATATAAAGAGAACAAGGTAGAAATATATATAAAGAAAGAAAGAAAGAAAGGAAAGAAAAAAGTAGATCATATATAAACCTTGGCGGTAGCAGCTTCAACTGTTTTGGGAAATCCTTTCAGTGACCCTGAGTCAATGGACCTCAAAATCTGCAAAAGCAAAATAAACACACAAAGATTGAATGGAACAATTGAACGAACACGGAAATTTTCATCCCCCTCCCTCCCAAAAAAAAAAAAAAAGCAAAAGCAAAAGAACAAGGAGCTTTTACTCAAGAAGAGTTGCAAATTCAAACCTGAACATGCCAAATTTCAGGATCACTTTCAATGGAAATCCATAATTTGGGATCATCTTCTGGAACAAATGTGCTACCATCCTTTAAAACAGATAGGGCAGGACTTCGTATCCAAGAGATACGTTCTACTTTTATTAAGGCATCATCGCTCCAATGGGAAACCTTTTTGAGACGTAGTCCAAATTCTTTCCATTTCGTTGATTTCCTCCAACGCTGCTCAAAGTTTATAAGAACATCATATGCAGCAGGCCCATCAACTTTGCAGTGCAAGTCATGCCATGGTTGCCTTGGAGCTTTAGTTCCAGCCTAATTCATACAGAAAACATGGGGAGAAAACAAGGACAGTCAAAAAGAAACAACTGCTACAGCATTATCACCAGTTGAGCAAGAAATATAGAATAGAAAATTAAGCAGGAATGCAGCCTGCAAAATCACTGTAATCAAGGAAAATTTGATTTCACACTTGATAAAGTGCATAGCCTACTATGGCAGCATTATGTTAAACTATTATAAGAAACAACATTCTCATTGACATACTAGCATGTAAATATGTGACTTTGCCCAAGAGGTACAAACAAAGTTGACAATTGCTTCTAGAGAAAGACCAGCAATAGGTCTATAACAGGGCCTGAATGCATCTGCATAACATTATTCAACTGAAAATTGTATCCCCAGAATGAGGCCTACAATATATACTGTTGACAAGTCACATGAATACAACTCAAACTTAATGGCACTTAAGAATCAAGTACTGGAGAAAATTGGTAGATGCTGCTAATCAATATTTTCTTTATGAATAAGAGAAAATCTCATAAATAGCAACTTTGCTTTTGTAGCATCCCTGTATAAATGAGAATGGGAGAACAAAAGGACAGTGATACCGTCAGAATCCCACAGAAAACCAACTAGCCAGATTCCCCACATTCTAAAGAAACTGCTGAAGTTGCATTGTATTACATGTCAGGGGTTTCAAGGCCTTATGGTCATAGGACCACATGGAGAACCTCTAGCAACATCATTCCTACCCTGAATTAGTACAAGGCAAAGCATTATGGTAGAGAGAGAGAGAAAGCGGAAACTGGAAAGGGAGGGAGTGGGGGGTGGGGTGGGGTGGGTTTTGAACGTTGTATTCAAGAATTCTTACTAAGAAATATAGATGTTATCTTTTGCTCTAAAGCCATTACAATTATTAAAAGGTACACAAGCCCATGTAAGACATAGATACTAGAAAACCTTAAAAACATTTAAATGATGTCTAGATGGATATATAGTACCTTACAATATGCTCATAAGAAACCATTTAGTTAACAACTTACAGGAAATGTGGGATTGTGAAAATCATCCTTGAATACAGTGCCAAGATCACGAAATAGTCGATGCTCAGGTGTATCATAGCGACCATCACAAAGATCAATCCCTCCTAAAAATGCAGTTATCTTCCTATCGTTACCACTTGCTTGAGTGTCCACAAGAACACATTTTTGATGGTGTGTAAAAAGGGTTCCAACAACCTGTATAGCAACTCCAGCAAATTGTCCAACTCAAAAGAAAGCAAATGGTATTATTAAAATCAAATAAACAATAAAACCAATCCTAGAACTAAGCTTTTTTCTTTTTCAAAAAATAAAAATGAACTTTTTTTTGAAAAGAGGAGATACCTTGAATACACGGGATGTATTCAAAAGGTTCACGTAAAGATGCTTTTAATATATTCCAAGCTATTAGATAAAACTAGGATTCCAAACCCAATATAAGTAAATATATGATTAAACCAGCAGAATTAAAATTAATTAAACATGTTCAAAGAATAATACTATTTAGTAGATTGTTATACAACTGTCATACAACTTGATGATGTGGCAGTGAAAATTAAGACTTGTAAAAAAAAAAAAAAAGGGACTAATTTTTACTACTACGTCATTCAAGTTATATAGCAGTTGTATAGTAATCTACTAAATAACATTATTCGTGTTCAAAATGGAGAAACACCATTGTAAAAACAATTAAAAAAAAAAAGAAGACAATTGCCCAACCTATAGCAGGGAAAAATTACCAGACAATAAAATAAAGCTCACCTGCTGCTTGAAATAGCCCATCTTACTGCTTGCATAGCGAGGTGCCAGCACACAAGTGACAGATGAATGCTTGAAAAACTTCTTGGTCTCTTCATCGTGCGTCTGCATCAGTCCACTCTGCAACCAATGCCACTTCCAGATTACAACTGAAAATTACACATCCCCGGCTAATAGTTTCCCAAAACAAATGCCTGGGGCACCAATATAATTTGTGCAGTATCATGTAATACAGGAAAACCATTATCTTGAATTGGACAATTCATAAATTATTCTTTGATAGCAAACAATTCGCAGATACAATGAACTAAGGAAAAATTAAGAGCAATTCACAAATAATAAATGTTAAAAATGACAAAGTCTGAACCATTTTAACATATGCTTCCTAATTGGGTATCTCACTTATATATTCGTTGTGTATTTAGATTGCACCCCCTGCGCTGGTACTCTAAAATTGTAATCCTTAGTAAAATTCTTAAAATTGTAGGCTGAGACTACAAAATCTATATTTTTAACTACAAAACTGCGTAGTATTCTATGAAGACAAATCCAAACTGGGTCTGAAAAATTTCTTTTAATTCAGCTTATTCAACTAACATGTCTACAAAATGTATATAATTCTTATATGGGTTTTTTAAAATGCTTCTCACATGTTCTATTAAAAATGCATGTTCTTGTTTTACTTAAAATTTGAATAATCGTAGGGATTATGAATTGTCTTGTCTTTAATAATACTATAATTCCACCACTAATTCCTAAAATATTAACAATTATTTTAAAAAATCAAACTATGCAATGCAGGTCATAAGACACACCGTTTTGATCACGAGCTTGTCGTGGGAGGTCTTATCGTCCCAAATTAGCAACAAAACCCGCACGCCCTCTTCGGACTTGTACTTGAGCAAGTCACCGAGCGTCAAGTCCCCACCACGCGGCAACTTGCGCGTGGGCTCCCGAACCAGCTTCACCTTGTGGTAAATCGACCAGCCCACCAAGTACACCAAATGGTGAGCCTCCACGATCGCATGGCAAATGTCCTCCCAGCACTTCTCCTGCCGGTAAACCTTCCCTCCGTCCAGTTCGATCTCCGGCAGCGTCCCGTCCCACACGTGCGCGTCCTGGTACGGTACCACCGAGCAACCTTTCCTCACCGGGAAGTACGTGTTCCTCACGCCCCGGTGCTCCGGATCGCCCGCTATGCCGTGCCGGTAAGCAGGGTTTTTCTCGAACGGCGTGAACTGCATCTCGAGATGGAGCGCCGCGCCCGGCTTCGGCGGGTTGCCGTTGGATCCGAGGATAGGAAACCAGCCGGCGATGATCTCTTCGGAGGCGACCTTCTGCGCCGGGATTTTGACGATGCCTATGCGCTCTGCGCCGAAAATGTCATCATCTTTGACCTCGAATTCCAAATAAATTACGGGGTGTGCCAGTGGAATATAGAAGCGCTCGTTCCACTTAGGGTTCTGAGAGTTCTTGATCACACGTGTGCGCGCCACCGTGGCCTGGGGCACCGAAACTTTGACGTACGGATCGCTGGTGACGATGTTGCGGCGGCGGTGGACATTGCTGTCGTCGTCACGACCACCACCGTCGGATTTGTCTTTGGACTGTGAGATATCGATAGTGCCACAGGCGGTGAAGCAGTGGCGGAGGTGCTGTGCCACGACGTCCATGTTGGGCAAGTGGCGGGCCTCGATGATCTTCAGGTCCAGGTCACCATGGAGGTACGTGAGCTGCTCGTCCGAACCGGACTCGGCCATTTTCGAAGCTGAAGTGGGAACGACGGCGCTTCACTGAACCAACTGTAATTTATGGAACAGGAGAGAATTGAAGAGAAGGGAAAGGATGGAATACGTGAACGGTGACGAAGGGTTTTGGTGTTTCTTTGCTTGTTGCAGAGATTTTGGGCCTCGTGGAGCGTTGGGGATTGGGGATCTTATTTTATTGTTATTTGAAAGAATCATTTCTTTTGAAAGGTTTTGAAGATGAAGATGGCATAGAGCAAAGTTTGAGCGAGGAAGCGGAAATAGGATAAGGGAAAAGGTGGGCCAAAGACAGCGTTTTAGAGTTGTTGTTGTTGTTTCTGTATTTTTTTTCTGGGCAATTAATACAACGAAAAAAGAAACAAACAAAACAAGAACAATGGGAAAATGAACAAGTACCAGTTAGTTCAGTAACAAATTTTACAAAATGACCTAACTAATATCAAATTTAAGAGTTGGTGAGCTTTAGACGGTTCCAATCAGCGTGAGATCCTAATTTATGAACAGTGGCTTTGATTTTGCCATTTTTTAGGTTTAAAATGTGTTTTTAAACAAAATTGTGAAAATATCTTATTTAGTTGTGTGTTTTAAAAAAAGGTTTTTAATTTTTATATCTTTGGCAAAGTGATGCGATATAAAGCATTATTTTAAAGATTAAATTATAATTTATTAAATATTTAATTATATTTTAAAAATTATACATTTTAAAATAATTTTTTTTTTAAATTAAACATTTTAAAATTGTAAAACTAAATGAAACAGAAGACAGATATACCACCACCACGTTTTGGATTCGGTGAAGTGTGGGATTGGGAAGTGTCGGCACAAAGTTAAATGGGCCAACTACCATGTGTGACCAATCAGCGGCCTAAGAGGGATACTTTCTTTTTGGAGAAGGAAAGGGGATGGAATGAGGGGCGGCCCTGATAAGGGGGATAGTGGATACTCTTCCTTTTTTTTCGGGCGTGGGGGGGCGAACTACAACCTGAAAGAGAAGGAAAAGGGACGAAATGAGGCGAGGAACCAGACAATACAAATTAGCCCGACATGTTTGATTAATCGTTTTTTTTTTTTTTTTTGATTAATCATTTTGAAAAGTGGTTTTTTTTTCTTGAAAAATATTTTGGTCTTAATAAATGTGATAAAGCATTATTTTAAAGATTAAATTATAATTTATTAAATATTTAATTATATTTAAAAATTATACATTTTAAAATAATTTTTTTTTTAAATTAAACATTTTAAAATTGTAAAACTAAATGAAACAGAAGACAGATATACCACCACCACGTTTTGGATTCGGTGAAGTGTGGGATTGGGAAGTGTCGGCACAAAGTTAAATGGGCCAACTACCATGTGTGACCAATCAGCGGCCTAAGAGGGATACTTTCTTTTTGGAGAAGGAAAGGGGATGGAATGAGGGGCGGCCCTGATAAGGGGGATAGTGGATACTCTTCCTTTTTTTTCGGGCGTGGGGGGGCGAACTACAACCTGAAAGAGAAGGAAAAGGGACGAAATGAGGCGAGGAACCAGACAATACAAATTAGCCCGACATGTTTGATTAATCGTTTTTTTTTTTTTTTTTTGATTAATCATTTTGAAAAGTGGTTTTTTTTTCTTGAAAAATATTTTGGTCTTAATAAATGTGATAATTTTTTTTTGTCAAAATATTCTTACACCAAGTTCAGGATACATATTTATTAAAAAAAATCATGATTTGAAGGATGTTTTGTGTTTTGACTTCCCAGAAGTGTCGACAAAAAATACTTTGATGCTTAAGTTAGTGTAAAATTTTGAGAGGAATAGAGAACTATAAAAATGGAAAAGAGTTAGATTTTTACTTGTTACAATAGACTTCTATTTATAAGGAAATAGATGTAGTAACCTAGCCACGTGCACCATCTAATTGGTATAGTAACTTTGGCCACATGGCACCATCTGGTTGAGAGCATATTGTCGGTACTTACCTCTAGACATCTGATATTCCGTCCTTAACTATCCCACCTAGGTATTTGATATACTTAGCATGCACTGCTTATCTTTGGGCATCTGAAATTCTATTTGTTGTTAAATCACCACTTGTCCTAAAAACTTAAGCTGATAGGAAGAGGTAAATTTAATCAATACTTTAACACTTCCCCTCACGTATGGGCTCAAACTCCCTTTTAATAGGTGAGGCCCAACACGTGAAATATTTAATGAAATGAGGGGTGAAATGACGGAGTCAAGATTCGAACTCAAGACCTTTGGCTCTGATACCATGTTAGAATTCATACAATATGTGAAAAGTGGGTCTAACTCAACTCCAAAAGACGCCTTGAGAAGTAAGGGATGTCATAACATTATAAGGAGCACATTGACTAGTTTCTCTAGCAATGTGGGACTTCCAACACGCCCCCTCACGTGTGGCGGGAGGACATCCAAGCCAACACATGGAAACGGGTGACAGTGGGGCCACAAACTAGGAACCTTGCTCTGATACCATATTAAATCACCACTTGTCTCAAAAGCTTAAGCTGATAGGAAGAGGTAAATTTAATCAATACTTTAACATTTGTACACATTATTCCACTTGATTATGAGGCAGAAGGAGTTTTCGTGACATGGGTAGTGGTCGACAAGCACTCCCCCTAGCATAGTTGTCAAAGCGGCTTTGTCGTTTGTCAATAGTCCCCTTGCAAAGTGCCCGTTGGACCAAAGGCCATCTGTTAGCGATTCCCTTAGGAGGGGGCTAACCTGTCAGCTGGTTCTTGTCAATCAACAAGCATAGCCCAGCCCATGGGTAACTAGGCTTTGTTGGGCCTAAGTGGATCTTTAGTAAATGATATCTCCATTTGTTAATATATTTGTTTTGAAAACATAAAAAAAAAAAAACACACACACACACACACATATATATATATATATTGGCAAATATTTCACTAATATTCTCTAATAATAATTTTAATTGTATATTATTGCAATTTCTAAATATTTTTAAGAATTATTATGTAATAATTGCATGATTACAATCTTCTCATTAGTAGGTATTTTTGTAATAAATATGTTCCAAAAATAAGATGAAATCTCCTCTATAAAAAGATGTAGATGCCATATGACTAATCATCAAAGAAAACATCATTACTTTTTGCAATATTTATAGATTGATCCCTCAAAACTGCCATTTTTTTTTAATGTTTTATGTTCCTTATGATTTCCTGTATTTTAACCAATAAAAGCCCTCGGTTTCCTGCCACATAGCCAATGGCTATGTTAATGTATTTGTTTTATGCACCCATTCCATCTCTTTTTTTTTTTTTTTCAACTAGTTTTAAGATTTTCTGATCATTAATGTGAACAATGCACCCGAAGCCTTGGAGCAAATGCTGTGAAAGAGTATCATTTGCTATCCTCGGACCAATCATTCTTTTAGATCCCCATATACCAAAGTTGTGGAGAACACGTTTCTCAAATTTTAACATTGGTTGATAAGTCAATATCATCATAATTGTATTGTTTACATTAGGTTTCTTGTCAATTATAGCGGTTAAGACTTAAAGAGCAGTACTGTTATCAAAAGTGCGCATCCCGTCAGTGTCGCATCATATTTGATAGCAAAATGCTTCATATTCATCTTTGTCCGTGTTTCTTCCTTTTTTTTTTTTTTTCCTTCTAAAAAACAGTTTTTTAACAAAAAATATAAATAAAAAATAAATAAAGATGGACTAAAAAAAAGAACATGAAGCATTTCTCTACATGATATGGTGCTATTAAGTTACTCTAATTTTATTTATAACGGCTCAAATAAAGTTTTAATTACATTTATGCTGTTACTTAAAAAATATTAGTCAAATTATAATTTAACTTTTTATTATCATTTATAAAGTCAAATTTCATTTAATAATAAATCAATATAAGACTTAACATTTATAATTATCTTTATAAACCATTCACATAATCTATTTAAACTATTCATCCTCTTGTCATGAAATTGACATGTTACAACTTCCATTATAAATTTGATAAAATTTGTTTGGTCCGACTGAATTTTCATCAATTCACTGAACCAACGAGTAGATAATCCACTTACTTGCTCAGGTCAGATGCATATTGATTTCTTTTTAGGTTATGATTACACCCTTTTCGATTGGTGTTCATTCAGTTGGATACATGATATTTTCTTTCCTTGTTTATTTTATTTTATAAGAAAAACTCCTCTTTTAACAATTCAAAAGCGTGGCAAAAACAAAAACAATTAAAAGGCAAACCAAAGTTTTGTATTAAGAAAATGCTCGAGATGCTACAACTCTTACAAAAATGACGTAATAGTCTATATGGCACTGCCTCGTTAACTATAATTATTTTTAATTGATTAGCTATTGACCTAATAAGATAGTCCATATGACACGTAATAAGCGTTACATGCATTATCACATTAATTTGCAGTAATGAATTTTTTCGGCTCCAAAGCTGGGATCACCCACTCACTAGGTAGAAATATTGTACATTCATATTCTCATATTTTCATATTCTCTGTCCTTCCTATCTTTCTAAGAATTCTCAAAACATGATAAATCAAGTTGAAGAGTAGCATTACTCTCCTCCTCATTCAGGACCAGAAGTCCTCCAATCAAAGTTGGACAAGGCCCCGCGAGCACTTGAAAACTGCTTTATCTGTCCCAAAGAAGGCACTCGTTCCGGAAGTAATACTGTTTGCTTCTCATGACAGAAAAAAACAGCAGGCATCTCACCTTGTTTTGGTCCCTTAAAACCAATCTTGACAATCTCTGGCGGCGCCGCCTTATTTTCCTCAACCTCTTTGGGACAAGAAACTCGTACGGTTGCTTGTGGCGGTGGTGGAAGTGAAACTGAAACCCGCTTAGGCTGAGGCCTTCTTTTGATCTTCTTTGTGCTCTTGACATGGCCAATACACGATACTTTTGGCGAGGTGGGCTCTCGTGCGTCGAAACTTGCAGTCTTCGGCTTTCTTCGAATCTCTGGAGGGATTATTGATATGGATGGAGTGGAGGATCCTCTCGCAACAACCGCTTTTCCAGGGCTAAGAGGTGGACTTTGGAATGTTACTGCTGATGCGGCATGTCGTATTAGAAACCTTAACAACTTGCTTCTCAGCTTTGATGCTTTCTCCATTGAGATAGATATAATAGTCCCAGTGGAGTTGCTCTTGAAAATCTTACCCTCTTCTCTCTCTGAATCTTCTAGTGCCGTACCGTTATACGTATATATATATAAATATAAGAGACAAACTGAAGCTTTAGGGAGCGAAACGGCATGAGATTTTGACATGGATAAGGAGGTTGAAATGGGGGAAGTGATATTGGTGACGAAATGGAGTGCCGGCCAGAAGTTAATACTGCCTCAGCAGCACAAACGGCAATAGCGCCTATAAATATAATACCGGTTGAATTGATTTTGCAGGTCAATTAGAAAAAACAAAAACAAAAAAGGAATAAAGAATTGATTTTGCAGATCGTACCCGGTTGATAGTAGCGTGTGTCAGCCCCTTAAAAGGTTCTTGCATTTCTATTCTTTTTCTACTTCCTGTGTTCGTCTTTGTCTTTTGTCGATAGAGGACAGCAAAATGCTTGGAGACTAGATCAAACTTGGAATATACCCAGATCAAACTTGCGGTCGATTGAATAATTTTCCTATAGCGCATTTGGAACTTTTTGTTTGTTAGAAGAAAGATACAAGTGAATGGAAATTTAAAAGAGTAAATCTTTCATTTCTTTAATGGGGAAGATAACATTTTCATGGATAGTCAATGTAGCATAATACAAATAGAAATAATTAGAAACGCCGTGGGTAACACTGTGTTGGAGATTTGGAATTGGCCCAAAGGCCGATCCAATAAAATCTTAGATCACGTTTGGAAATCTAAAATTGAAATAACTATTTCATAGTTTGGTAGTTATTCCATTAAAATGAGGAATTACTGTTTCTCTAAAAACAGCTAACAAATAGCTATTACCCTAAAAATTATTTTTCCAATATACCGTTCTTTTTTTTTTTTTGCACAAAAAAACAATTCATCATCTCCCACCAGCCACCATGCCCAGCATCACCAACCAGTGGGCACCACCCAACAGAATCCACTGCCAACCGTCAGACTACCTAACCTACCCACCCGTAACCATATTCAATGGTCCTCCACCATCACCCGCCAATGCTCGCTGCCATTCTTCAGTGACCCTCTATCACTGTCTACTGCCATCTTCGGGGGGCTGGAGACCTGCCGCTATCTCCTGTGGACATTGTCATCATCGGCCCATGGGGGAGATGTCGAATACAAATGTGTATTTTTAGGTTGTGCGCAGAAAATTCAGCTAATATATTTCAACAAGACATACCATGATTACCTGCTCAAGAAAAATCAGCTATATATTCGCTGTTGAACAATGAAACAAAGAACAAAAATACAGATCAAATGAGCATTCTTTCGACCCATCTAATGAACCATTTGCACTATAAAATGGGAGGCCCAACTCGCAACCTACTCCATTCAAGTCCATATTCATTACCCCGACAGAACACCATACAATGGATCATACATCAACAGGTACTACTTCAATACAAGCTGACATATCCGCGGCCAAGTTATTAATTTGCACATCTCTGCACCCTTTCGCAGTTGTTTCCACGTCGCCAGTCCCATGTTTGAACATTTGAAAAGGCAGCCTTGTATCCATTCTACATTAGGTGCATCTGAAATGGGAGAAAAATAATCTCTTATCACGTCCATAAATCAATTTATAAATGCCTCCAATCACATACAGACATGTTTCAAAAGTTGTAAAATAGTTGTAAAGAGATTGTAGGCCTAGCATTTTTCTCGTTAAAACAAACATCCCATTCTCTATCCAGAGAGTAAAGAACACCCCCCCCCCCCCCTTACCCCAAACAAAAGCCATGCCAATAAACTACTCTTTTATCCAGCCGAGGTTCCCATTTGTTAAATGCAAGGACAAAGAAGATCTAAAAGCTTCATGTCAAAAACTAGACAATCAGTATATACAAGGAAGTTTCATATATCAAAAACTATTCCCAAAAACTTGCTGGAATAGACTTGAAGTGGCACAGAAACACAAATAAGGCAAAGCCCAAAGAACAATCCAACCCTGTCTAACTCCAGCAAAAAGAGAGCAGACAATACCGGTCTAAATCCTTCAAGAACAGTCATGTGGGAAGATAAACATAAGAACTTTGTCCCTACAGATAAACAGTAATTTCTTACTTAACATCATGGAGATGAGAGCTTGAAGAAGAACTTAACCTTAGCTTACATTCAGGCTATTTATCAATAATGACTTAACGAGTGCTCTTGTCATCTTTGTCACTCGTTTGTGGAGTATACTGGCTGGTAGATGATGGAGAGTACCCAGGTTGGCTTGGTGAGTACCCTGCACTTGGACTGCACGAGAGAGAGTAAACAGTGATGTAAGAAGCGTATTGGTGCCCAATAGTTCAATAAGAAGCTTGAAAGACTAGGATTGTTTCTCAGCTTACCTATACGCCGGAGAACTTGGACTGTCAGGGCTCACTCCAGAATTGTACGGACTATATGGGAAAAAAATGAATACATCATTCAAAACATTTTTAACACTCAATCAAAGCAGTATGTCAATTCTCTCATAAACCACAATACATAGGACTTGCAAGGAGAAAGAGAAGGGGAGGGGAGGAGGTAGTTGGATATTTTCAGCTGACCAGGATCACAACATTAACTTAAGACATTTTTTCTGGACCAAACATGCAGTGCAACCACTGATAGTCACAGGCTGATCTAACTAGAAACCGACTCTTAGGTGTTCGGATAAGAAAATGGCACTAACCAACTAAACCGTTGTTAACTTCACACACCAGTCAGTTATATAGCCCCATTAAACAAGCAAGCCAACTATTTAAAAATTGAGGCAGATAATCAGAAAGTTAAAAAACAGAAACCAAGCTACAAATAGTGCTGAAAGAGAGGTAATACGAAGACCAAGAACATGCTGCTGACAAAATAGTAAACTTACCTACTGGGGCTGTATGTTGGGCTAGATGGAGAATAAGATGGGGATGTCGGTGAATACGACGGTGATGTTGGACTGCAACAGAAAATGAAAAGTTCAGGCATACCATAGTAATGGAAAAGCAATAAAAAAATATTCACCACTGGCCAAGACAGGGATGGAACAATTCAGCAGAAAATGTAATTTGGAAATTAAAGAATGATTACAATCAGCAGCTAGCATAGTCAATCACACATTGGTACCACCAAAATGATCAGATTGTAGGACATTTCGCAACATGGCTTACCTATAATTAGGAGATGTAGGACTATATGGACTCGACGGTGACAATCTTGGACTCGATGGTGAGTAAGCCAGTGAAGGGCTGTACTTTGCTGACTGAGGATTGTAGGATGGAGATGTCGGACTGTAACTGGGTGAGGTTGGACTATACCCCGGAGACGTGGGGCTATAGGCCGGTGAGGTAGGGCTGTATGAGGGAGATGTGGGGCTGTACGAGGGTGAGGTTGGGCTGTATGAAGGAGATGTGGGACTGTACGAAGGCGACGTGGGACTGTAAGACGGGGAAGTGGGGCTGTATGCCGGCGAAGTGGGGCTGTACGCTGGCGAAGTGGGGCTGTATGCCGGCGAAGTGGGGCTGTAACTGGGAGAGGTAGGGCTGTAAGTTGGAGAGGTCGGGCTGTAGCTAGGAGAGGTCGGGCTATAGCTGGGAGAGGTTGGGCTATAGCTGGGAGAGGTTGGGCTATAAGATGGACTTGTAGGAGAATAGGCAGGACTGGTTGGGCTATAGCCCGGAGAACTAGGGCTATATGTCGGGGATGTTGGGCTATACCCAGGGGAGGTGGGGCTGTACCCTGGGGAGGTGGGACTGTACCCCGGGGAGGTGGGGCTGTACCCTGGGGATGATGGACTATAGCCCGGAGATGATGGGCTGTAGCCTGGTGATGACGTAGGAGAAAAAGCCATTCCACCGACATAAGGAGAAAACTGAGCATCTGTAATGGGTGACAGACGGAGATTTGGGCTCAGCAAATAATTTGGAGACATCAAGCCCTCATGATATGGAGTTCCTGAAACTGGAGAGCGGGAAGGTGTCATGCCAAAATCCAGACCATCCATATAACTAGGTAGTTGGAGTTCGATAGCATTCTTCAACATCTCATCATTGAGATACAAGGCACAGTCTCCAGTGCCAATTGGTGCAAGCTGGCCTAACATTATGTTTTCAGTAACGCCCCTCAAGTGATCTGTTTCAGCATATACTGCAGCATCAAGAAGAATGTCCACTGTTTCTTCAAATGAGCATCTCATCATTGGCCCAGTATCATTTCGATTAATGCCATGACGGGTGATGGCCATTAAATGACCACGATAGGTCATGGTATCACACAGGATAGCTAGATGGCGGTAATTCACATAAGATCCATCAAAAGATATGACAACCCGCAACTCATCCAGCAGGGACCGACGAACTGCCTCTATTCCGAGAACTTCAATAACTTCAATTAAATGATTGCTTGTGGTCCTCCTTGCATCTACGTCTTCATGGCAAATAACAGCCAATAGATTGACACCTTCTGTATCCAACATCCATTCTTGTTCTGGCTTAAATCCTTCATTCTCATCAAACTTGTTTATCTTACATTGTTTGATGAACACCTTGTTGATATCTGGGATACCTCGAAGAGCCATTTCTGTCAACATGTTACTCTCGATCTTCTTCAGGAAAACGTCATCTTCAGCAGATTCATCTTGCAGTTCCCCCTTCGGAGCTTCATCATTCATGATACGGATACGAAGGATCAGTTTTTCAGCATTGTCATCATTGAAAATACAAGTCAAATCATCATCAAATTCAAGGTTGATCTTCTCAGCAATGTCAGCCATGCTTAACTTCTTGTCCACCATCATTTCTCGATTCAACTCTACGCGAAGCAACCATGGAGAGATTTTTTCAGGCGCAACCTCTTCATCTGGCATTTCATAATACGATCTAACAAAATCAACATCCTCTTCAATTATTGTGCTCATGGGATCCGGATCATACCATACCTCTGTAGCTTGAGTTACACTCCGAAGAGTAGTGTATTCCAAAGCACACTGAACATTCTTTGCCCTCTCCTTAGTTTTACCAACTTCAGGCTTCAGGTACACAGAGAGAGAAGGTGTTTTGATCCTCTTAGCTACATTAATGATTTCCCTCAACCTGGGAACACCAAGAGTGACATTCTTTGCACTGACACCAGCATAGTGAAAGGTATTTAGAGTCATCTGTGTAGCAGGCTCACCAATAGACTGAGCAGCAACACAGCCAATCATTTCCCCCGGTGCTACAAGTGACTGCAGGAAGCGGGATTCTATTTCACCAATAACCCACTCAAATGCTTCACGAGTAAGCTTGTACTCCTCCAATACCCTCTTACTGGCAAAAGTGCTACGAAGCAAAATACTAAAGAAGAGGGTAGCATTCTTCTGAGCTTCAACACTCAACAAATCCTCACCCGGTACAACCTTCAGCCTCTCCTGGAGCTTATCAACAGCTTCCACAATTTCCATTGGATGCATATCAGAATGCCTTCGAGGGTCAATCTTAAAGATCTTCTGTGCATTCCATATGAGCCTCTTAAGGTTGACAGGCAATGGCCATGAATTATCACCCGTGGTGGCAATCTCTGTTCCAAGTTGGTACCTATCAGCTTCAAGTTTTTGAACTTCAGCATCAAACACGTTGCGAAACTCTCTAATGGTTTTCAAGTCTTCAATGTGTTCTTGCATCATGTAATCAGGGTTCCAGTGTTCATCATCAAACTCATAACTGAAAACCCTATCAAATTCTGTTTTTTTCATTTTCAAAGAATCCAGCCTCTGCGATTCTATCCAGACAGAATCCATTCCGTCTTCCCCATATAGAAATTGGATAACATCACCCAAAGAATTGCGTACGGTCCCATCATATTTGACCATAATATCTTCCATAGCCTTCACAAGTCGCCTTTGGATGTACCCCGTTTCAGAAGTCTTCACTGCAGTATCAATAAGACCTTCCCTACCACCCATGGCATGAAAAAAGAACTCTTGTGGGGTCAGTCCACGTAGATATGAGTTCTCCACAAATCCACGACTTTCTGGACCATAATCATCTTTGGTGAAATGGGGCAACGTCCTGTCTATGAACCCATATGGGATTCGCTTACCCTCAACATTCTGCTGCCCCACACAAGCAGTCATCTGTGATATGTTGATGAAACTACCTTTGGATCCTGCAGTAACCATAGCCTTGAGATTGTTGCTCTCAGATAAACTCTTCTGGGCACTACTTCCAGCGTCATCACGTGCCTTATTCAAGGTCTGAAAAACAGCAGATATATTTCAGTTAGCATTCAGCAGAAAGCAGCCAAAACAGGGAACATAGAAAAATAAATTTCAATCAGGACCTGGTTCACTTTGTTTTCAAATGACTCCATCATGATACGTCCAGGTTCAGGTTCTAGCTCCCTTGCTTGGGCTTTTCTGATAAGGTCTTTCACTTCATTTTTTGCTTTAGAAATAGTCTCATTAATTGTTTCCATTGTTGCTGCATCAGCAATTGTATCTCCAATCCCAATGCTAAAACCATTCTGCAAAAGCCAGTAATTAACCAGCCACTGCACATGACCCAGAAACTTGCGAGCCGCATCTGGACCAACCTCTTCCCTGTACACACAAACAGCAAAACAAAAATAAATCGAGGAACTCCAAAAAAAAATTATAGAGCAAAACCCCAAGATTAACCATTGATACTAACCGTGATTTTATTTTTTACATTCAATTTCGAATAGCAGGTGCAAAATCGTGTTTCATTGGAATAGATGGGCACAAATTTAACTGATAGTGTTATCAAAAGTGATCTTTCCCACGATTACGTATTGGGTATCAACTTCAAAAGAAAAAAATTGGCTATTTTGGAGAGTCTAAATCAAAAAAGAAGATGGCTTGTCATATTTTGGCTGTAAATCAGAAATTCTTTAAGTTTAAATCAGAAAAACATGCTACCCCTAAAAATGTGAGCGCATAGCTATATGTTTAAAATGCCTACCAAATAACATGTATAAGACTTCCTGAAGATGTCCCAAGTGTCTTCTTGCAAAGAGTTCCAGCAAGTAGCTCCCCCCTTTCTATTCTCACTTGAGTGTCCCCTGGCGTTATGAATCCAGTTTCTGACTCTGAGTGCCAGGCAGAAGTTCGTGTGAGATTTATCTGTTTTGGTATAATAAGATTGAAAACTTGTTTTCCAGTCCAATAAGGCCCTGGCTTCAAAATTGCAGGAGCAGGAATTTTCCCATCAAAATCCTCCCACCACATCAAGATGTTCATGAAAACATCCTGCAGAAACCATTACAGATTTAGACTCCCAGAAGGTTCATAAGAAAACGAAAATATCAAACCAACCATAGGAAATAAGACTAATTTATCCATCACTGTTACCTTCGATATAAGCGTGTCCCTCTTGGTGATTTTACGGCACCCTAAAAGTGTATCCTGGACTATTCCCATAACAGGTCGATTTGCTTGAGGGGACACAATGCATTTAGGCACCATCATTAGCTCCAACACCTCTGCTCTAGTTTCAAACGACTGAGGAACGTGCATATTCATTTCATCGCCATCAAAATCAGCATTATATGGAGAAGTAACAGATAAATTCAGACGGAAAGTTGAGTATGGCATAATCTTGATTCTGTGCCCCATAATAGACATCTTATGCAGACTAGGTTGACGATTAAAGAGTACAAAGTCTCCATCATTCAAATGCCGCTCCACCTGCAACCATGTGAATGAAAGTTGAGACTGGTGGTAAAGAGCAGAGACCTAATTAAAAACCATTTAGAATAGTGGACAATACCTTATATCCAAGCTCCAGATGGTGATCGCTACTTTTCTTCAAGTAACGGAGATCTAGCCTTTGTCCATCATTCCTTATGATATATTTAGCACCAGTTTTACCAGGTGGAGGATGGGGCCCATATTCAACAAGCTCCTTCAACCTGTTTCATTAAAAGGGAAAAGAGGCAAAACCGTTCACTAACAACCAGAGGAAAAAAAAAAGAAAAAAGCAAAGAATAATAGAGGCATTAGTATAAGAATATGTAAAAGACTACATACCTTTCTATGTTATATGGAGTAACAGTCTCTGGATATGTGAGATTTAGAGCAATACTCCACGGTACGCCCAATTCATCTATATTAATGTTTGGATCTGGAGTAATAACAGTTCGTGCTGAAAAATCCACACGTTTCCCCATCAAATTACCTCTAATCCGACCTTCCTTTGCCTTAAGCCTACTACATATAGATTTAATGGGTCTTCCTGATCTCTGGGTAGCCTGTATGATAAAAAAATACATCAGCTGATGCATAGAATCATATGTCTAGGAGACATGTCTATATGTTTAAGCAGCCATACCCTTGGCTGTCCAGGTAAGTCGTTGTCAAAATATGTGGCTACATGGAATTGCAACAACTGTGCAAACTCCGAAATGATATGTGCAGGTGCCCCATTCCTCTCTTGTTTCCTCAGATTCTCATTGTGCCGTATAATCATCGCCAACTGATGAGTCAAATCATCCTGCACTCAGACAAAAACATTAAGTCAAAATTGAGCCAACACTATAAGAAGGATTCTCCCCCACCCCCTTCTTCAGATACTTGAACCAACAGCCACTATAAATACATCAATAACACCTTACCTAGCACAAACAAAACCAGTTGGTAAAACTAGTATTTACAAAGGATTCCCAGTGCCCAGGACACTTAAGAGGAAAAAACAGCAAAAGAGACTTGCCTCGCTCCTGGAGGAGGTATCCATCATCACAGATGGTCTAACAGGAGGTGGAGGAATTGGAAGGACTTGTAGAATCATCCAGTCTGGACGGGCATACTTAGGGTTCAAGCCCAACAGTTGGCAGTCTTCATCACTTATTCTCTTCAGAACACTGAGAACCTGCAACACGCTCAACAGAATGTTAGCACTATGCAACAACTAGTTTAGAATGAGGGCAGCAATATCTTGCACGTGGAATGAGTTACCCTTTCTGCGGTAAGTGTCTGTTTTCTTTCCACGGGTTCAGGAAGCTGTTCTTGGTCATCACTTTTCTTCCTTTGTGCCTTGTACTCTGCAATCATTTTCATGCCTTCAATAGTGAGCTTTGGCTGCTGAGCACCACAGCCACCACGACTCTTCTTGACTGGTTCTTCAGAATCTTGACCATGAACATCAAGGTCATCACCACCTTCACATTTGGTTTTGTTCTTGCAGGCATCCAGAATCTTTTTTAATCTATTTTTGGGATTCTTTATTTTCATTGCTTGCTTAAACTTTTGGTCTTCCTGCAAGAACAGAAGTCAAGTAAAAAGTGTAAAAGCTAATGATCTCCGGAACACTAAGAATTAATGCCATAACTCTCATAAGCAATCAAACTGATAAGATGAGAGATTCCATACGAAATGCAACTAAAAAACCTTATCCAAGAATCAATATATCAAAGTGCCATCCAACCTTTTGGATCTTCTATCAGTGAGAGCAGATGGCTAAAATTATTAAAAGATTATAATTTCTAAAAACCAAAGGAAGAGTCTTATACAATGGTTGGACTAATCAGGCAATCAAGGAAGCCAATTTTGGGGTTCATCTTGTTTCAAGAAAATTAACTATCATTACCATAATAATGTCTATTGTTCCAACAACAACCCCCAACTCTTTTGGTATTCTACTCTGCTATAATCCATTGGCCGATACTTTGCTAATTATATTTCAGAATCATATTCTCATCGGGTCAAGGTCCAGGCATACAGTTCCAATCTCTATAAGTGCACTCAAACAAACACGTGGGTGGTACCTCGTCGGCCAAAATCTTAGAGCAATTGAAGCAAACACAGCGCATGATACTGAGCACAGTCTTCAAAAATCCGATATGAAACATGGGCTTGGCAAGCTCGAGGTGCCCAAAGTGGCCCGGGCACTCGGCCATGTTCGCTGTACAAGTGTCGCACTTCATCTTCCTATCAATGGTGCCAAGCCGAGAGTCGCTTAGACCGCCCATCTTCGGTTTCCCCCTCTCCATAGTCTCGCTGTGCTCAATCTGCACCACGGACATTTGCCTCTGCACACCAAAACATCAATCGTTCGTTCAAACTCTGAATAAAAAACCCCAATTCTCACAATCATAAGCACGAAAAAGAGGAAGAAATCAGAATTTTGCTACGGCGACTTCAACCGGAGCTGGTTGAAGAAAAATTCCAACTTTTTCATGATTTCTCGGTAACCAAACACGGACCAATGAAATTTGAAATTTGATGAGATAAATAGGAAAACGATAAGAGAAGTGGAGGATTACGATCTCGTCGGGGCTGAGTATGCCGAACTGAACCATGCGGACTTTGGCAACCTCCGCTGGAGAGTAAGGGAATCGAATATCCATGGCGATCGGACTAGGAAAAACCCTAAGGTCTCAGCGAGGGAGAGTTGAGTTCGAAAAGTTCAAAAGCTCAGTGTGTGTTTCGTTTCGGAAATTTTTGATTGTTTCGGTTTCTTTGTTTTTCGGTTTTTTCGTAATGTTTCGGTTAGATTTTTACAGAGAGAGAAGGTGAGAGATCGGCTGCGCAATGGAATGACTCCCAGAGAAACTCTCAGAGCCTCCAAATAAACGCAAGGATGAGCCCTAGGGGCATATTTATAGAAGAGGAAAGGCGGCCTTGTGCGCACTGACCTAATTGAAGGCTATCGTGCGCCGAATGCACACTTTTACGCTTCTTTCGGACGAAAATACGAAAACGCCTCTATTCGTATAACGAGAATACCCTCCAGATTTGCTTAGCGACCAAGCCAGCACAGACATACATAGGTGGTGTTTAGCGGGGAGTTTGACTTATTTTAGTGAAACAATTAATAGAGATCTACAAATAATAATTGGAGGTTTTTTCCAATAAATTTGGTTTAGTTGATGTACAAAAACTATTGCAAATATATTGTAGTATTTTTAATGGTTTAATTTAATTTCAAGTTGTTCATAAAAAAGATAAAGAGTATGAAATTAAAATCTGAACATTGAAACGGCTTGTATGCGTGCGATTTTTTTGTTTTTTTTTTTGTAAAATTGAGAATACAATAAAAAAAAATTAAAATTATGTTTTAATGGTTTAGAAAATATAAAACGAAATTGAGAGTATGTGTTTGAAAATGTGAATTAAATTGAATATAATTAAAAAAATTAAAACTGAAAATAATAATATTAACAAACAAAAAAAACTAAAAACTGAAGAAAAGAAAAAAGTGATTCGACAACCTTTGAAACTTCTTTTTCTTTATTTTTAAAAAAAATTATTATTTTTCTAAAAATTTGTTTTTTAAATTGGGTTGAAAAAAACTTGACTTGGTGTAGTTTGGTCTCTTCCAAACATAAATTCATAAAATAAAAAAGTTACAAAAAAATTGACATCGATGGGACTTGTTTGGCAAAGGTTGGGGTTATCACTGTTCATGAATTTTGTTAAACTCAAAAAAAAAGAAATATTCCCACTTTTTATATCATATCAACCACTTTTTAACAATTTTTTCTACTTTTTATTACTATTAAAAAAAATTCATTAAAAAAGAAAAAATTTCACTTTTCCATACAAAAAATTTACAACATTTATTCTACTTTATATCACATCAAAAGTCAATAACTCTCAATCCCAACCCATAACCTTTGCCAAACATTATCCTAAAATTAGTTGAGAACTTGGAAAAAACCTCTTGGATTAGTATGTGTCGAATGGGGTAAATGAACTGCTTACCTTCCTTTGAACTATGTTCTCTCCCAATGAAGACCCTTATTCCCTTATACCACACTGCCACATGTCGACTCCCAATTGGATTGCGTGTGATTCATCCATAAAGCAAGGTCATGGGCTTTGGTAAGCAATTAGGATCCTCTCCATTTCAAACGAAATGGAGAGGAGCCGGTCGTGAAACTGACCCGGCTTTTTTGTAATTAAAATCAAGCTTACACTGAGGCTCCTCTCCATTTCGTTTGAAATGGAGAGGATCCCTTTCCTTTGGTAAGGGGTGTCCTTGATAACCATTCATCTGTCACAAGTCCATTAACATTAAATGCCAACTATCTTATGACAGAAGGAAAATGTTACATTTACTTTTCTTGTATTTTTTTTTATTCCTCTATTTTTTAAAATTATTATTGAATTTGTGGTCCCAACGTGTGGATACATATGGAGACCACAGATCCAATAATAATTTTAAGAAATATAAAAATTATAAATATATCAGTAAATATTGTAACACTTCTCATAACAAAAAGAGAGTGGTGCTCCAATACCATCACGATACAAGTGTTTCAAAAAACATATTGATACACGAGATTTGAACCATCTTAAGTAAGAAAAAGCGATTGAGTACTTCGTAACTTGGTGTGATTCTTTTGTAGTCACTGAAATAACGTTGTCAAGCCAATCAGGACTTGAGTTGGTCAGCACCCAAAATGGGGTGCCTGGCCCATGCCTAAGGGGGACAAAATCTAGGTTTATCACATATAGAAGTGAAAAACCAATGTCATGTGCAACGGTACCTCAAAGGTGCCAGCTGCATCTAACTGGTATTTGAAGGTCTTTCGCTCTCCGTTTCGCAGACTCAGACGAAATCAAGAAGTTAGCTTCGAAGTTCAAGATAAATCAACACTCAACCCGCAAATGAAGTAGTTGAATTTAGGGGAAACTTTTCCTGTTCCAATTGAAGGGCAAAAATTGGAACAAAAATATCATTTGATTCGTCGATCCCCCGAAAAAAGAAATAAGTAAAGTTATGTTCGGTCAAAATTTCAATAATTTGATTTTCGTTATGGTGACGAACTAAAAGTGTGTTTGGCCCCATAATTGCACATGCCAAGCACGCTTTTTGTAAATAAAATTACGAAAAGTGTATAGTTTGTCCAGTTGGGTGTGCGTTTATAAAAATAAAAAAAAAAATATCAGTTTGAAAACATGTTTTTATCAACATTTTCGTGCAACAAACAAATGAGTATGATGTGAAAAATACACTTTTTTAAAAAGGCACATCAAATCACATTTTGAACATGCCAAACCAAACAAACAGTAAGGCCTTGTTTGTTATGTGGAATTGGTATATTTTATTAGAAAAATAAATAGTTAATATTAAGAATGGTGGATGGTGAAATATAATAGTTATTTATATTATTTCGTTTGATAACAACACATATGATCTAATTGAAATTTAACTAAAATTACTAAAAAAAATTCATATGATTTATTATTTGTCTAAAGCTTAAATTTTAAAAAAAAAGTTGTAATGTTTTTTAGGGGTGGCCAACCACCCAAAGCTTCAACATTTTTTTATTTTTTAAGTTTGAAAGAAAAAACAAATGGTTATTTTTATTTATTGGAAAATGTATATTCATAAGTAATATCTATTCTTCTCATTCTTTATAGGAATATATATTACTCTTAGTAAGAAAATAACTATTCTCATGAGAATAGCTATTTATAAGAATAGGTCCCTACGAAATAAAAGATTAAGAGTCTATTTCGCAAATCAAACGGGACATTAAAGCTTAATTATGGTATGCATTACATGATAAGATAGGTCCAACATTCATAGAAAGTTCTTATGAAAGTATTAGGTTACGTTTGGTACGCGAAATGACTAATCAGTCTGGTTAATTTATTAAAAAAAATGAATATCTTTTATTATAAATTGAATAAAGTTGAATGAATTAGCATTGAAATAATAATTCTCATAATTTTGAGATGAATATTTATTCCCTCAATTTAAGTATTAGTTATTTTCTCATGACTATAAAAATGACTATTTTAATTTATTCAATTTTTTTAATTATTAATAAAAATTATTTAAATAAATAATTATTTTACATAACAAACGTAAAATATTTGCAATTATTTGCTAAAGAGTTTGGAGATGGATGATTAGGAAGGATTTGACTTCGGTACAGTAAAAAAAGTTGTAGTGTCGTGTATTAGAGGTATATTCTGTTGGCTCACTCCCGACAGGCCTCTAAGCCAGTCTTCTCACTAATTTTAGGTCTTCATCGATGTAAAATTAGCTGTACAAATTTCAGCATCGTCAATACGATTCACCCTTTTGCAACAATGTAAGATATGGGATTTGGTGTTATCGAAATGAAAAGTCATTTTGTTTTTTGAGATTTGATCTTTGCTTTAATCAATCAACTTTTTTTTTAGCAGAACCATATATATTGGAGATTTCAAACACGTGTTCACATGGTAAAGCAAATCATATTTGTTAGGTTTAGCTAAGAGAAAAGGCAACTATTGAATAATTCAGTGACAAATTCATTTTACTTGACAATAAAACCATAACAATAGATTTTTTATTTTATTTTATTTTATTTTTTCAGATACATCGGAGCAAGAGGAAGGGGATCAAGGTGGTTTTTCTCACAAAACTATAACAGTAGTTGACATTTTTTTTTTCCTCTAGAAAGAAAAAAAAAAACATGTCAACATTTAAAAGCTCTATGCAAAATTTTAATGTTTAAAGTAAATAATATGGTATATAATTGTTATAGCTCCAATTAGAATCAAATACACTTATATATTTTAGTTAAACGTTGTTGCAAGCAGATTTATGATAACCACTAATATTATTATTTTTTGTGCTCATAAGTTTAGAAGTTTTGATTTAAATATAGAAAACCATACAAAACTAGGCATAGAATTTTGGATATGGATTCCCAAAAATACAAACAGTAAATATAAGAGAGCATTGACGAGGCTTACCTGCCTGAAATCTATTCAAACAAATGAGTCTTATAATGGCTTTCTCATATTTATTACTCAAATTACTAGCTATCTATACAATAAAATAGGTAGAATGTCAACTTTGCTTGTTTCTTATTGGCGGCCCAAAAATGCATAAAAGGTCAAAGCAAATATGATGGGCCGGTTCAATAAATTTTGAGGCCTAACAATAAGTATAAGTGAGGCTTTATGTATATATATATATAATATTTATTTTAATTTCTATATTATATATATATTTTAAAAAAAGATTATCCTTCTCACTTTATAGAATGTAATATTACTAATTAAGTTATTATATTCAAGTTCTTTAAATATCTCATTTTCAATTGATAATATAACTAATCTTTCAAATAAGACTTGAATGAAAAATTTATAAAAAGAGGAGTAGAGCTGGGGCGTCCGTCTTTTCTAGTTTAAAAAAAAAATCAAAATCAAAAAATGCTTTTTCTATTATAAAACATGTTAAATTTGTCCAATTCTCATTTTGTTTTTTCCTAAGGTTATGAAATGGGGATGAAATAAGCCTGAACCTGTTTTTTGTTAAAAAAAAATTTTTTCTTATTTTTTATTGAGAAAATAAGAAAAAAATATTTTTTTAACAAAAAATAGGTTCAGGCTTATTTCATCCCCATTTCATAACCTTAGGAAAAAACAAAATGAGAATTGGACAAGTTTAGCATGTTTTATAATAGAAAAAAACATTTTTTTTTATTTTTTTTTTTTTTCTACTCAAACGGACGCTTGTGCGGAGCCTAGCACGACTCTAAAAAG
This sequence comes from Betula pendula, assembly GCA_900184695.1. NCBI lineage: Eukaryota > Viridiplantae > Streptophyta > Magnoliopsida > Fagales > Betulaceae > Betula > Betula pendula. The sequence goes on along the minus strand of FXXK01000023.1, from coordinate 853,855 downwards.
AGTGGGTCGTAATTGAATAAGATGGAGACTTTCCATCTTATGAGCATTTAATTATTTATTTATCTCTTTTGAACAATGCAACTTTCAATAGATATTAGAGAAGAATTCATGGATATTAGAGACTATAAATGAATATGGACATTGGGATTTTCAAAAAAAAGTAAATAATGCTATTGAATTGAACAACGGCTGGATTGACTTCATTTTTCTTTATTTCTTTCCAAAAATCTATACAATAGAAGTAATAAATAATAATGTGTAGTAATTTCTTTATTAATTTTTTTTTAATCATAATTGAAGACCTTAAATAAAAAATATTATATAATTATTATTTGCAGCCTTATTTTATTGGGGGATTGCATGCGTAATCTATCTTATGGAAGAGCCGGCCCTGCATATGCATTCGGTATTATATAAGTATTATTTGCAGGGGGATCGATGGCACGCCGCACGCCCAATTTGTCTTATGCATACGGTATCCATGCTTATCAGATCCGCATCAAACCCAACCCCATATGAAATTTCCATGACATGTCAGCGCAACGCGTCTATAAAATTCTTGCTTCGTTAACAAACAACTACAACGCCTTTGAAACTCTCTCACACCGTCAACGACAATCCTGAATTCATCCATGGCTTCTATCTACCGCTGCACGGAGTGCGGGACCGATCTCAATCTCAGCACGGTCCATCTCTTCCCGCCGGAGTTCTACTTCGAGGCCGGGAACAAGGGCACGCTTTCCTTCTCGTGGGTCGATTCCTCCAACTTCCGGTTCGAGGAGGAGGACAAGATCAGGCCCTTCTTCGAGACCGTCAACTACTGGGGAATCCAGAGGAAGAGGACCAAGATCATGTGCAGTAGCTGTGGGCGTCTTGTTGGCTACGTTTACGACGATGGTCCTCCTCTCACGAACAGTACCAGCCACATGGGTCCCAGCCAAGTTATTCCTAGAGCTCCGAGGTACCGGTTCAAGACCAAGGCGCTCCAGATCACATCGTAAACCTTAAGGCTCTTCTGGATGGTTTTACAGCTGTTTTTCATTGGTTTTTATTTTTTGGTAATGCTTTCAGGATATGTTGAAGAATAGTCCTAGTCGTTTGTGGACAGGACCTTGGAATCCTCTCTTATCAAGTCGATTTTATGGGATGAGTTAGACGTACGAATTTTTTCATAGTATCAGAGCCTACCACAAGAACGAATGGATCCACACTACTTATCCCGTGATAAGTACAAAAAAAAAAATACTGGCTTACACTCCTTATCTCGTGACAAGGACTAAAAAATACTGGTCTGCAGAGAGGGTATTGAGGAATAGTCCTATATCATCTATGGACAAGACTTTAGATATATTTATAAAAATGGACAATCCTCTTTTATTAAATCGATTTTATAAGATGAATTAAACCCACAAATTTCATCAATTTTCATGTGTCACATCTCTTTTTGTTTTCTTGAGGATGCAAAGGGTTCGCTTTTGCAATGTTCTGCTTTTGTCACCGTTGTTGTACGTATCTTTGTCCACATAAAATGTTTTTTTCTTTTCAAAGTCTTTTCCTTTTGTTCCGATTATCGATAATTTGCAATAGATATACTTATGAATCAGTTTCTGCCATTCTGACTTGATGGGACTTATGAATTTTACATCTTGTACATCGTGGTAGAGGTGTTATGTGATTTTAGAATCATCTAATACATCCCCTCTCTTCATGTGTGATATGCTTACTTATTTTAAGATGGGTTGATGATTAGTCCTTTATCTCATATATGTCAGAAAATCAAAGATATTACTTTCTTTAGCATAATGCTAGCTTTTGATGATCTCTAGCTTGAATGGTTGAATAGCTAATTGGCTAAAACCCTTAGCATATCGAACTGGGTGAAATAGTTTAGTCCAAGTGGCAATAGATTGTAAGATTGATAAATGGTCACTGATGTAGTCTTAGAAGACTAAGCTGCTGATCTGGGTCTTCTACTTGTATCTTGGGGAAATGGAATGGATATGAATTATTTGTATTAGAGAGAAAGGAAGTATTTGTTAGGGAGATTACACCTTACAGAATTTTTGAATGAGACAATAATATAGTATATTGAACAATATTGATGGATTTTGGCCCAACCATACTATATCAACTATTTTCACATATGACATGTTTTCAATGTAGGACTTAAATCTTTTTATACTTAACAATCTTCCCATCAAATGGAAGTTTTTTCTATCAATCTTATGGATGTCTCTGGGGCATTCTTATACTATGTGGGCTTGCATGTTTCATGCACCTTTGGCCATACTCTAAGAACTGTTGTTAATGGCCGTGCCATGAATTTTTATCCCTTACTTCTACGATCCTCATTCATGCCTGCACCTTGCACTATTGTTAATACCACTTGTTATGGAGATTGACATTTTGAGGAGCATTTCAGTGAAATCATAATATAGTATATTGAGACATTACTCAATCCAAAATTTTAAATTTATGGGTTCGAACTCAACTATACTATATTAACTACTCACACTTGTGATATTTTTTTAATGTGAGACTCAATTTTTCTCACGTGTATACTCCATAGTATTGATAAGAGAAGCTATTATGAAGTTTGTTTGAATAAGAAAATAAAAAGTAGTTTAATTCCTTATATTGAGGAAAAATATAAGGAAAAATGGTTCTAATGCTCTCAGGTAACTTAGGATGCGTTTGAAATTGCGATTTTAAACAAAATCGCAAAAAATAGATCGCTTGGAAATTGCGTTTTTAAAAAATTGCGATTTGAAAATGAAGAAAAAAAGATAATATTTTTTTGAAAACGCAAAATTTTAAAGACTAAACTGTAATTTTAAAGGTCAAAACTGTGACTTTACCAAACACTTAATTTTGTTTTTAAAAATTATGTTTTAAAATCATACATTTTAAAATTATTTTTTAAAAAATTATACTTTTTAAAATCTCAATTTCAAATGTGATTGGACCCATCCGGGCAATGGCAGTACCACGTACCATGGTGCCATCGACCATTTCATGCGCAACGGTCCACTTTAAAAAAATTGACTTCCTACCAACTTTTACAAACAATAAATGTTAGATGACCTACGGCTCAAGTCAAGCACCCTAGATTGGGCCAATATTCCCCGTCTTTGTTACTTCAGTCCACGCGGCAATTCATGAGTCAGAAGGAGAATATTATATTATTTTACACGGTTTTTGCCTACCTATCAGTTGTATCGTATGTTTGAATTAAATCTCTTTAATTAAGCGATTTGAAATGTTCTTTTTTAAGCTTTAAAAAGTTATAAAGTGAGGTTATAATTTTTCTTAATTTAAGCATGATCCAGGCCACGTTTGACTTTTAAGTATACTGTAGCGATACTTCTCTTAATTTTGTACTTGTAAAATTAATAAGACAGTCCATAATTTATAAAATAATTATACGAAAAAAAAAAATTCAACTTGTCAACCATTCTCTTTTAGTTATTTTACCAAATAAGAATTATCATAATCAATTTATAAAAATATTTGTATTAAAATCGGTAGTACTCTAAACATTATACTATATTAATGGCTCTAATCTTCGCTGCTTGTTGACATGCTATATTATACATTTTTGTTTGATAGAATACAATTTGGGGTTTGGCTTTGGTGCAATTAGAATTGAACCATTGTGATTGAGACATGCATTTCATAGTAAGAAACAAAAAATACATATCAATTTTAAAGGTTCAATTTTCACCTAAAACTGAACCTAAATCAAATCCTACAATTTGAATTTTATGCCATTCATTTGTTTACTACCGCATTGGAGGTATACTAGAATAAATAAATTATGGCTAATTAGGAGAAAGTAATAAGAATTTGGAAGACTTTTGGCTCAGATTTAGATGTTCAGTAATTTCGACAATAAATTGTGAAATAGCTCATATAAAACTTATTTGTCTAAATAAATTGTTAGATTCCACGTACCAGAATAAGTAAATTATAAAAAAAAAAAAAATTCAGTTAAACTCCCCAAATTTTAAATCATTTTAACATGCCCTTAAACTCTAGTAAAGTTTTTTCGCTAGAAATTAGAGAAGAATTCATGGATATTATAGACTATATGAAAATGAATAAAACATTGGGATTTTCAAAAAAAGTAAATAATGCTATTGAATTGAAC
>FXXK01000023.1:790959-849203 GCA_900184695.1 Betula pendula | reverse complement strand
ATTACTATTGAATTTTGAATCAAATACTACTTTTTAGTTTAGGAAAAAAAAAATGTGCACTTAAAAGCGTGAAAATAGAAGTGAAGTATTTCTCTATTTCTAATTGTGATGTGTACTATGTGTTGCCTTGTAACTTTGCAATTGTTAACCTCAATTTTCGAAAAATAAATTTGAGTGACACAATGACATATATAAAACATTTAAAAAAAAAAAAATTGAAATTAATCAAAATGGGTCTAAACAACACACCCACCAAAATCAACAATCATTTCAAATCCTAACAATCTAACATTATTTTTGTAATATATAATTAGTGGGTATAACAAAACTATATAAAAAAAAAAAAATGTAGAGATTTCACATTATTACAACTCATGGCCGGAATTTCTTATTGGGTTCATTGCATTCTTCTTCTTCTTCTCTTTTTTACCACCCTCTAAAACTCCCGAGTCTCAAATACAACAAAACATTTAAGAAAATCACTATCATTGAAGAATGACATTTATAATGTTTGCATTTGTGAGAAGAAGTCAGACCCATCTTACAAAAATGACAAAGACCAATAAAATGAAAACAATGTAAATTTTCTTTCTTCACATACAGATGCTTTGCTTTTCTCATAGAAGTCATATAAAATTTTAGATATATATTCAATTGAATAAAAAATAAATTAAAATTAAGATTCTCAATTTTCGCAAGAACCAAACAGAGCCTAAAACTTAAAATTGAAAAGGAGACTAAGAGAGAAGGATCAAATATGAACAACACCTTCAATCTTATACTCGACAAAGGCGTAGAGCAAGCAAAAGAATTGTCGCCTAGAAAATTAGTCTATTACAATCAAAAAAATTCTTGCAATTACATATACATTTCTAAACATAAAAATTAATTAAAAAAATATTAATTATGAGAATATCACTTGACTGTACATTAAACTATATCGCAAAGCGATACAGATTTGAGAAAATGGTGAATAAAATGAATGGTTAAAGAAGACGAATCAAACCTGAGATTGTAATTCAAAACAAACTAAAGAAATTGTTATTTGCTCTATATAGTATTTGTAGTCGGTAGAGAAGAAAATTAAATTCTTGGTGGAGATGAAAATTAAACTCATGTTACACTGTCGAAGTTTCACCAGGTTTCATTTAATCTTAATCTAATCCTGTCAAACAAAAGTTGATAAAGAAACCGTTTGATAGTAAATATAACTGAACCTATTTTTATCTAATTGTAACTGCCTTTCTTTATCTAATTATAACTGTTTATCATTATCTAGTTGTAAATAATAATTTTACAATTTAAAATTTAAAGAAATTGTGAAAGACAAAAATAATTCTACTTGACTTAACAATGAAGAAGACAAACAAAGGACAAAAGCGTAAAATTACATTATCAAATAAAATGTACTATTTACAATACATTCCCATTTTTTATTTAACTTTAGGTAAGGATAATTGAAGACCTTAAATAAAAAATATTATATAATTATTATTTGATGGCCTTATTTTATTGGGGCCTCAGAGCAATCGCCCAATTTGTCCTATGAAAGAGCCGGCCCTGCATATATGCATACGGTATCCATTCTTATCCGATCCACATCAAACCCAACCTCATATGAATTTGGGGTTTGTTTGGTGTATTTTTTTAAAAAAATTTAGAGAATTAATTAATATTTTTTTTTTAACCAAATAGGCTTACCTCTACAATAAAGAGGTGGGCTCAATTTGATTAAAAAAAAAAAAATACTAATTGATTTCTTATAGAAACTTCTAGTTAATGCATAAGCATATTCTTATGAAATTTCCATGACATGTCAGCGCAACGCGTCTTATAAAATTCTTGCTTCGTTAACAAACAACTACAACGCCTTCGAAACACTCTCACACCGTCAACGACAATCCTGAATTCATCCATGGCTTCTATCTACCGCTGCACGGAGTGCGGGACCGACCTCAATCTCAGCACGACCCATCTCTTCCCGCCGGAGTTCTACTTCGAGGCCGGGAACAAGGGCACGCTTTCCTTCTCGTGGGTCGATTCCTCCAACTTCCGGTTCGAGAAGGAGGACAAGATCAGGCCCTTCTTCGAGACCGTCAACTACTGGGGAATCCAGAGGAAGAGGACCAAGATCAAGTGCAGTAGCTGTGGGCGTCTTGTTGGCTACGTTTACGACGATGGTCCTCCTCTCACGAACAGTACTGGCCAGTTCCACATGGGACCCAGCCAAGTTATTCCTAGAGCTCCGAGGTACCGGTTCAAGACCAAGGCGCTCCAGATCACATCGTAAACCTGAAGGCCTTTCTGGATGGTTGTACAGCTGTACTTCATTGGGTTTTCTCTGTTTTTTGTAATGCTTTCTGGATATTTTCATGTGTCAAATCTCTTTTTGTTTTCTTTAGGATGCAAAGGGTTCGCTTTTGCAATGTTCTGCTTTTGTCACCATTGTTGTACATATCTTTGTCCACATAAAATGTTTTTTTTCTTTTCAAAGTCTTTTCCTTTTGTTCCGATTATAGATAATTTGCTATATATATACTTATGAATCAGTTTCTGCCATTCTGACTTGATGGGACTTATGAATTTTACATCTTGTACATTGTGGTAGAGGTGTTATGTGATTTTAGAATCATCTAATACATCCCCTCTCTTCATGTGTGATATGCTTACTTATTTTAAGATGGGTCGATGATTAGTCCTTTATCTCATATATGTCAGAAAATCAAAGATGGTACTTTCTTTAGCATAATGCTAGCTTTTGATGATCTCTAGCTTGAATGGTTGAATAGCTAATTGGCTAAAACCCTTTGCATATCGAACTGGGTGAAATAGTTTAGTCCAAGTGGCAATAGATTGTAAGAGTGATAAATGGTCACTGATGTAGTCTTAGAAGACTAAGCTGCTGACCTGGGTCTTCTACTTGTATCTTGGGGAAATGGAATGGATATGAATTATTTGTATTAGAGAGAAAGGAAGTATTTGTTAGGGAGATTACACCTTACAGAGTTTTTCAATGAGAATGATATAGTATATTGAACAATATTGATGGGTTTTGGTCCGACTATACTATATCAACTATTCCCACATATGACATGTTTTCAATATGTAGGACTTAAATCTTTTTATACTCAACAATCTCCCCATCAAACGGAAGTTTTTTTCTATCAATCTTATGGATTGTCTTTGGGATCATTCTTATACTATGTGGGCTTGCATGTTCCATGCACCTTTGGCCCTACTCCAAGAACTGTTGTTAATGGCCGTGCCATGAATTTCCCCTTACTTCAAGGATCCTCATCCATGCCTGCACCTTGCACTATTGTTGATATCACATGTTATGGAGATTGACATCTTGAGGAGCATTTTAGTGAGATCATAATATAGTATATTAAGACACTACTCAATCCAAAATTTTAAACTTATGGGTTCGGATCCAACTATAATATATTAACTACTTACACTTGTGATATCTTTCTAATGTGAGACTCAATTTTTCTTATGTGTATACTCCATAGTATTGATTACAAGAGTAACCCTTGAGATGAATAATCTAATTTCTTTTTTGGCTGTGGAATGCAGAGGATGATTGATTTTGGAACTGCTTTGGAGTTGGACGAATGGGATTTTGAGGACCCTGCAGGATGAATGCAGATCAGAATTTTAATATGGTTCTGAAAGAGTATAGTATGATGAGGAGTTATAATTTTAGGCAATGAGTAATTGCTAATTGCTATGGTCCTACGCAGTGCTTAGTTGAATGGTGGAAACTACCCCTGACCAATTTGAACTGCTATTGCACAGGAACTGCACAATGTGCTCAAAGAAATGAGGGTGGAGAGAAAATGGGGCCCTTTTACTTCTGAAGAAAAAGAAAAAGAAAAAGAAATAATGGAAAAAAGCGATTTACGATTATGAGAGGAAAGTTTCTTCGGCTCCGTTTGTAAAATTTTTTGTTTTGTCTTTTGAATTCGATTACCACAACAACAACATTAACAAAAAACCCAATAAAAAAACACTCTTAAAAATATAAAAACAATTTTCACCTCTCTAACATCTCAAAATACTCTTTTCAAACAAAAAACAAAAGTACCATGGAAAATATGTCAACAAACAGAGCCTTCGTGTTTGTACTTTTTCCCCTGCTCCCCCTGCTCTTCTTCCCTGTAGTTTCTCAATTTGGTCTATGAATTTAGTGGCATAAATTTGGATTTGCTAAAATAAAAGCTTGAAAGCTTCCCTTAGCAGTACTCCCCTATACTTCTGTCATGATGAAGAACCCACGTATGATTAGAGTGTGCGTTATAAAGTACGAGTCTTGTTGCTAGGCCAATATTCTGTTGCTACAATCAACAAATTGAATTCTTCAATATACTAGTCAAAATCAGTAAAAGCTGTCCAATAGATCTGTTTCTCTAGTTATGTAATAAACAATTGAGTTCTCCCTAGGCCAATTTACATAATAGATCAAACAAAGCTTCTTTCAAGTGGAAGGATGATGGAATCTTTACAAAACTATAACTGCAGCAAATGCATCTGGTAGTTACTGTCATGGGATAGAAATTTTCAGTAATTTTGCTGTACAGATTGTCAGCAATTAGAACAGTAAATGTGAGTCTATAAAATCCATCTATTCAAGCAGGTCTAGGGCAGCCTGTTTTCTTGCTTGGACAAATAGACTACATAGAATTCTCATACATTTGCTGCTTGAATTGGATCCCTGTCGGTGACCTATTTTGAAGTTTACAATTCTTTTTTTTTTTTCTACAACAAGGTTATAAACAATCATCGTTTTTCCCACCTAGGCAATATACTCTTGCAAGTTGCAATGTTTACAGGACTGAATGCTATTAAACTGTCCAGAAAGTCATCTAATGGGAAAGGCTGCTAAATTCCTGCTTTCTCCTGTCACTTAAACTTACCTAGCTCTGAAAATTTGAGGGAAGAATTGAGGCTTTCGCCTGGGAGAAGCGTTCAATTTGTGAAATGTGGATGGCTTTGTTCCTGGCTTGGTGGGAGTATAAGGGGCTTATGATTTTACGATGTTGTTTAAAATCTTCATTGCACAAGTTCATATATGTGGGGTGGTAATATCGGATATTCAAGTAGTGGGCACTCAGCTCGGGAGGGAAAAATTAATAAAAAAGTGGGCACTCTAACAATTAATTAGAATGGCTACCATGACAGGGAGGCCATGAAATATAATTGCTAAACTTTTTTCTGACAAAGTTTTCTTTAGAATAAGTTTTCATCTAAATTGGGTTGAAAAAAATTCTTCAAACTCGGTTCATTAAATTGACATTTGTCTTTAGAGTATGTGATTTTTAAATGCATTCTTAATAGGATTAACAAATGAATGTAAAAATCATGTGCTCTAAGCACATATGTCAATTTAATAAATTGAATTAGAAGAATTTCCTTGAACTGAGTATGAAGGAAAACTTTGTCATTTTTTTTTAAGGGTTTTTGGGGGAACTGAACATAGAATTGTTTTCATGTTATGACACTTCCTTCAGAATATATTTTGACTGAAGGAAAAGAGAGTTTGGATTTTGCTTGGCAAACATCAATTTCTTACACCTTCTCTGCCTATTATTTTAGGTGGGAGTTGCTACCATTGACACTCTGGATTATTCATATGCTCAGTTGTCGGTTTCAGGTTGCAACTACCAGTCAATTCCTCTGTCTTTTGCTCTTTACATACTACTAACTGGTATTTACTTGGTCGACCTTAGTATAAAATATACACTAGTGGATACAGAAATGTATTTTGCATGAAAAACCAATCTAGCGGTCATATTTGAAGGTTAGGTTGGATTAGTAGCTCTGTGGCTGGGGGTTGGTCTTGACTCATTGAAGTTTATTGTCATGGCTTTGGACTTTATTTGTCCCATTATTTTATGACCTCTCCGCTGCTAGAACTGAGAAAATTAGCAACTACGAATTGGCCAAAAGGGTTTCTCAAGATGAAGCAAATAAAGGAGGAAACTGGAATTGGTGGTGCAAAAATAACTCAGGCGACTCCACCGCCACCGCCTCCACCACTGCCACTTCCAAGGTTCTGGATTAAGAAGACCATTACAGAAAGCGTGACAAACCAAGAGATTGCCAAATTCTGGAGGCAGAAGCGCATTGATGAAGAGGATCACCTCCTTGCTGCTATCAAGGCTGCAGCTCGTATGAGGGCCCGCAATTTTTCAGTAAGATCTTATGTGACACCCATTTTTAGATATCTGATAAAACACTCATTGGCTGATCATATCCATCAGTAAAATTCTATGGCGCCACCTTTCAAGAGATGGGCTAGCTATTATTCTCCCGCATTTTATGCAAATTCTTCAATAAAATAAGTTGTCAATAGTGAACATAATGACATTCATCCGCAAACAACACTGCTGAAAAAAGTCTTTGTTTAGAAGCAATAGCGACACGCGAAATTGATGTATTTGCTGCTCCCATCAACGGGGGATAAAAGGACAAGTTGCCGCCCGGCTTTCTTTTTCGGCTTGGATTGCAGCCAATACAGGGAGCTAGCTTGAGGTGCATGGCCCACTTGCTTGGACAAGTGGAATCCATTGGAGCCCTCTCTCATTAGCTGCTCGGATTGTAGACAATCCCCATCCTCTTGTCTTCCCCTGTGACACCCTGCTTGCAGATATTGCAATACATGGGTCACAGTAGGCTGCAACACACAAACATTTTAATTTCTTACAGTTGCTTAACTTGTTGAAGGTGTATGGTGTATAGGAGGAAGACTATAAGCGCTTTGAAGAGTCCTTGAAGGATGAGGACGAATATGCTAAGGAGAACAACACCACTGCTGCTACCAATGACAGCAAGGAGGATGAAAACAACACTGAAATTCGTGTGGGAATAAAGGACTGGTTAGTTAATTTCCTCAATTCTAGTGAATAGTTCAGTCGTATAACCATGAGAATTGATAAAAAGCACATTACATGCCTATCTGAAATTCTTTGAAGAAGAACTGACCTCCAAGAATATAAATTTTTATTGACTAATTTAGAGGTCAAGGAAGTTTCTCTTTATAGGAATAAGAGTGGAGTGCTCAATTGAACAAAAATGATGACCAGATTGGAAAAATATGTTCAAGCTGAAAATTCATTGAGATGATGCAAATTTTAGACAAAGTTTTCCTTCAAACTGAGTTAGAAGTTACTCTAACCCAATTGACATGTCCTTAGTGCATAAGATTCTCACATGCCTTTTTAATAAATCATGTAATTCTCACATGCATTTTTTCTTTCATATTTGGCTTAGGTGCCGTGAAAAAAACTATAACACATTTTTTGTAGTTTTTTCAATATTTACCCCCTCCTTTCAGAAATCAATTAGATTTTGCACAATTCTGACTTGGTGTTTATTGTTTAAGAGATCCTACTTATGTAGAAATTGACATTTGCAGGTGGACAAAAAGCAAGTATGCCTACTTAAACCAACCAGCCATCGAGTCCCTGGATCCTCCCAAAAGAAAAACCTCCACTTACATCCCCAATTGTTTGTCTTATAAGCCAACTCCCCTATATCCTACCACTCTTGGAGTGTTTTAGACCATTGGAGCTGCTTCAATTGATTGTATTTGCATTATAGTGAATAAACATTGTCTGCTGTGCATGATCTGTTGGTTTTTTTGTATAATTATTGTAATGCCTCGGTCCCATTTTGAAAGATTAATAATCTACATAGAGTGGATGAATTATGAAGCCACTCACAAGTGCTAAATTTCACATTGATTCCTCAGTAGATAAGCTCCAAATGAAACTTAACTAGTCATTTTAAAGTGATAATACATATATAACTGGCGTTTTTTCTAAGTAATTACAATAGTGTTCTTTTTAATAAGTATGCTTGCATATCTTGTATGCTTCTGGACAAATACCAGAGAGTTGAATTGGGATGTTACTGTGAAAAGCAGACCTTGATTTGGTTGTGTGAAAGCATGTATAGCTGCAAAGTGCGAGATATTTTTCTTTCTTAAGTTTTATTTGTTAATGCTTTTTAAAGAGTTTTATTTTTTAAAGAAAAAAAATTGTTTGAAAAAGTGTTATGACTTGACATAAATGTAAAAGTAATTTTTTTTTTTTTTTTGTTGAGTATTTTGTGTTTTTTTTGATTTGTTAATATTTTTATTTTAAAAACAGAAAACAAAAGGGAAAATGATACAGAGTGAGTCCATAGCAATAAGCACCTGCGATAGGGATAATGCTATTTGTAAGCCTTTTGTACATATTTCTATTTGCATCCTTAATATTACGTCCAAAGTTTTGGATTTGTGAATTTAGTTTAAAATCAATAATCAATGATATGGATAAGAAGTATGAGTCAAGCAAAAATTGTGCCAACAAAAAAAAAAATGTAAAAATTAAAAACTAAAAGTCTGTTTGATATTATATTAGATCACCGATAATCTTAAAAATTAAAGCCAATAGAAAACACTTAATTAACATTCTGCGTGTATATATATATATATATATATATACACACACCATGTTAATTAAATTGCCAATTATCCAGTCTTCGTCACTATGAGCTGGCTGCGTAGAAGCTCTGCAGCCAGTTCAACTCGACTGATTTACGCTCCAAATAGTATATGAGATATGTTATTTTTACGTATTCAGATTTTCGTACTTTTTTTTTTTTTGGGTCAAATTAACTATTGGATTGAAAGACCCACCATGAAAATCCTACAAATCCAATAATTAATTTCAAACAAAATGTATGAAAAAAAAAGTACCGAAAATGTACATATATCAGGTCTCCCTTCCTGTACAGAAAAATCATGTGATATCTTTAGTAATATAAAATCATAAAAAATAGCCGTAGCCTATATGCTCTTTACAAGCCTTTCGACAGATAGAACCGGAAAGGAAAATGACCAACTTTCCAAAAATTTATTTGACCAATTCGTTGTTCTAATTTGACACGGTGATCTAAAAATGGCTTCTAACCGGATAAACATCCTTTTCATTATGAGTAATGATATAAGTTATTTTCTATATTTATTTTGTGTCAATCAAAAGTAATGTGACTTTTAAAATCATAATTATATTAAAAGTTAATCGTCATCGATAATAGCGTGACATTATATACATCATTAAATTAAACAAAATAAGATATTGATAATGAAATAACTCATATCCATTTAATGAGGATCGTATTTATATGGATAAAAAATCCAAACTAAAATAACAAATCTAATATTATATATGTGACAACATATTAAACGATGTGGTTCGAATGATGTGATAATATATTTACCCTGTGATAGAATATAATGAAATAGATATGAACTACTTTATGGTTAATATTTTATTTTGTTGCATCTAACGCTGTACATGATGTCATATAGTGAATATGTTGTCACTGTATTTAAAAATTTTAAATGGCATGTTATAATTTAACAGTTAGATGCAATAAAATCAAATATTAACTATAAAATTATTTGAAATGAAGAGGATTTATGTCCATATATGCTAATAGATACACGATTAAATTTGTAAAATTTAATTTAACTACAAAATAAATCATTTTAATTTCACTTTAAATAAAGAGCATCGTGATCCCTTATATGCAATGGATATGTTCATATAATAATTACTCTAATAATTAACACATATTCTCTTCTTATTTTTAGAAAAAAACATATATGTAGTAATTTGCCTTTAAAGGAGAAAATTTTGATGTCAGGATTTTGAAAAGAATTTTAAAACACATAAGTAGTAAAAAAGGAAATAGTTAAATGCATAACATACAATTTTAACGAGAAATATAGTAAATGCAGCAAACTTCAAAGATAAAAATGATAAGACAAAAGGAAAATTGTTTCTATTATTTGGATTGAAACTCTTTAGATTCTTTTAGGATAATTTTTAAAATCTTATTTTTGTTTTAATTAATTAATTTATACTTTATTCTTTCAATATTAAACATCTTTAAATTTTTGTTTTAAAAATTCATTTTTACCCCCCCCCCCCCCCCATCACGCTGCAACGATTTGATAGATGAAATTAAAAAGTGGATGCTTGGGAAGTGTAAAACATTTTAATTAAAAATAAAATTGATCATGTTATATGTTTTGTTAATTCCATTAAAAATGGATTTAAAAATCACGTAGAAATTTCTACTCTCTCCATTTCTCTCTCACAAAGTCAGCCATAGAACTTTCTTTCTTTCAGTGCTGAAACTTGAAATAAAAGCGCGTAGAGCTCGTTTCTTTTTTAACAGTTTCAGATCTTGCTTGCTCTTATTCTTCTTCTTCTTCTTCTTCTTCTCCTTCTTCTCCGAGACTGGTCTCTAGGGTTTTCGATTTGATTTGATTCGATTGGATTGGATTGAATTATCGGAACTCCACAACAATGGTGAAGCCGAGGTACTCGCGCGTACCGGCTCGGAAATCTTCGTCCTCGACGCTGGTACTCACCATGCTCATCATGTTCACCTTCGTCATTCTCATCCTCCTCGCGCTCGGAATCCTCTCGATTCCCAGCACTTCCGGTGGCGATTCGCCCAAGGCCAACGATCTCAGCTCCATTGTGCATAATACTATACAGAGGTATGTGTTTTTTGGATTTCGATTCTCTTTTCGCTTTGATTTTGGTGAATTATTGTGATTTGTTTGGTACAAGTGATGGAGATGAGGGGAGAGGGGAGCAATGGGTGGAGCTGATCTCGTGGGAGCCTAGAGCTTTTGTTTACCACAATTTCTTGGTGAGCTTTTTTGTTTTATCCTTCTTCTTTTAAAATTATTGTGGAGCTTCCAAATGTTGCTTAATTGTTTGCTGTTCAATAGATAAGATGAATTAAGCCATTAATGTTGCTAAATTTGTTACTGTTAATGTTGTTTAGTTTCTCTTAATTAAACCAAAGTAGGGTATGCATTTTCATGTGAGTTGAAATAAATGCGATCTTCGCTGGCAATATCTGCTTAATATACTGAGACAGAAAAAGAAAGAACAAAATCATATTTTAGAAGCGCAGTAAAAAATGGCAACTAAAAATGGGTCTTACCTAATTAATCTTCGGATTTATATGTTGTGTGAAAGAATATGTGAAATTCTGTATGAGCAAAGGTGAAAATTGTATCTGAATAATATGCATAGCCCTTGAGGAAGATTGTGGACGAAATAAACATCCTTTGGTGGAACTATGGGTCTTTCCTATAGTATAGGTTTTCCGGGAGTAATAATTCATTTCTATTTGTTTGAAATCATTGATGGTTTGAATAGAATATGAATTTAGGTTTAATGAGAATATGAATTTATCTCTCTTATTATGAATATACGGGTTTGACTTTTAGGGGATTCTTATTTGTATAAATGGTACATCAATCTTGGAACACGAGTGAAGAAATTAATGATACTTCAACAGATAAAAACAACCATTTCATCTGACATAATTATTTTTGTTGATAATTTTCATGAATCAAATAAAAAATCAAACAGCAATCCTATACTATAATTTTTTATAAGTGCAATCCTATACTATAATAATGATAGGATGTTTAAATTTAAAAAAAAAAAAGTATTTTTTCTTCTCTTAAGTTTAACTTTAACTTAAGTTAAAAATAAATAGGCTTTTAACCAGATAGGGTACTAGTGGACAATTGAATGATAGGGTCCTTTGTTGTCAACAATTTAGACTAAAAGATTACTTCGAGTGATGCCATCTTGTGATTTGATTTAATATGAATAACCAGAAAACAAGTTCTTGTTGGGGTCTAAGCTTTATTATGTTGGATGGGGTCTTAGGGTACTCCTGATTTGTATTTTCTGTTAGATAAGTTTAATCTGGTGTAACCTAAAGTTTGGAAAATACTGAATATGGTTAACTATTTGGGCAGACCAAGGAGGAATGTGACTATCTAATTAGTCTTGCGAAGCCTCACATGCAAAAGTCAACAGTTGTTGATAGTGAAACTGGAAAAAGTAAAGATAGCAGGTGTGCAATTCTGTCCACTCTTTTCTCGTGCCATCTGTGTTTAATCTCAAAGATGGAAGTTTTGTTTGCCCTTCTTTTCATTCCTTTGATTACCTTCATATGCAGGGTTCGTACAAGCTCTGGAACATTTCTGGCTAGAGGGCGTGATAAATTTATTAGGAACATCGAGAAGAAGATTGCTGATTTCACCTTTATACCTGTGGGTATGTAGTTTTTGCCTTTTGGTCTCCTATGCTTCTTTATGTTTTTCTTGATCAAAATGGAAGTTTCAGTTTCATCTTTCAATAAATCCAGAATAATTTTTTCTCAGTGTCACTTTTTTTGAAGCACTTATCTTTTTTCATTATGGTTTGTTGTCCAGTGGTGCCAACATCCAGTAATTTGGTTTTCCTCATTATTTTTCTCATAGGATTACCATTTTCCACAGAAGAAATTCAGCTTTTGATTTTTCTCCTGGATAGGAAGAAATTTGGGAATATTATTTATTATTGTTCTTTTAGATATTTCCATCTGAAGATGATAAAGTTGGAAATGGATTTGAGAAGTTCCCCTTTGGAATTGAAGGAAAATTCATGTGCTTACCATTGTTGCCTGTTAATCTTCATGCTTAATTAATTCTTTGGAAGAATGAGGGAATAGAAAAGGGGGGAAAAAGTGTGGCTTTTGGTGGTATCTGTCATTTGTTGTTGTATAATTCATAAGCTGTTCATAATCAGAGAATGGGGAAGGACTTCAAGTACTCCACTATGAAGTTGGACAAAAATATGAGCCTCACTTTGACTACTTCCTTGATGACTTCAACACGAAAAATGGGGGTCAGCGCATGGCTACAGTTCTTATGTATCTGTGAGTGACAGAACATTTTGCCTTCTAAATTCTCTTGACTATGATGCATTTGTTAGAGGCCCAAATATACTCTTTCAGTAAAGTTTCGTCTTCCATAATGGTACAGGTCAGATGTCGAAGAAGGGGGCGAGACAGTGTTTCCTGCGGCCAAGGGGAATTTCAGCTCTGTGCCTTGGTGGAATGAGCTATCTGATTGTGGAAAAGAAGGTCTTTCTGTGAAACCAAAGATGGGTGATGCTCTGCTTTTCTGGAGCATGAAGCCTGATGCCACTCTAGATCCATCAAGTTTGCATGGTTAGTTATCATTGTTAATCATTAAGATGTTGAAAGCAGCTAGATCAGTTTCCAGTCAAACCAGACCAATATGCCTTCATTATTGGAAGAGTGACATGTCCCTTGTGTGTACTGCTGAATTTCCTAAACAGCATCTTCTTAAATGAATCCTTTTAGCGTTCATTATTCACATCATGAAAGTCATCATACAATTATTAATGATAAGTTTTTATTTATCAAAAAAAAAAAAAATTATTAATGATATGTTCAATTCTTCTGTTTTATTCAGGTGGTTGCCCTGTGATTAAGGGGAACAAGTGGTCAGCTACTAAATGGATACGTGTAAGCGACTACAAAGTTTGAGCTACTGTGTGAAAGGTAATTATGTATACCCGGAATAGATGATTAAGAGATCATTAGTGTATTCATTTTCAATTAGCAAATAAGTGGTTGTTAGAATTGAAGTACATATGAGTTTCCATGATTTGTTTAGACACAAGCATATTTTGGAAAATATCAAGATATTGAGTGCTACATCCATTTGGAGACATGTTGACATTAAATAAAGCTGATAAGTTGTTGACACCATTTATTAGGATATTTGATTATCTTCTTTAGCTACAGTTTCTTCCCAAAATTTAAAACGAAAGTGATATATTTGAGAATGGTTGGCTGGTTTTATGAATGGTAAAGATCTTGATGATTGCAATTTTACAAATATGGATTCCACAAATCACTAATTAAGATGTATGGATTCCACAAACCACAGAATTGTGGTCGGAATTGACATTGAGGCCGTAAGGGTTTGACAGGAAAAACTGTATTTAGATAGCTAAGAAAACTCTGAATTTTAACTCATAGAATTATCAGTAATGCTGCAACTGGACTAACAGGAACAAATATTGATCTAGTCTAAATGCTCTTCAAAAATATATATCAAAGCCTGATGCTTATTCTTCGTTTATGGTTTTGATTCCTCTTCGGTGTGGTATACACTGAAAGGCCTAGTCAGCAGTTTCTGATCCTTTGGACCTTTTTGAAGCAAATGAAAGGATAGTTAAATCTGGGACACTGGAAACTTTTTAGCAACACATTTGATATCATTTCAAACATTGGTGGAGTAGTTTTGATGCTGGAGACTATTGGATTGATTTCTTGTTTTAAATATGCCAAAATAAATGGAGGAAAAACCTAAAAAACTTTGGTTGGGTTAGGTAGGTAAGGTCTTGTTGTGCGGAATATGACCCTTTCCATTTGATAGTCAGGATTTAATGTTATTATAACTAACAGTATAGATGATGCTATATAATAAATATGTTGGCATGCCATTCAAAAAATTTAAATAATATGACATCATTTATATCGTTAGATAAAACAACATTAAATTATGGCCATAAAATAACTTATTTCTATTTCACTTGAAATGTAGAGGAGCAATCATGTAGAGGATCATTGCTGCACAATATGAGAGCGGAAATCTGGGAAAATGAAGTTATCAAGTGTACTGTTTTTTTTAAATTTTTTTTTTTTCTACACAACATTAGAAAGTGGAAAAAAAGAAGAAACAACACTATTAGAATTGAATATGAGAGAGGCTCAGAAGTGGGACCTACTAAGGTACCAAATCCAGAAGAGGACTCAATGATGTGCTTAAGAGCACATTCTGCTTCCGCTCATTGGCCGTTGTAGGATTACGTCCCTGGATTTCTTTTTCTGCACAACATTGGAAAAATGAGAAGAGTGAGAAACGACAATGTTGGAACTGAATAGGAGAGAGAGGCTTAGAAGCGGGACCCACTAAGTATCAGTTGAACTAACCACCCCCTTTTTTCAATTTATTTCTTAATTTTAATGTTTTTGGTGTTACGTTCTTGAACTTGAAATTGCTCAGTTCAGATTACATTCTTTTTATGCTTTAGTGTCTTGTTGGGCAGGTTTGAATGAGTTCTCATCTCACTGCTATACTCTATAAGTCTCACTCGGAGCTCCAGCGCAACAGGGCTTAAAAGTTTCATATGAAACATTCGACACGGAGCTCGATGCCTTCATTCCATAAATTCTGATGTACTACTACCATACCTTTGCTCACATTTTTGTTTGAGGGCCCTTTCTGTTTATGACCACCAACGTAATAAAAAAAATTAAATAAATTTGTATTTGTATTTAAATCTCATGGAAAGGTTTAGGACATTTGATGATAAGAAATATGCCCCATTAAGACGAGATAATATCTATTGAATATATACCGTCTTTCTTTCATCTCTCTGGTAGATGCAATCCTACCCTAATCAATCTTTGGAGCAGCTGTTAAAATTGCAAGATAATCTTTTGAGAGCTGTTTGAAAGAATTTTTAGAGCCCTAAGAGGGGTATGAATTAGTGGAGAAGATATGTCAGGTAACTAGTTTCTATATTGAATGAGGTTGTTTGGAGATGGTGCCTTATCAAGTAGTTGGAGGAGGTTCGCAATGACAACTAATCAATTAAGCTCAAACAAGATAGCCTAGAAAGAAAAAAAAATATATATTTACATACTCTTTTCAAACTATTATATAATTGATAATGTCTCCTCAAATTTTTAATTATAATAATGTCTATCCTAAACTACCAAACAATTGATAATGTTTACCTCAAGGCTAGTAAAAAAATAAAAATGACTTTACAAATTTTTAAATAAGACAACAATACCCTTAGGATAATTTTTTTTTTAAAACAAAAATATTGATTTATTTTTTAATTTTGAATTTGGCCAATGGTAGTGTTTAATATATATATATATATAGGTTTTTTTTTTTTTTTTTTTTTTAATTTTTAGTTTTAGTTTTTTCTAGCCCTAATGAATTCAAAAAAAAAAAATAAATTTTAAATTTTTAAAAAATAAATTTTTTTAAACGAAAATATTTATAATTTTTTTAAATTTTGAATTTGTCAAATTGGATGGTAGTGTTTTTTTTTTTTTAATTTTTTTTTTATTTTTTTAGTTTTTTTTAGAATTTTTTATTTTATTTTATTAAGGGTATTTTCATCCTTATGAGTTATGGGAGATATTGACAATTGTTTGGTAATTTGAAAATGACATTATTATAATTGAACATTTGAGGGAATGACATTGTTAATTGAGCGATAGTTTGACGGAGTATGTGGACTTCAAAAAAAAAAAAATGAAGTTGGTGCTACTATAAGGCCTCTAAGTACGGGCAGCCCTAACTTCAATAGGTCCTTGGTTCGACCTCCTAACAAGAATTGAGGCTCTTTTACGGACGTCTCCTCCTTAAGACTTGCTTGCTCCGTATGGAGTGCCCAGTGGTTGGTTCCCCAAGTGCCGGTGGCAAAGAAGAATGCCATCAACTAGGGTGCTATTGGGAGCTAACCGCTCGCTTTGCTGGCTGCTCAACCTCTGAATTTCAAGTTTAACAATTTACTTTGCTTCATCGGAAGCCTGACCCCTACTTCTAACTTATCTACTGCCTTGCTCTTCGGCTCCTTATAGCTCTTGCAGCTTGCTTGCTGTAATAGCTCACTTCGCGGGTGATTCGCAGTCACACACCCCGAGTGCTGTAGTTGAGCCAACTAAGCCAAGGCCAACAGTGTTTAAATTCGCCAAGCTGGGAGGACCCTTTATTTTATGAAAAATGCTATATTTTCAACTTTTTTGTCCATCCAACTTTGTATATGTGGACAAAGATGGGCCCTATATACAAAGTTTTTTAAAGAGTTTCATTTTGTATTTGTGGGCTCATCTTTGTCCACATATGTAAAGTTGAATAAAGTTGAATAGAAAAGTTGGACATATAACATTACTCTTATTTTATTATTATTATTTTCTTTCAAGGCCAAATGGACAACCTTCGGTTAAATTCTTTTAAATATAATAAACATCAAAATCAGATTGGATTTGCTTAGTGAAACATGCTTTTGACGAAAAGGTTGCCTTGGGTTACTGTGATGATCGAAATCCGTTGAAGACAATGGTGCATAATGCATTGCAGTAACAGGCTATGAGGATTCATACAAGTGGTTGAAACAAGAAAGTATTTAGCATCCTGAATCCATCAAACTAAGCAAAGTGGTATTAGGAGCCTTTGTACCTGCAATCCAACCTGAACGGTAAAAAAATGGAAGATCATGAAGATGAACACTGACTTGGTGCTATTGAGAGTTTTGTATCTGAAATGACACAATCATGTCAAACACCAGTTCCATCCGTTTATTCATAAGACAGCTGGGTTGTGCTCCAAAACTGAAATGATGTCCTGTGTTTCCAAACTCACGTGGATTATTTCGACAGCAAATCAATTGGGAAATAGACAAGCTGCCTTGCTAAGTTACTTGGCTGATTCAATGTTTTGCATTGATCAAGTTACGGATGACGTAATGTAAAATGCCTCCGTGATCGAAATAAGCCAGTTCCACCTGCATTGGAAGTAACCCAAATTTTATGCTGGAAGAGGAAATTTTATGCAACCAGCTTTCAACATAGATAAGGCAGATTAAGGGTCGTTTGGCTTTGTGGTTTCAAAACGTGGAAATTAAATTAAAAATGCGATTTTAAAAAATGCAGTTAAACGTATGGTAAAATCGCCATTTAGCATTTATAATCATGTGTTTTTTAAAAAGCACACTTTTTTGCCTGTGATTAAAAAGCACAAATTTTTTCTACATTTTCAAACCGCAATTTTTTTAAAAAGACATTCCCAAACGATGCACTTTTTGCGATTTTGTTTATAATTGCACTTTTGGCCTAAAAAATCGTAGAGCCAAGCAAACTCTAAATAGAGAAAAGCCCGAGTCTAAACTGTTACCTCTGTGTCAAATCTAAGTGTACATGTGAATGATTTGCCCTTGTCTGTCACCACTGTGACATCTTGACCAGGTCTAATTTCATTCACACTGCTTGGAAGATCGATGTTGTATCGTTCATGGCCAGTCAACCCAAGAGTCTCGGCATCCTCCCCTGTCTTAAAACATAGTGGAATGATACCCATGCCCACCAAATTACTGCGATGAATACGCTCAAAGCTCTTTGCTATGACTGCTTTCACACCCTGAAACCAATTACCATGTGAAGCCATTACACAAAGGCCTAAAAACAAGCTGTAAAATTGAATGAACTGAAATGCTTTCGAAGGTGTACCAGTAGCATTGGACCTTTGGCAGCCCAATCGCGAGAACTTCCACTTCCATACTCGGCACCAGCCAAAATAATTGTGTCATGCCCCTCACTCTTGTACTTCTGTTAATCAAAGAACCAATGCATATGTTTATGGACTTCATCATGTAAAGACTCGACCAGCAAAGTTTTCACAAACAAATGGAGCTAACAATCAGAATCATCAAATTAAAACAGTTTGTAATATGGAGAGATGTATAGGACCCTGCAGAGCGTTAAACATTAGCCAACATATAGACAACTATACAATGAACCAGATTATCCTTCAAATAAACATCACTTGTTAACCTAGGAGTCTGTGATAAACTGGTATATCACAACTATATCAAAATCTAGGAGAGTTTGGATGGAATCACAATTGAAGCATAAAAAGGGCAATCATTAAGGATTTTAATCATTTTATGCTCGTTCAGTATATTAATTCATGCATCAAGTGGTTAATAAATCCTTACTAATGACCATATGTCAAAGGTGAGTTCAGAGGAAATTACCACGGCAGCATCAAACACAGAGAGTTTCTCGCCAGTGGGAATATGAATGGTTTTTGGTCCAACTTCTCCTTGCAATAGTTTGTTGACAAGGCGAATATTGGCAAAAGTGCCCCTTGCCATAACCTCATCATTACCACGCCGACTTCCATAAGAGTTGAAGTCTCTCCTGTCAACCCCACGTTCCAGAAGGTATCTGGCTGCAGGACTGTCTTTGTGGATGCTACCAGCTGGTGAGATGTGATCAGTCGTAATGCTATCACCAAAGTTGAGCAGGCAGTAAGCATTCTTCACTCCATGAAGGCCCGGAGGAGACATGCTCATATTTTTAAAATAGGGGGGATCATGTATGTAAGTTGATGTTGGGTCCCAGGCATAGAGAGTGCCCGAAGGCACAGATAATTGATTCCACATCGGATTTCCCTTGGTGATTGCTTCATACGTAGCCCTAAACATATCAGGCAGCACACTTGATTGCACAACCTAAAGAAAGAAGAAAAATGTGAACGTTTAAAACCTTTTAATCTGAATGCAAAATGCATACTTAAGCAGGTTGAGCAGCTCACATGTGCTACTTCTTCATTTGATGGCCAAATGTCCCTGAAAAATATCTTCTTTCCATCTTTCCCCAACCCAATTGGTTCTGTTTCAAAGTCAATATCTACCTGCACAAGTGTCTCCAAATGAGAGATATACTTCTCAAGTGCACGTGTTTGCAACGATAAAAGCAACATACCGTCCCAGCAAGCGCATAGGCAACTACAAGGGGAGGAGAAGCAAGATAATTGGCCCTTGTTAAGGGATGCACACGGCCCTCAAAATTCCTATTTCCAGACAATACTGCTGCAGCTACAATATCTGGAAATATGCACAAGATCAGAAACTTCGTTACTCTGAAAACTCTCATGAATAGCATCCAAACAAGCACCAAGCACAAGAAAGTAACTACCATTATCTGTAATTGCTGATGCCACAGCCTCATCAAGATCTCCTGAATTCCCAATGCAGGTTGTGCAACCATACCCAACTATATGAAACCCTAGCTGATTCAAGTACTTCTGCAAGCCACTGCAGACACAACATGAGTCAGGAATTACACATACGTGTGCTTATGTATTCTGAATATGGTATTTTAGATCCCCAAAAAGTACCTCGTTTGCAAGTATTTGGTTACAACCCCAGAACCTGGAGCAAGACTGGTCTTAATCCATGGCTTCACCTGATAAAAGATATATCCTCATTTGTAATTTCAAAAAAATTGATAATAAGAACACTTAAATACTCATCACGTTTCCTTCAACAATTTCTCAAAATTATCTTAAATGCAAAACTTCATGTATAAGATAGAACAACAAAACAGAAAAAACCAATATTTCAACCAACATCATTAGTCATATGGTAGTCCAAATAGAAGTATGGTTTCTTTTAGCATAGCTTGACTGTCCCACATGAGTGCTTGCTAATGCAATTCATCTAGCACAAAACTTCTTAACTGCAACATCATGGTATCTCTAGAGACTGATCTTCTTATTGGAGCTTGCATACTTTCTTTGCTCAACGCTTATTCAGGACAACAAATGAAGAGGCACCAAAAAACAGAGACATCTAACCTCCAATCCAAGTTCACAGGCTTTCTTGGCAACCAGTGCAGCTCCGAGCATTACACTAGGATTTGAGGTATTTGTGCAACTAGTGATAGCAGCTATAACAACATCCCCATGCCTAAGCTGCACTGGGGTCCCATGAAATGTGAACTCTGCAGCCTTATTCTGAGATTCCTTTGGTACAGCAAAACCCTGTTATATCATGAAAGATAGGTAAGCACAAAGAAGGGGGGTGGGGGGGGGTAGGAGGGGGGGGGTTGTTATATTAATCACCAGTAATGAACTTTTAGAATCAGTCGTGTGGTAACTCACTCAAATAAGAAGTGCACATATAAATACCTAATTCATCACAAACATAAGGAATAAGAAAGAAATGAAGGCATGCACACGTGCAGAAGCAAGCACAAAGTCAAAACAATGACATTGTGGAAAGAAATCATTGACAACATACTTATGGGTTGTGAGGTGAAATTGAAAAGTAGAGAATGAATCACAATTTTTTAAGGTTGGTGGATGAATCAAGCCCTGCGCTGCTGCTTCTCCCTTATACATCACAATGTTAAGGATGAATATTTCCTCCAAATGGGGTTGGAGAAATTTCCTCCAAATCAATATATAAAATTGTTATATGTTCCTTAGCATTTAAGAAGTACATACTTTTTTAATAGCATGTGAGAAGTACATGTTTTTTTTTTAATAAAATTTCCTCCAACTCGGTTAATGTTATTAAAAAAGCATGTGTTTCTCAAATGTTCAAGAAACAGTCATTAAAAAGAAAAAAGAAAAAAAAGTTCAAGAAACACATGACAATTTTATAGACTAGATTGAAAAAAGTTCTTCCAACCCAATTTGGAAAAAAACAGTGTTCCAATTTTAATTTGTTTTGCCACAAGTCTAGAAACATGACAAACCATTTTTCAGGCAAAAGTTAGAGCATTCCATGATGACCCAGTCTAATATGGAAGTGATATCCTGAACTACCCATTAGTAAACTGGTATTGTTTTAATGATATCCATCATCAAGTAACTGTTGGTCCCACTCATTTTCTCATTTTTCTCTTTTATGCTTTTCGCATCTTTAATATAAGCTTCTGAAGCAATGGACATAACATAGAAATTTTTTAACCTTTCATCAATGCTGAATGATATTTGTCTCTAATGTTAATAATTTTACTCTCCCTATGCAATGTTTGGTAGTGCCAGAACAGTATTCTGGAATAACATTTTGAGCGGTCCCATGCAGCCGTGCACAGGCAGCTGTATGGATCTCAAGCAACCTGGACAATTAACCACAATTGGCAATAAGTTTGAAAATCTCACCTTAAAACCAACTTTATTATCCAGGCATGCATGCCAATCCACTTTCATCTCTTTCAAAGGAACTCGATCATGTGGCCTGCAGAGAATCTGATTCTAAGACGCACATCATGGAAGATTGAAAATACAAGAGTTCATAACAAGGGTGTGACTGGAAGCCAAAACATATATTGAAAAATCTACCTCTTTGGACCAGATACACAAGGTTCGACATCTTCAAGCTGAAGCTCTAAATAAGAGGAGTAAACTTTCTCGACTTGGGGCTGAGTTCAGTAAGCAGATTAACAGTCAGAAACCATATAATCATTCATGTTGCCTGAATGTAGCTTCTACGTAAGATGTATGCATAACTTGCCTCATTGTAGTCCACAAACATCTTATTAGCACGTAAATAGGACTCTATCATAGCAATCTGCATGAAAATTACAAGTCAGTTCATGTTGGAAAACAAAAAAAAAAAACAAAAAAAATGATTAAATAATGGCTCACAGTGTCATCAGTTCTGCCAGTCAGCCTCAGATATTGCAGAGTGACATGATCAACAGGAAAAAAGCCCATGGTTGCACCATACTCGGGAGACATGTTGGCAATAGTGGCACGGTCTGCTAATGACAACTCACTCATGCCTTCCCCTGCATAACATAGTAAAGACCAACGTCTAATGTTAAGAAATTAGGAAAAAAGACAACAATGACTACCAAATAAGTTAAAATAACAGATTAACACGATTGCATTGATGGATTTACCATAGAACTCCACAAACTTGCCAACTACTCCATGCTTCCTTAGCATTTGAGTTGCTGTCAAAACCAGGTCGGTAGCTGTCACACCATCTCTCAGTTTTCCTAATAATTTAAACCCCACCACACCAGGCAGAACCATGCTCATGGGCTGCATAAAAATGAAAAAAGCAAAATAGCTTTTTTTGAGAAGAAACACTTCTAAAAATAAAAATAAAAGTATTTCTTGGCAAGAAACTTCGAAAGTAGTGCAGTTAAAACAAAAGTCAAGGAGCATATTTGCAAATATACGTGTAACCTCATGAATTATTTCAATATAGGCAATGAAAATGTCAATAATCTACAAGAATATTGCAGCAAGTAATGCATTTGTGTCAGTTAAGTACTTGATTAAAGAAACATTCCATTCTCTAATCCCAAAAACTAGATACAGCATTCCATAGCAAATAGTTTTACCTGGCCAAGCATTGCAGCTTCTGCTTCTATACCGCCAACTCCCCATCCAGCAACACCCAATCCATCTATCATAGTTGTATGTGAATCTGTTCCAACAACACTATCAGGGTAAAGCATGCCATTTGTGTTGAACACGACTCTGCCAAGGTATTCTAGATTGACCTGTAAATCAACACCAGATGCTTCATTCATACAGTTAAGTGGAATTGCAGAAAGGGAACAAACCAAACTGGTCTTTACAAACCTGAGAGATCACTAATTACAAAAGGAGGCATAAAAAAAAAAAAGAACAAAGAAAAAAAGGCACAAAATGCACTTCTCAAATGATGCAATTACCTGGTGCACTATCCCTGATCCAGGAGGAACAACGAGCATATTATGGAATGCATTTGATCCCCATTTGAGAAAACCAAACCTTTCTTTGTTGCGCCGGAACTCAAATTCCATATTTGCCTGCACTGCATTTTCTGATCTTGCCACATCAACCTGAACTGAGTGATCAATGACAAGATCAACAGGAACCTGCATTTACGAAAATCACATTACCATTTACACTAGTATTAAAGCAGGAAAAAGAAAAAGAAAAAGGAAGTCCTAAACAAACAGAGAACTCGGAATGCCAATCTGAATCTATCCACGGGTCAACTTACCAAAGGGTTAATTTTATTAGAATCCCCACCAAGATTGTTCATAGCATCTCGCATGCAAGCAAGATCAACAACAGCAGGTACCCCAGTGAAATCCTGAGAACAAGAGTTACATCACAATGATTTTAACCTTTCATAGATAACATTTCAGAAAATCTCACACAACAAGATTGAACATCTACTCAGTAGCTCACCTGCAGAAGCACTCTGGCAGGCTTGAATGGAATTTCCACCTGTTTGGGGGAGGTGTTCTCCCAATCAATGATCTTCTCAACATCCTTACTCTTAACCTGAAACTCATCACAGTTACGAATCGCCGATTCGAGAAGTATCTTAATAGAGTAAGGAAGCTTATCTGCAACACAGACATCAATACCACCATCAAAATCCTAAAACTCTGCATGAAAAAACACTCCTTAAAGAAGAAAAAGAAAATCACACGAACACAACCAATTAACAGTAACACAAAAATTAAGACTCGTCATCTCGTAAGTCTTGTTAAATATATGATGTTTACAAAATAATCAATAAAATTTATGAGTTTAATCACGCTATTTTGAGCAGTTCTATATTATCAATAACATCAAGTAAAGTTATATATTACCGTAATCATTTCTAATTGATCTACTCTGCATGAGGAATTAAATAATCAACTCCAATCTTTGATCAACGTTAAGAATTTGACTAAAGTATTCCCCTACTTCATTATTGTTGAGAACTGGGAAAGCAAAAGCTTCTATTAAAGTTAGTCCAATGGATCAATTTGGCCTAAGAATACCACAAAACAAATATTTTCTTTTTTATTTCTAATTTTCTCTCTTATCCTTACATTCCGCACCAATTTTCTAAGCAACCAAACAGAAACCAGTACAAAATCACAACTACTAACCGACTCTAGGATCGTTGAGAGCTGGCAAGCTGTAGTACTTGCCAAATTCACCACCGTCTGGTTTCTCGAGCGTCTTCAATATGCTCTTGAACGGGTTCTCACTAGCTGTGATCCACCAAACACATCAAAACGAAAACAACAAAAGCAGATTTGAAAACAACCGAAACTTTGAGATTGAAATGAAAATCAATCACGGATTTGAAAACAACCTGAACTTTTGCCATCAGGCACAAGTCCAAACCATCAAAATACAAAGAAAAAGAAGGATCGAATTCATGTGTACGATAAGATTACCCATGGTGACGATCGCAGCTTCGAGTTGCTTAGAAGAGTGAGGATCGGTCACAGTTTAGTGAGTGAGATCTACAGCCAGATGGTTCTAGAAAGATAGCGAGAGAGAGAGAGAGAGTTTGTTACGGTTTTGATTTGGAAAATGGGAGTTTGGTTGGGGTTAGAGAGAGAGGACCGGTGTAGATGGTGGGAAAGTCGAGTTTGACGTTAAGGTGGTTTGTCTGTATATTACGAGCGATGGTACGTTGCTGGAGTAGTCTGAAATGTTGTGGTTAACTTCCTAGCGAGGTAGGCCGATGGGGCTTCGCTTTTCTTTTGGTATATGCGTGGACTTGACATGTGCATTTCTAGTAGTCTAGGATTCTTTTCATACCGGGGTATTATTCGGTATTCAGTTTGAATTTTTTGACTCAAAATAAATAATTCATAATATAAAACGTTTTTCAAATTATATTTTTATTTTTAGAGAAAAAATATTTTAACAAAATAGATGCTTATAATTTGTGCACGAATATATGCTAATTTATTATTTTTTTAAAAAAATAATTTTTTTAAAAAAAGATCGGAGGGATAAATCTCAATTATAATGTAAGTGCAAAACACTGCATAGGTGCAAAACAATGCAAGAAGGTATGCAGTGAACATTTTTTCGTAGTTACCTGTCACTCTAAACCACAAAATCCAGCAATTCCAACATGCTTAATATCAATTCTGTCAAATATCTATTAGAAAAAGTTTAGATTTTCCTATTAAAACCTTTTTTTTAAAAAAAAAAAAAAAATGCACCATACTTTTGTGATATATAGTTTATTACAATATATATTTATGATGTAATTGATGCACAGTTAGACTCGACCAACAAACGTCAAGAAAAAGTGTAAAAACAATTAGAGGCTCGTTGGAATTGCTAGTGAAAAAACTATGCTTAAGTTAGCAAAATAAATAGTGTATTTCTCTCAGGAAGAAAGTTAGAGTGTTTGTTTCAAAAATATTTGGTGTTTATTATATTTTTAGTTCGTCTCTCACAATAACTATTTTGTGGCCACTATCCACGCGCCCACCCCTATTGACGTGGTCAAGGTGGTTACACTATCACCTCTATTCTGATTAGGTAATCACGTGATCACTTCAGTCAGATTATCTTCTTTATTGGTAGTGGCCACATGACTACTCTATTTTTTTTCTTTTTTTCTTTTTTTTTTTTACTTAAGGCTTTACATTTGCTTAAGATTTCTCAAAATAAGAAGGTGTGCACTTAGAAAACATCTTCTTAAATATTGGTTTGCTCAAAATAAGGTGTAAACTATAAAAAACACCTTCTCAAATATAATTTCACGAGAATGTCATATCAAAACACTTTTTAATTTTTTTTTTTAAAAAAAAATTATAATTTTGTAAATTATTTAAAGATAGAATTTTTAATATTTTAGCAATTAATGGCCAAGACGGTGATTAAGGAGTCCCCTTCCAAGAACAAAGAGTTACAGCCCTCTAAAATTGCAAGTTTTAGGGCTAATAAGGCTTCACGAGCTTCCCCATGTTGGCATCCATCGCAGATAGTGATGGCGGAGACAATGATTCCATTAGAGTCATTGAAAACTGCAGCTGCAACAGCAAACAAGGATCAAGGATCTAATAGAAATTCACCTTTACATAGCCTAAGAATAAAAGAAGCCATATCTTAAGGCCTTGGGAAGAATTTTGCCAAGCCAAAAGCTCTTTGACCGTGACTGAGATTTGCTTCAAAGATGCCATATCTCAAGCTATTTATATACATGGAATATAGATCCGGGAAAATGAATCCCAAACATGAGGCATGAGGCCCCAGTTAGATGAGGCCACACATGGTATAGTTTAGGCCACTGTACTAACGTTGTTTTGGGCCAAGATGGGCTGATTTGTCAAACTACTTCCCGAATTGAATAGGTATACCGTATAGCCTCGGGGTCTTGGCTTCGTTCCAAAAGGTTGAACCTCTTTTAGTGATTGGATCAGGATTTTCTTAATTTCAACTACAATTGGGAGAATTTATTTTAGAGACCTGCTATTCGATCATCTTCCATTTATTTTTTAATTTTTTTTAAAAAATTATCATTAGACTGTAGGACTCGCACATATTTAATGGTGAATTTGAAAAAAAATATGTAAGGAGATAAATGAGAGATAAACAAATAGCCTTTTTTATTTTATTTTATGATTTAGATTAAATTTTACAGATTTATTGGTATATATGTTGTTATGTTATTTAAAATTTTAAAGGATATAGTATTATATACATTGTTAAATGCAACAAAAAAATAAAAAAATCTTGTCGTAAAATGATTAACTTATAAATTTTATGAGATTTTTTTAAACATTGCCTCCATGTCTAAGGGTAGTTCCACCATGTTGATCCCCAATGTTAAGCGGTAGAAAATGACGAATTTAATCAATTAATTAATATTTTTATTTCCTTTAAATGTGAGCTCAAAACCCTCTTGAATAAGTAAAACTCAGCACATGAAATATTTATTTAAAAATGAGAGATAAATTATGAAAACATGGTTAGAACTCATAACTACCGTTCCATTTATCCCAAAAGCTTCTAACAATATGAAATATTACTATGGAAGAGAGAGAGAGAAGATAATAATTTATTTATACATTTTGTTTGTTAAAATATTAATTAAATAATTAAGTATATTATTTTTTATTAACTTAAGATTTTAAAACAATTGATAAAATAATATAAGATCATAATAGATGTCATGAATTTGAATCCAAACCTTAAAGTTTACCTCCTAATACTACATTAGCTGACATCACTTAATTTGTTTCTTCCCGTCAATTTCCTCTTTTTTTTAAAAAAAAAAAAAAAAATCAGTCTCACAATCTGTCATTAAAAAGAATACACATAGGGGCTTCCTCGATATTGACTAATTCGTTCACAAGAAGCATAACTATAGAATCATCAATGAGTTGTCCGTACCCACACCAATTATGTGTGTACTTCTGTAGTACTTGCACCACCTAAAGAGCATTTCCTTCTAGCTCTAACTTTTACCACCCTAATTTTCTAACAAAAACAACAGCCCTAAGGGCCGCCATGATGTATGGTTTGGAAGCTATCAAAGTGGCGAACTTCTTGAAGGAAGCCGAAGGTTACAAACTCGATCTGCCTTATTTTCTTCCTATAACTAATTATACTGTATTAGTTGACTTATCTGGTCACAAAGTTTTCAATCAGTAGTTTGTAGGTAAGTGTTTAGCTTAACCACCAATAAGATGGGGGAGAAAAAATGTGAAAAATACCTTACGCGTACTTGAAATTTCCCCATGAGACATTAGAAATTAAGCAGGATTAGATCACAAAATCTTTAGTTGTTAAGCTTAGATTTTTCATGATCATCTTCTTCTTCTCGGCCTTTGAGGGAGATTAACCGTTAGCTCACCTTATCTTTGGTAGATGCATTATGCAATATAATTAAGTCATAAGGTAAGATGTGTTATAAAACAACGCATTTTAGGAGAATTAGCAGACATGAAATTGACGCTGCTGAACTTGTCCAATGAAAGCAAAAGACAATCGGAAAATAACAAAAAGAAAAGCTGAGCAAAAAAATTGGTGTTGCCACTTTTTTGGTTCTCTGGTTAATTGGTACAGCCACTTCCCCTCTCTCTCTCTTCTTCTTGTTTTTTTATTTTTATTTTTTAATGAGCTCACATTACCAGAGCAAAGATGATAGAAGAAAATAATTAAAAAAAAAAAAAACCTTAAAATACAAGGGTAAGACCAAAATAAATAAATAAATAAACCAAGTTTATGTAGGACCTGTTAGAATATTAATTAAAATAATTAAAACAATCGTTTTTTTATCATCTCGCTTGGACGTGGGGGAAAATACTGAAACTTAAATCCCTTGGTAATAGCATTTTCATCAGACTCTCTACATGTACTCTATATTTGAAGGATAAAAATCAATTTTTCTTTCTTTAACTGTCCATTTTTTCTAAGTACCTATGTTAGCGTGCGGTGACCTTTCACCCATTCAAGTCGGTGGGCCCAGCTCCTTTTCCTTTTCTTTTCTTTGATTTGGTGATTCGCGTCTCAGACTTCTAGTAGGAATTGGAGACCTACTTGGAAAATGCTTGGTTGCCGGCATAGTTGATTATAAAAGGACATGATGTGTCCCTTTGAAGAATAACAAGAAAACAAAGCCGCACAAATAGCGAGTCTTGATTGCGAGAAAGAATGGGCTGCTGTCTGTGAAAGTAGAGGGCACTGTATGTTTTTTCTTCTTGGTTTTGGAGGAGCCAAAACTAGAGAGAAAAGAGAAGGGTGCTACCATGAGAAGAAATTAAAAGGGCCAGCCACCATCTTGTCCCAGCAAAAGATAAGTTTGTATTCTTATCTTTTCTTTTGTATTCTCCTTTGAGAAATAATCTCTATTGTGTGATAATGAGATTTAGGTGTATTGGGAGTCTGGGACATTGGGTTCTGAGTGATTTTTCTTTCTACTATTTTTGTACTCCATCTTTGATAGTGAATTTCTTCGTGATCGCACCTCACATTGAAGGAACCACTTAAATCTTGGTTTTATTTTATGTGTGATTATCTTATCATATTTACCGTAATTGTGATTCTATTTTGCACAATAAGTGATACCAGTGTTATTTTGTGTGTGATTGTCTTACCATATTTACCGTAATTGTGATTTTATTTTGCACAACAAGTGGCATCAGAGTTAAGGTTCGGGATTCAGATTAACGGCAAATATGGTGGGCACCAAGTATGAAGTTGAGAAGTTTTATGGCAAGAACAACTTCTCACTTTGGCAAAGAAGGATGAAGGACCTTCTCATTCAGCAAGGAGCCTACAAGGCATTATTGGAAGAGGCGAATAAACCCGAGAAGATGGATGATGGTGATTGGGAATAGATGGATGCGAAGACTGCCAGTGCGATCTGTCTTAATTTATCAGATGAAGTCATTTACAATGTGATTGATGAGGAAAAAGCAAAGGTAATTTGGCAGAAATTGGAGAGTCTGTATATGGCGAAGAATTTGACGAACAAGTTGTACATGAAGAAGCAGTTATATGGTTTACAGATGGAAGAAAATATAGATTTGTTGGAGCTCCTCAACAAGTTTAACATGTTGAATACATAGTTGTTGAATTTTGGAGTGAAGATAAAAGAAGAAGAAGATAAAGTGATACTTCTGTTGGCATCGCTTCCCTTTTCTTGTGATCACCTGGTTACGACATTGTTGTATGGGAAAGAGATTCTGGCATTTGAAGAGGTGACTGAATCTCTCTTATCACATGAAACGCGGAGAAAACCTATCAATGATCAGGCTGATGGGCTTGTGGCGAGGTTCGAGCCAAAGCGCGGAAGAAATAAGTTTAAAGGGAAGAATGGCAAAGGTAAGCAGTTTCGGTCTAAGTTACGACTATCACAAGGTGAAGAATCTTGGTCAGATGCAAAAGATGTGGAGTGCTATTATTGTCACAATAAAGGGCACTATAGAAGATTTTGCAGGCTGATGAAACAAGACCTAAAAGATAAGAAGAATCAGAAAGGTTCCACAGATTCAGTTAATGTGGCAAATGATGAATTCGATGACAATGAGTTTTGCGCAGATGTTCTTTTAGTTTCCTCAGGTACAGATTCTCTCATAAACTCATGGATTTTAGATTCTGCTTGTTCATATCATATGTGTCCGAATATGGAGTGGTTCGACACATTTAAATCCTATAATGCTGGTACTATGCTAATGGGTAATGATGCTAAGTGTAAGGTAATTGGAATAGGTACCATAAAAGTCAGGATGTTTGATGAGGTTGTAAGGGTACTTACTAATGTTAGATATGTTCCAGATCTTAAGAAAAATTTAATATCTTTAGGCACATTGGATTCTTTGGGCTATAGTTATTTAGCCAAAGATGGAGTTATGAAAATTATCAAATGTGCTTTACTGGCAATGAAAAGTGAGAAAATTGGCAATTTGTATAAGTTACTAGGGAACATAGTTACAGGTGGAGCTGCAACGTTCATTTCAGTTGAACCAGATAATGATGATATAATCTTGTGGCATATGCGGCTTGGCCATTTAGGCGAGCGTAGCATGTTTGAGCTTCATAAACGGAATTTATTGAAAAGTGTGAAGTTATGTAAATTGGGTTTCTGCAAGTATTATGTGTATGAGAAGTAACGAAAAGTCAGCTTTAAAGTGGGGTCTCATACAAGCAAAGGTGTTCTCAAGTATGTTCACTCAAATGTTTGGGACTAGTGGCAGTGTCTTCAAACAGAGGTGCGTATTATTTTGTTAATTTTATTTGATGATTTTTCTAGAAAGGTTTGAGTTTATTTTATGAAGCACAAGTCAGAGGTTTTCACCATATTTAAGCAGTGGAAAGCATAAGTAGAAAATCAGACTAAAAGAAAAGTGAAGTATCTGAGATCCGATAATGGTTTAGAGTACAAAGACACTGTATTCTTAGAATTCTGCAAAACATAATGCATTATTTGTCACTTTACGGTTAAAGGGACTCCACAACAAAATTGAGTTGTTGAAAGGATGAACAGAACACTACTAGAAAAGGCGAGATATATGAGGTTGAATGCAGGATTACCAAAGAGTTTCTGGGCTGAGGCAGTTAGTTATGCATGTTTCATCACCAACCGATCTCCATCAGCAATAATTGATTTCAAGGTTCCAGAAGAAGTATGGTTAGGTAAACCGGTTGATTATTCTATGTTGAGAATATTTGGTTGTCCTATATACGTTCATGTGTAAAGTGGAGAGCGGTCGAAATTAAATTCAAAGTCAAGAAAGTGTATTTGTCTTGGTTTGGAATCTGGTGTTAAAGGCTATAGGCTATGAGATCCAATCTCAAAGAAGTGAATTGTTAGCAGAGATGTGGTGTTTGATGAAGCATATATGCTAAGTAAGGGTGAGGATGAAGTATCGACTAACAGTCAGAAAGGGAAACAAGTTGTGGAGGTGGAGCTTGATGACCAACATTCACCCATAAATATTTGTGATGATGAAGAATCTTCAAGAGACTCACAACATTAGGAAAAGGCTTATTCATTAGCAAGAGGTAAAGAGAAACGTAATCGAAAAGCACCGGAGAGATATGGTTTTGAGGACATGGTTTGTTTTGCCTTGACAACTAGTAGTGGAGATTTACCGTCTGTTCAGGATGGTATGCTGAAAGAGGTAGAGCCACTATAAAAAGGTAAAACTTAGGAGTTGGCAGAATTGCTTAAGCGAAAGTAGGCTACAAGGTGCAAATGAGTCTACAAGAAGAAAGAGTCACCAGGAAAAGCTTTGAGGCCAAGAGGACTGGTAGATAAGCATGATGTTCTGTCTAAACCAGATCATATGCTCAAGTTCAAGAGATGCTTGGACTTGAGTGACACTTGTAGATTGTGATTGCCCTTAGGGGCTGTGGCGGAGATATCTTTAGAAGATTCATATTATTAAACTTGATGAGTTTCAAGTCAAGGTGGAGATTGTTAACGTGTGGTGACTTTTCACCCATTCAAGTCGGTGGGCCCAACTCTTTTTCCTTTTCTTTCTTTGATTTGGTGATTCACATCTCAGACTTCTAGTAGGAATTGGAGACCTACTTGGAAAAGGCTTGGTTGTCGACATAGTTGATTATAAAAGGACATGATGTGTCCCTTTGAAGAATAACAAGAAAACAGAGCCGTACAATAGCGAGTCTTGACTGCGAGAAAGAGTGGGCTGCTGTCTGTGAAAGTAGAAGGCGTTGTATGTTTTTTCTTCTTGATTTTGGAGGAGCCAAAACAATAGAGAAAAGAGAAGGGTGCTACCGTGAAAAGAAATTAAAAGGGCTAGCTGTCATCTTGTCCCAGCAAAAGAGAAGTTTGTATTCTTGCATTTTCTTTTGTATTTTCCTTTTGGGAATAATCTCTATTGTGTGATAGTGAGATTTGAGTGTATTGAAGCTTTGGGTTCTGAGTGATTTTTCTCTTTACTATTTTTGCACTTCATCTTTGATAGTGAATTTCTTCCTGATCGCCTCCGCCAGTAGACGTACCTTACATTGAGGGAACCACTTAAATTTTGGTGTTATTTGTGTGTGATGGTCTTACCATATTTACTATAATTGTGATTATATTTTGCACAACAACCTACATCCAGCTTCATAAACTAGAGATCTACTTTCACTTTTTCATTTAAATATAATATTTTAAGAAAATAGAAAAATAAAGAAAATGGGAGAAAAGCAAAAAGTTGGAGAGAGAAATAATATTTTATTAGTTTAATGAAAAGTATAGAGTCGGATGGAGCTCCAAAATAGTATAAAATGAATTTTGGCCTCCTAAAGTAGGGATTTCTTTACTTTAGAGAGTTGGATGAGAATTCTCTAAAACTTTTTGGATAAATAATGATTTAACATGATATTAGAGTAAATGTTCTGATTTTGAACTTTGTTTCTATAATACACATTTCATTTTAATTGAATATTTCACGTGTTGAGCTTCACTTAATGAGTGAGAATTTAAACTCACACGTGAGGTGAGAAAAATGTTAGAGCATTAATTAAAATAATTAAATCAATTATTTCTTATCAACTTAAATTTTAAAATAAATAATAATTTAACAACACTCAAAAGAACATGAACAATTGAAAATAGGGCGATAAAAAATAGGCAATCTATTTTATTTTTATTTTTTTGACTCAAAGTTTTTTCTTTTTAAATGGCGATCTAGAATGGCGGTTTAAGGTACAACTACTCGATGGAGACATATATGTTCCCTGGGAAACGCAAAGATAGCCATTGTTTCCTTCATTTATTTTAGTTGAATTGATTATGCAACCTTCACCATCTTTTCAATTCCGAAATTCTTTGTCAGTTCCAAATTTTTTGTACCCTCAACATCTTCTAGCCTCTTCTTCTTCTTCTTCTTCTTCTTCTTCTTCTTCTTCTTTTTTTTTTTTTTTTTTTGAGAATTTACTTTTAATGACAAAATTTTAGAATATGCTCCATTTGTTTCAACGTAAAATAATTTATAAAAAAATATTTTTCGTATTTTTTAGTATTTAGTGTGACGAAAAATAATAGTTATTGGAAAATATTTTTGGTTTGACCGAAAAAACTTATTTAATTTTCGTAAAATGATTTTTTTTTTTTTAAAAAAAACATTAAACCATTTTTTGAGTTTTAGTTTCGTAGTCTCAAATCGCTAGATCACACTCAATACACCGCCAGACCTCTCTGGGCTACCATCGGAGCTTGGTCGAGACCCGCCAGGACCTCGCCAAGGCCCCGTTGCAACCTAACCGAGATCCTATAGGGACCTCGTTGTGACCTAGCCGGGACCATGCTAGCACACCGCTGTGACCCCATTGTGAACTTGCCGGGACCCCTTTGTGACACCACCAGGACCCATTGTAACCACACGGGGACCTCGATGGAACCTTGTCGGGACTCGCCAGGACCTCGTCATGACCCAATTGAGACTCGTCATGAAATCGCCAGGATCTTGTTATGACACAATTGGGACCCGTCATGACCCTGCTGGGTAAGTACAAGGTCCCAGCATGGTTCGATAGGGTCTCAATAGCGTCTAGGCAGGTCCCAACAGGTTCCCAGTGGGGTCCTAACTTGGTCCCGACCGGATTCCGCTGAGGTTTG
The DNA here is from genome assembly GCA_900184695.1 of Betula pendula. Taxonomy (NCBI): domain Eukaryota; kingdom Viridiplantae; phylum Streptophyta; class Magnoliopsida; order Fagales; family Betulaceae; genus Betula; species Betula pendula. The sequence continues at coordinate 814,878 of FXXK01000023.1, read as the reverse complement.
ACAATGTTTTGGCTGTGGTCTGGTGATTTTATTAATAAATTTATATTAATATTTTTTATGTTATGAATAAAAATTAATTTTTATAAGTTTATATGATTAATTGGAAATATAAAAAAAAAATTTTAAAAAAAAATTATGATTTTTTATACGTGCCAAACGCCGAAAAATATTTTCTATGAAAAACATTAATATTCTAACACATATATATTACCTTAACCTCCTATAAAGAAAGTTTCTCATATATGGAAAATATATTACATCCACTGCGGAGAAAGTTCCGCATATATGGAAAAGTCATGCATGGCTTGAATAATCTGTAACCTTAAGCAATCATATATAAAAAAATAATAAATTTAAAAAAAATAATAATTTTAATTATTTAATTGAGAGAGAGAGAGAGGGTGTTACATCAACTATGAAGTAGGAAAGTTCCGCATATATGGAAAAGTCATGCATGGCTTGAATAATGGATAACCTTAAGGCTTAAGGAATTCTTTAATTCACTTAAAAAACAAAGGAATTGTTTAATTAATATTCCAATCTATTTTTTGTGAGGGGGAGGGGGTGTGCGTGTGTTATATATACATCCACTATGAAGAAGGAAAATTCCGCATATATGGAAAAGTCATGCATGGCTTGAATAATCGGTAACCTTAAGCCACCATATTTATGTTCTTGACAAAATTTTCTTTGTACCGCGTTAGATGGTATACTTTTATACACACGTTTTCAATCATGACGGCAAATTGAATTGAAAACACACGTTTGTATTCTTTTAAGTGTTTTGAGGGCGACTAAAAATCAGACTTTTGGGAGGGTAAAAAGTTAATGACATTAAAAAAAACATTATATTTATGGATAATTTTAATTTATTTTTGGGGGCAGGGGGGAAACCTAGTTCCGCCCCGGCCTATATTGAATAATGGATGTATGGTACATCATGCACAAATTTAAATTTTTCAATGGTATATTTATTAATATGTTTTGCAGGATGTATTTTATTTTTTATTTTGAAAAAATGTTTTGATATGACAATTGACATAGAGGCAAAAATAATTTTTAATATTTTGTAAGCATTTTATCTTTTGGGTTATTTGTTAATATTTTGGTTTTAAAAACATAAGATGAAAATGTTAATTAACAAACAAGCTACTTGTTTAGTTTGCACTTATGGTCATTTCTTTTTTAAAAAAAATTAAAAAATTAAAAAAAAAAAAAAAAAAAATCCTTCTGTTTTTTCTTTTCCCTCTATGGTTGGGTCCATTGAGTTTGGATTGCTGCAAGCAAATACATGACGTGAATCTCCAGCAGTAAATAAAAAGGTAGAATGTTTGTGTTGATTGCATATTCGTATCCCGAATGATGTTGATTGCATACTTGTCCCTATACTGAATGATGCATGCATGTTACCACTTACAAATTGACAATTTTGCTGGAATTTAATAGTTCATTTCGCACTTTTCCACTACGTTCCTTCATTCGTTTTTTCCTTTAGATTTCTTTTGCCCTTTCTGTTTGGACTCATTGAGTTTGAATTGCCATGAATAATATATGAAGAAATTGTTGGTTGATCTTGAAGCTGAACATGTTAAGTTGATAAAAGAAAGTAAATTTAATTATTTAATTAATATTTTAAAACTCTTCGTTATGTGTTGACTCAAGTGAAATAAAAGATAAACTGAAGAGTTCATGTTCGAATTCAGTACCTTTGTTATGATAGCGTGTCAAATCATTAATTATTTCAAAAATTTAAATAGAAAATGATGAATTCAATCAGTTATTTAATATTCTAAGAAAATCTTACCATGAATATGTCATAATTCAACTTCTTAAATTGATCTAAAGCTCCTGTTGCTAAGTGTTTCTTAAGCTTAGGATGATCCAGGTTGCAAGTAGTCAACCTTTCTAAATTAACAAAAAATATATCTATAGAAATTTAACTCATCTTTTGTAAATGCTGAATTTCAATTACTGCAAATTGTCCGATCTAGTAAGAGTTTATGGTTTCTTATCGAACCTCCTATTAAATTAGAAAACAAATATTATTAGGGTCTAAATCGTTATAATGAATTTTTATTATTTTGGAAATCACTTAATGATATTATCCAAAAATGTGAAAAATAAAGTATAACTTGACATCATCAAAATCATTTCAGAAAAGAGCACAACCAACCAATTATAATTTAGTATCTATTTGATTTAGAGATTTCAAAACGTGAGGTTTGAAAATTAAAAAAAAAATATAGCAATTTTAAAACACAGTTAATAAAATCACAATTTAAAAAAATATATTTAAGCGTTTGATAAAATTACAATTCAACCTTTAAAATTGTAAATTTTTTAAAATGCGCTCATATAATTTGAAAACATGAATTTTTTCACATTTTCAAATAATCATTTATTAGAACGCACACTCAAATACCGTCAATGCAACCTTATTTTTGTGGTTCGTTCATTAGACTACATCACATACCGCCATCAAATCAACCCTCACACGTTACCCTCTCAGGTGGTGTTCAATTTCAAATCTTTTTTCTGAGAGCCTATTCCTATCTCCTTCCTCAATAAATTGGGATGGTTCGGGATGGCTCTTTCTTTTGTCTGAAGCTATCGCAAAGCATTATACTTTTGTTTAAGAATGTGAGAAATGTGATCTTTATCATCGTCAATGTAACCTTATTTTAACAGTTCGTTCATTAGACTACATAACATACTGCCATCAATTCAACCCTCTCCTCGGCCTTTTGGTCAATGAACTATAGGACTAGATATATTTGGATCAATTTTCCATTTTATTTATAATATTAATTCCATGCACTATAAAATACTATTTTTCGTTGTTTGTTGGGTTCCCACCCCGCCTGCCATAATTTTAATTTCATTTATATATCAAAAGCATGGGTCCAGATGGAATGAGATCTCTTAGAGCATTAGCAGCAGCTTCCCTTAAGCTTTTCTTTAATGTAGGGAACAAAACCATTTTTTAGTTCCCTAGTTAAATGCACTCCACAGCAGCTTCCCTTCATCTTTCCCTACATGAATTAAATACTATTTATATTAAATGCTAGAAGAAAAAGAGAGGAAAGAGAAATCATTTAAATATTATTTTAAACAAATGGTAGATGAGAGAGAAAGTTTTTTATATTTTAATAATGCTAAAGGAACCACTTTTGGTTCCCTAGATGAAGGGAATCAAAAGTGGTTCCCTTGGTGTTTCTATAGTTTAGGGAACACTTAGGGAAGCTGCTGCAGGAACTTTTTTGTGTTTTTTTAACAGTTTTCCCTACACTAGGGAAAGGAATGGAGTTTAAGGGAAGCTGCTGGGCTAATGCTCTTAGAACCCACCTACAACTAGAAGATATTTTCTTGAAATAATTTAAAAAAAAAAAACTAAGTAGATATTTCTCACTGCTAAAAGGAAATTTAAGACGGTAGTCCATAAACTGACGAAATAACAGAAGAAAAAAAAAAAAAAGAAAGAAAGTAAAAACATAAGGTCGCACCACTTGTTGCATTACCAACTTGACTCTCTCTCTATTAGAAAAAAAAAAAAAAAAACTTGACTCTCTCTCTATTAGAAAAAAAAAAAAACTTGACTCTCTCTCTCTCCCTCGTGGGAAATGAGTCACAAAAAAAATCAACAATTTGCTTCTTATAATTTGTGGACGAACAATTCCCTGCAGACCAAATCGAATCGTCCAGACTCAAAAGAAGCCTCTTATCTCCCTTCCCGTGAATTTGACAACGAATATTAATTAAAAAAATTTATATTCTCCATCTAACCTACATTTTCTTTGATCCACAAGAAGAAAAAATGGGAACTTTGGTAGAAAGCAGTTAGAGAGAGAGAGAGAGAGAGAGAGAGTTGCATGAAGGAAAACAGTAACAAAGCTTTAAATGCGAGGTGGTTGATGTGGTCTCTTTCCAATATTTCTCTTTTCTCTTCGGGACTAAGCATACCCATCTCTTCCTTTATTATTTATATATATTAGTCTTTTGGAGCAAATCTTTAAGACAAAGGCGAAGAAGACCCAGCTTTATTTTTGTACAAATCCTGATGACCCGGACAATGGATTTTATTGCACACCCATCTGTCTTAGCCTCCTCTTCATCATCTTTGTTTGTGAATTTCTTTGAAAGAGTTAGAGAAACCTTCCATTTCGCGGTGTCTGCGGTTATTGGGAACATCTTCTCTGCGATCTTCACCTTCTTCTTTGCATTAGGTTGGTTTGTCTCTTCCTTTTTCGATCTCTTTTATTGTTTTCTTGAACATCATGTTCTACGTGGATTATGCCCATGAATTGGCATTTGATTGTTGATCTGATTTTGTTTTCTGAGATGGGTCTTGCAATAAATTGGATTTTTGGTTTTTGTCTTGGTCTATTGATCCCTATTACCATGGTAAATCACTAAATCTGCTTGTTTCGTATTCCCCCCCCCCCCCCCCTACCATTTTGGGGTTTGCTTCTTTTAGAAAAATTGATCGGAATTTATTGAAGACAGAAATGAGCTTTATGGGGATAATGATATGTGGGGTACATAATATTTTTGGTTGGATTTGGATTATAACCGAAGAGAACAAGTTAAGCATGTAGACAAAGGGGTGTGGGATTTGTTGTCCTTAATCTATGTTCAAAAACATCCAGAATTACTGTAATCTTGTATGTCTCCTTAGACGAATGAAGGCATAAATCACCTTCATTTCTGAATACTACTTCTTTTCCTAAGATTGATGCTGAAGGAAATGGCATTTGTTTTGGCAGTGGGCACCTTGTTAGGAGCTATGACTGGAGCTTTGATAGGCCAAGAGACCGAAAGCGGCTTTGTTAGAGGTGCTGCCGTTGGAGCAATATCTGGAGCTGTTTTCTCCATTGAAGTCTTTGAATCTTCTCTTGTTCTTTGGCAATCAGATGAATCCGGCATTGGGTGTCTCCTCTACTTGGTGAGCAATTTAACTCCCATCCTCAATGTTAAAACGTGATATGGTGTTGGAGATTTGTTTGTTCATATTTGGTTTCCAAAGCTTCAATTGAGTTGCAACTTTTAACCCCAATTACCCAATTCATGATTCCATATAAATTTTACAGATTGATGTCATTGCAAGTCTTCTAAGTGGGAGACTTGTTCGCGAGCGGATAGGTCCGGCCATGTTAAGTGCAGTGCAAAGTCAGGTAATGATGCAATGCAAATAGTAGTCAACTTCGTGAAATATTAGGCAGAAATTTTTTCATTTGCTTACAATTTCCTTGTGCTTAATCAGATGGGTGCTGTTGAAACAAGCTTTGATGAACTCCCAAACATCTTTGACACCGGCGGGGCCAAGGGTTTGCCTGGAGATTCAGTTGAAAGGATTCCAAAGATCATAATTACAAACAAGAACAATATAGATGCTTCTGGAGAGGAGGTCTCCTGTTCAGTGTGCCTTCAGGTTCAGCCATAATTTTCATTTTTTCCATCTAATTAATGTTTACTTTCTTATAGACAACTTGTGGAAATATGCTTATCTAACCTATTGTGAATTTCCGCATATTCAGGACTTTCAGCTCGGAGAGACAGTTAGATGCTTGCCTCATTGCCATCATATGTTTCACCTACCTTGCATAGATAAGTGGCTCCTTAGGCATGGTTCCTGCCCCTTATGCAGAAGGGATCTGTGACATCATTTCTGTAAATTACAAACTGAAGAAAATTTTCTTTTATTATTTATACAGTTCTTAACTCTTAGGGCATTTGTATTTTGTTCACTTGGTTACATTGTGTTGCTCTAGTAGTTGGAGCTCACCACGTTATGAGTTAGATCATTGTACTTTATTGGCGATCTTGTAAAAAAAAATTTGAGTTATATGACAGTTCTCATTACATCATTTGATATGCAGTCACCTCCCTTTGTTTCACTCCTTTCTGTTGTTTGCCGGCAAACACCAAGCTGAAAGTCCTGTATAATCTCAATCTCTGTGTAAGGCCTTTGCACTTTCAATGACATTTAGAGTTATCAAGAAACCAATGGTTGTGGGGCTAAAGAGGCCCTCAAAACATTGTATGAAGCTTTTTATGATTAAATGATGGTAGATAAGGATTGTGGATGGTGGATGGTGGATGGGTGCTTTTAATTTTCTGAGTGTATTGAGAATCTGTATCTGAAAGGGCTAGTAATTTAGCTAGAACTAAACAAATCCTCTGACCATCTTTTTTTTTTTTTCATCACTTGATGAAACTGATGTTGTGAGTAATTCCTGTTTTTATAATAGTTAGCAAAGCATCATGATTTTACCTACTTTTATCCTACCCTACCCTACTGATGTTGTTGTAGTGCCAATCAGTTTTTACAATTTTTTTTTTATTAACAATGACTAAAGATAATGGCAGAATAAAAATGTAATTTTTAATATTACTGTTTTCGTATTTGTCATAGATACGACCATCGACTATTGAGCCATCCCATTCAACACCCACTCCACCCAAATGCATATCCATCGAGCTAAGTCTTTGGTGAGTTGGTGGCTGTGAAGTTCTGAACAGCATTGTGTTCATCTAGAGCTTAGGACTCCCATTTCAAACCCATTTTATAGGATAGACGTGGCAGTGCCTATTAGTCCAATCAAATCAAATAGGGAATAGATGAGTTGGAGTAATCCTAAAAGTTCTTGTAGTATTTTTCTTATATATTTTTAAAATTATTATTTGATCAAAATTTAGTAGTAATTAATACAAATTCAATTGTGATTTTAAAAGTTATATTATTTTTAAAGAAACACAAGAAAAACTTTTAGCATTATTTGATGAGATGTAGTATATATAACATTTCTCTTATAAATATTATAGCTTTAAATACAAATTCTTTACAAACTGATAAGATACTTATTATGTCAATTACTAAGTAATTAAATTTATTTCAAATTTTGTTGTTTAATTTTTTGAAAAATACTCAAAGTACTACAATTTTTACTACAAAATCCGTATAAATTGATGTGACAATTTATAATAGGTGAAATGATTAAGAGTGTATGGCCCAACTACTAATTAATTAAACTGACAAATCAATTTTTTGCTTAATTATTTTACTAATTATTCACTACAACTTGTAAAAAGACTTGAAATAAAATTTGTAGTACCTCTAGCAGCATTCTAATTTTTGTATCCATGTTGTATTACGCGGCACTTAAGTGGACCTGGTCTATAAGTTTGTAGGATGGGGATCCTCTCCAATTGAACCATTTTATGGTGCATATTAGATTTCACAAATTTAATGGTACATATATTGTTATGTCATTTAAATTTTTTTAATGTTGTGGCATCGTATACAACATTAAATACAATAAAATTAAATCTAAATTGTGAAATGATTATTCTAAAATCATATTATGAATTTATAAGTAAATTGTAATAAAAATTATAGTGCCTTAAATATTTTTATTTTTATATTATAATATTATTTATATATATATACTATATATATATATATATATATATATATATATATTATATAGATATGGTCTACCCCATAAATCTATTCGTCTCTCATTTATGTGTAACAAACGATGGATTCCTGTGATAAATATGCAGGGCGATGATAGGCATTGGATATTTAATCACGTTTCGGTGAAACTACCGCATATATTCAACATCTGTCATTTGTTCCGAGGCCCACGCAAACAATCCTATTTTTCTTTTTCTTTTTCTTTTTTTAAGAGAAATGTTGGATAGACACTCCATTTTATTGAGTTAAAGTAGCGTGTTTATTAATAATTAGATTGCTTTTAAAAACAAAGTCAATTTAAAGATTAATGGTCACTGACGCATCAATTTTGTAAAACATGAATATAATATGTAGTATTATTTCTTTTTTAAATAGTCCGAAAATAGAAAACACAAAACAAAAAAACAGAATTGAGAAAAACATCTAGTTGATTAAATTTTCTCTTTCACTTTTAACTAAAAAAATCAACTTTTTTTATTTTAGTTGCCTACATTTCTAAAGACTATATCTCACTCTTTAATTTAGTTATTTATTTTCACTATTTTATTTAAACATTTATTTTTCAATAATTTTTTTGTTCTTTATTGAGAGAAGAGAATGATAGAATCAAAAAATGTTTTCTTTTTTTTTTTAACATTTGATGGTGTGTACTGTAGCTAACCGGATGTTTACTCAAATTTGCCTTTTGGCTATTGGGTGTGATGGCTCTTATTATTAAATTCACTTACTTTCTGGCCATAAAAGAATAATAAATAACCAAAAACAAAACCAGAGGATTTTTTTTTTTTTAAAAAAAAACCAATAAAATATCCTCAACTTTAGGTATTGAACTATTTCTCGTATAAATATTAGCATATAAACTTATTAGTGGAGGCGGTCCAATGCGACACTAGAGGTCCAGACCAAAAATTGTTCACTATTATTCCTTAAAAATTTTTTATTTTAATTTTTCATCCACAATTCTCGTACATACATTTGGGAGTAGCAGGAACAAAACTTGGGATCTCTAGTATATTATTGTTTAAATTGTTAAGAATTTGGGCATTATATTTAGAGAATTCACATGGATTCACGTGTCCGAATAAGAAACTTGACAATTCAAAATTTTTTTTACAAATAGATTTCAAATGAATTCCCTCGTAATGTATTATTTAAATTATTCACAATTTAGACAATTAATTCCTAAAAATTCCAATCAGGAGTATGGCTTCCTTATCTTAAGGAATTGTACATATTTATTCAAAAAAAAAAAAAAAAAAGGAATTGTACATATTAGGCTTGATTTCTCGTTGGGACCCACCCTGTTGCATCCCAGAATGGGGTAGTGGGACGGGGACGGTCCTCCACCCAGCCTGGCAGTCTGGCTTAGATCTGACACATTCAAAATGGTAGCTCATGTCATTTGTTTTCCATTTAAACAATATGGCTCTCCAAAAAAAAAAAAAAAGAAGAAGAAGAAGAAGAAGAGGAGAAAAAAGAAAAAGAAAGAAGCAATGGACCAAGTAAACTTCTATTTTCTCAGGTATGACTTGTAGCGTCAATAATTTATAGTTCAAATAACATTTTTTATATTTTCACTCCCCCCAAATAACATTTTTTATTTTCTTATAAGCAATAACGATAAAGAATTTTAGTTCAAATAATACTTTATATTTTCTTGTAAATAGTATACTTGTAAGTTGTCGGTGGTTCAACCTCCATAGAATTTATAGGTATAACTTATATAATGAAGAAAACAAAGAATAATTTGTAACCTTTTTTTTTTTCCACCACCCTGCGAAATAAACGAGGGACAAATTTTTCTTTCGTACTGAGTGGGTGAAATTTTTTAAAATTTAGTCTATTAAATTGACATGAACTCAAACACAAGTAATTTTTAAATACAATTTTTAAGATGAACACATCATTCTAATAAATTAAATTGAAGAAACTTCTGCGAAAAAATGAAAAATATTATTCATAAACGTACGAGACAGCTTGCACCACAAAAGCTTTTTTCCTATCTTCTCGATGCTTCTCAAGTTTCAACTAGTACTTTAAGTTCATTAACATGAGGTTCGTATGTATGCTCTTCACCCTTTTTTTTTCTTTAAAAAAATGAACGTATTCATGTGATATTCTCACGTGCTCCAAGCGCTAATTGAATGATTTCAGAATTGTGCCTTCACCTTCAGGGAAATATTTAGAAAGTCAAAGGTTTCATGTGGTCTCGGAAATGTTCGTTTGTAGGAAATTATGGTCCTCGACAATAGGAGTGGGTATCAGTTCGGTTGGTGTTGTAAGGATATTTTCGCCTACCAAACCATGAAAATTGGTGAAAAATTGATTAATTAACTGACTTTATACTGATAAATAATATTTTTAACTTTTTCTATTAATCGGTTAGTCAATTAATAATCAATCGGTTAATTGTTGGTTACAAGTTTTTATGTTAAGATGTACCAGCTTCCTAGTAACTACATAATCACTAAAGCATATGCTTTATAAATGAAAAGAAAAAGTATATCTATTAAACATAGACGAAGATGACAACCACAAATTAGTAGGACAAAACAATAAAGAAACCTACCAGATGAAATTCAAGTTTCACTTGAAAAATCAGTCCACTGGCTCATCAACCTCAGCATACACAATCTCAAGTTGGGTTTGCTCGGCATCTCTTGCACCTCCTCCGTCTTCCTCCCCTTATCGAACTTGTTGTACACAACTCATGGAGGTTCCCACAGCTCCATACTTCCTCATGCAATGCCCATAGAGCCCAACATCAAACATCCTTTAGAAGTTTTTCTCATTCGGTTCATATACTAGATATTGTGGTTGGAACTCATATTTTCAATCAACCAGTTCTCCATTCGACGGACTGCCTCTACACTATCGAAAACCGTATGAATAAGAGAGGCGGCGAGAGATCATGAGAGAGAGAGATGTGATAAATTATGGTTACTTGGTTAGGGGAAAAAAAAAACAAAAAAAGAGATGACTATATAGTGTATATGATTCAAAACGACACGTTTCATTTTTTTTTTTTAAAAAAAATAATAAATAAGTTTGGTTGAATCGGTTTGGTTCAGTTAACTGACATGAAAAAAAATTTTACTACCTACCGAATCGAACCAATGTCGAAATAGCATTTTTATTCCACCTACCGACCACCGGAAGTTGGTTGTCGGTCGATGACGGTTCCGTGGTGGTTAGTAGATGGTAAACGGTTAATCTACCCATCTCTACTCGTCAAAGGTAGAACTAGAATTTTATATGCGGAGTGTTGTGTTACGATTCTAAATGTCTTATATGACTTAAGTATAATTTTAATCGTGTGTATATAAGCTCTAGGGCACCCTTCATTTACAAGTTGATTTTTAATGGTGAGTTCTACTAAATGTTTGTACCATTATGATAAGGATAAAATTAGGGTGAGATAGGTTTAGTAGTGGAGAGAATTCCAACTCATTAAGATTAGGTTATTAAAATTAGGATTATGATTAATTAGAAGCTCTTATCAATTTAGGTGTTATCTTATTGTATTCTAGTAAAGACCATTTTGTTGTTAATAATATAATCATAGAAAATATTTGGCAATTTGTGGTATTTTTCGGCCCCCAATGGAGTTTTGTTGTCTCTCATACCCGAAAAAAGCTTTTGTGATGTTCTCTTATCCAAAGTAGAGAATTCTTTCACCCAAATAATCCCTTTAACCGAGTGGGTTTCCATCAGGGAGAGCCAAAATTAGAAAGGAATTGTTTGGGAGGCTACTTCATAAAAAATTAACTTTGATATAGAAGCCAAAACTCAAAAAGAGTTGTCTACGAGGTCAAAAATTAGCTTTGGGAGGCCACTTCATATGAAATTAGCTTTGGTTATAGAAGGTTTAAAATTTTTTGTAGAGAGGCCATGGGCATTGCCTCCCCCAAGGCATACCATAGCGATAAATTACAATTTATTTCAAAATTTTAAATTGATAAAAAAAAAAGATTAATTTAATCATATAATAAATACTTTAACAGTACTCTCTCTCACGTGTTAATTGAAATTCTAAGTAAATGATGAAAAATAAAGTTTAAACTCAAAACATTTATACTGATACCATATTAAATCATTATTTATTACAAAAATCTAAGTTAATAGAAAAATAATAAATTTAATTATTTAATTAGTATTTTACCATGTAAGTTTGTCCCTGATCCATCAACCACAAGTGATATATATATCTGTGTGTGTGTGGCACACCTAACTGTATCCTCCAGCATCTCCATTTAAGACTGTAACCCTCTTAACACGGTAACTCTATTAAGTTGAACCAGCTTTTCCATACTCAAAATTTTACAATATAAAAATATATATGTAAGTTTATATACAAAAGAATCTCTAATATTAGGATATAAATGATTATGTTTGCCTATAAAACGTATTTCAGTGTTCTCTTTTCGTGGGAATCTAGCATACCCCCGATAATCCATGAGAGCACGACAAGAACATCCAAGAATATTAAGATATGTGATTGTTAAATTATTCGATAAATAAGTGGAACAATGACTAAAAGTAAATTATATTATTTTGTACGTAATTAGGTCAAACAATTACTAAACTACATCAAACGGTGCAATCAGCTCCCATCCCTTTTTATGATTTAACAAAATATCAGTTGTGGCTCTAAACTGCTGGTTGAATCCATCCAATAATATAGATCAAACAGAGAATTCAGTGCCTTCTTATCAGAAGCCTAGAACAATATCTTGCCTCCAGAAGCCTATATATAATATATATATATATATATATATATATATATATATATATATATATATAATATGTTGCCTCTAATTAAGAAGTTAATTAATTCAAGCTTCTGGGTGCAAAGCTTATAAATTAGTAATAGATGTTTTGTTAGCCAGCTGGTCGAAAGTCTAGCTCCAATATTATTGTTTAAATATTAGTTCGTCATGAAATATTACTTTACACCATGCACGTACGAATCATTTAAAATACAATGCATAAAAAATTCATGCTCTGATGGAGACACGGATGAACTTACATAACTTTTGTACACCAGAAGCATCGAACTCCCTTATCGCAATATCGTTGGTGCACATTTATTTTCAAATGAATGCTTCTTGTACAGTATTTTTTGTCCATCTTGATCCATCTTCTATCTTTCTTTTCTTTTTTTAGCCTTAAAAAAAAACACTAAAACAAAAACAAAAAGGATCAAAGATTGACTAAAAAGATGTACAAGAAACATTTCTCTTATTCTCAGCAGTCCAACCATAATACTGCTTTACAAACAGCCATCAAGGTGGTTCTCTCCTTAACCTTTTGGTTAATGAACTATGGAACCGGGTCATTATGGATTCATTTTTTCGGTTTAGTTTTTATTTCTCACACTGTAATATCTGTAATATTGACTGTATTGGGGTCTTTGTTCGGGTCTCTCACCCCCCCCCCCCTTCGTATTGTAATTTTTTTTTTCATTTAATTAAAAAAAAAATAGAAGTCATGGAGATTAAGTGCCTCCTCCGGCAACTAAGGTATACGTACATGCATGAATTTCGAATTACGTACGTAGTCGTAGATGTACATGTTATTTTGGCCTATGTGCCGTCTCAAGAGATCGAAGACCAAACCAACTGACCAAGTCACAAGCGACATGGAAAGCGACTCTGCAAAAATATAGAGTGCCGGCAATTATTTAATTTTAATTTTTGTATGTACCACCTCGATGTACCCTTCATATATATCCCCACTCTCTCCTTATCTTCAACGAAGCAATTTAATGCAAATTAAGGAGAAAAATGTGTTCCTGTTGAAGACTTAATAATTAGTTGACGAAGTTTAATTTCTTTTTAATTAGAAGATCAGGATGGAAGCTACAGTACAACATTTTGTAGCGCCTTCACCAGCATCACCGTCGCCTTCTTCAGACAACAGTCATAGCCATTTGTTGGGAAGACTTATCTTCGGCTTTCTTACTGTCTTGGTAGCTGTCTTGTTTTTCTTCTTCTGCAAAAGGGTACTATTTCCAATTCTCAAGCAACGTTACAGGCAGAAAGGTGGGTAATATTTGTGTTCGGACACACCTTTCTTCACAGTATTCAAAAAAAAAAAAAAAAAAAAAAGTTATGCATGCACTTTTGTGAATGATTATTTAGTGCTAATGTTAGAGATGATGACTTGGAGTAATGCTAAATAACTCATCATCCTCTTTTTATAAGGTGGATAGCACTTACGTAATTTTATATATTACATAAGTCATCAACTTGTATTCTGACTGAGGAATAATAATGGTTTATTTTAGTTTGTTATGCCAAATCAAAAAATAGGTTGAGAGATGCACCCGGGGTATGGGTAAGGGTATATTGAGATTTCAATGTGCCATGTTAGGATTTTAATGTCCCATGTTAGGGTTTTAACCGAAGATTAGGGGCGAAACTAGAGACAGTATATTTTGGCTCCTATCAAGATTAGACTCGGTTCTTTATTAATATTTTGCTCCTAGCTTCTAATAAGAAATTCTAGTTATGTCCCTGTTAGAGACAGTATATTTTCGGCATAGTAAAATTAGTCTCGCTTGCTCTCGTGGACGTAGATATATTGTCGAACCATGTAAATTCTATATATTTGGTTTTCTCTCACTTTTTTCTTTACTTTTTACTAAATTGCATAGTCTCGACAATCCTAACACTTGGTAATATGAACAAGTGCCGGTAAACCATGACCCGAAAATATGAATCAAAGAAGTCATAATTCTGCTTTGAAATTGTTTGTAGCAGTCTTTGTGCTTATTATTGTGAATTATGATTGGGGAAAATAACAATTAGGAAGCTTGAAAGATGAGAGTATAAAATTGAGGCGATTCCAGTCGGAGGAACTGGTGAAGGCTACCGACAATTTCAGCCAAGATTGCTTGTTGGGGTCCGGTGCATTTGGGAATGTCTACAAGGGAACCTTTGACAAAGAAGGAACACTGGCAATTAAGAGCCCCCATGCTGGTTCAAACCTCAGCTGTGAGGAATTCAGAAATGCTGATGAGCTTCAAACATTGTTGTTAATTTTTAACATGTTTGTTGTTTATATATGCCCAGGTTTGAAATTCTTCCTTCCCAGAAAAATGGTTAATAATTGTGTGTAGTGTTTTCTTGAATAGAAGTGAGGCTACTGTCAAAAGTCAGACACGGGAACCTTGTTGGTCTGGTGGGATTTTGTGAACAACCAGGTACGTAAAGTATCACCCGAATGTTAAATCACTTTTTGTTCCAAAAATTTAAGTTCATAAAAAGATAAAATTTAATTATTTAATTAAGATTTGAACAGTAATCCCATGGTGTATACTAAATATGGAGCACTGGAAGTGCAAGTAATATTCAAAAAAAAAAAAAAAAGAGAGAGAGAGAGAGAGAGAGAGAGAAGAAGATATCCACAAACTCCATCCAAATGTTGCCCTCTCTTTGTGTTTAATAACTTTCTTAATTTCTGCCTTTAACAGGAGCAAAAGGGGGGAGATTATTAGTTTATGAATATGTACCAAATGGTACTCTGCTTGAGTACATTACGGGTAAGTCTCTACTAGTTTAACATTCCTAAATGAGAAAGGCTGGAAATTACACTTTTATCCCATCAATCAGCCTCGGATGTAGGAGTTGATTAACACCGGCACATTAGTGCAGTTGGACAGTAGTGATATAAAAAAGTAATTTTCAACATTATGCTTTCTAAATATGTTTATTTGGTTGACTGACTGTACATTACCGTGTAGGAAGAAGAGAGATAGAGCTTAACTTGGAGGCAGAGAGTAAATATAGCTATTGGCGCAGCTAAAGGTAGTTCCTCACAAAATAATTTCCGCATTAATTTATAGAAATTAATAAACAAAAAAAAAAAAAACAATAATTTGGTTGAAAAATTGACAGGCATTGCTCATTTGCACGAAGGGGTAAATCCTAGCATAATCCACCGTGACATAAAACTAAGTAACATCTTAATCGGAGATGGGTTCGAAGCCAAGGTTTCAGATTTCGGGTTGGTCAAATCAGGGCCTATTGGTGACCAATCACATGTCACTAGCCAAGTAAAAGGGACACCAGGATACATGGATCCTGCTTATTGTTCTAGTTTCCATTTGACCCCATTCAGTGATGTCTACAGTTTTGGTGTTATACTACTACAACTTGTTGCTGCTCGGCCTGCCGTTTACACAGACCGAAATCGATCCTCTTATCATATCATCGAATGGGTAAGCAATCTAGGAACCTAGCCTCATTCATGAAATGTTTAATTCATTAGCACCAATAAACCAGAATCCTTGGAATTCATTTTAAGAAATTCGGACAGAGAATGAGAGTGAAAATCTTGGGTGGATCTCGAAGTGTCCTGGGTAGTCTGGAGTGCAGGACTCACCTGCCTACCACCTTGGGACTCAAGGTTTCCTTTCTCATTGAAATTTGGGCTGAAAATGAGAGAGAGGACCTCAAGTCCCCAAGTGCCCAAATAGGTCTCTGAGCAATTCGGAGTGCATGACCCAGTGTTCCCTCAGAATTTTCTGAAATTTGGACAGGAATTCCAGGGGATCCCAACCTAGCTTGAATAGCCATTAAGGCATTACTTCTTGTACAAGTTTTGAATAAAATGGGGCTGTGTGCTATGTACAAAATGCAGGCAAGGCCAAGCTTAGAACAAGGCAGCGTTGTAGAAGTTTTAGATGCTAATCTTCTATCACAGCCATGCAACATGGAGATGATGCTAAAGATGGGACGACTAGGCCTAAGATGTGTTACGGAAGTACCCAAACAACGTCCTACAATGACCCAGGTGTGGCAGGAACTAGAAGAGGCCCTCTATTCAGTTGAAAACTTCATCAACAAACAGCCCCCGAGGGCTCCTGGAACATCATCAAACGGCGCATCTTCTCGATCAATAGACCAAGGGCCGCATGGCCCGCATACATCAATGGACTGCGATTTTTCTCAAAGCCCTGTGAGTGTAAATGGCGTTGGCTTTCAGAGGTTTCATGTGGAGATGGATAGCCTCTCCTTTCAAAGCGCTAGCTTAAGGTGTTTAGAAGATAATAGTTTTAGTGTCGACTTTGATAGGAGCAGCTTGAATGGAATACGTGAGGATGGAGAAGAAGAGTTGTGTATTCGATATCATGTAGCACAAAGTTGAATTTCCCCGTCGAGTCCTGTGTTTGAGCTTTTAACGAAACACCTCGGTGTAAGAGAACCATGTTAGACAAAGTTTAACATCAGACTTCCCACTGTTTTTATTTTTTGTGAATGATAGATACAAAGTTCAAATTCAGAACTTTTACTTTAATATCATATTAAATTATTACCTATTTAAAAGCTTAAACTGAAAAAAAAAAAATATATATTATATTTAATCATTTATTCAATACTTTAACAACTTTGCAACAAAAATTTGTTGCTCGCAGGATTTAACTTGCACAAGTTGCTTGCAACTCATACATATTATATATATATATATAGGATAAGAGAAGCTGCTATATTGCTATTTTTGGAGAAAATGCTGTAAAACTAAACCAAATATACAATTAATTAAAGATCTTAACATCCCTCCAAACCCTTTTCCATCTTTTTTCTTTTCACCTGTTATCAGCTTTGACTCTAGTGTTCAAAGCCCATTCCTTCTAGTTGTATGATGAGTTGCCAACCTTTTCATCCACGACCTTTGCATTTTTGCTGAATGTCAAAAGATCAGCATACATTTTCTCTGAAGCCTTAAAAAACTCAGCCAAGGACTCAAAAACTGAAGAAAATCCAGTCCGAAATCCATTTACAGTGGTACATTGTGTATCTTGCATGCTAGTATGGTGCTTTGCTTTCTCTGCGTCTAGCCTCTTCCTAAACATATCTAACATAGCTTTCCTCTCTGTCAAGCATTCAACCCGGCTCCGCACATTTACCTCTGATTCCTGCTCATGAAGCTTTGGTTCAAGAATTCTGCTCTCTTCCCTCTGGAATGCCAGGACCTTCCTGTCGAGTTCTTTGGCAAGTCCATCCACCTTCCTTTTCTGTTGCTGCTCCTCTCCTTGTTTGAGCCCCAAAGCTCGAATATCCTTCCCCAAGCTTTTCATGGAAAAAGTCACTGATTTTTCTGGCAACTTCTCCAGGCAAGCTAACCAATCATGGCAGATCACAAGTAATGGTGGCCCCCTGATAATATGCAGCGGGACTGAAGACCTACCTCTGGGGTAGAATTCAACTTCAGGGGCAATGAACTTGGATAGCCAACCATTAAGGGCTTCAATGTATGCCTTCTGTGAAGAAACATATGCAGTGAAGCAAGCACGCCAATTTTGAACTTCTGCTTCAAGCTGAAGTGTGGCAAGACGGTGAGAGTCATTGCAAAACTTTCCATAGGCAGGACAGTTGAAAGATTTAACTTCGTACATGATTCGGTTTTGAGTTTCATGTGATTCCAGCATTATCTTCCAGTTTCGCATAAGGCTGCAGAAGTGGGAGAAATAGCGGTTTCCTATTAGCTTAAACTTTTGAAATAAGTGAAGATTTAACATAGTATTAAAGCAAAAGTCGTGAGTTTGAACATTATCTTCGTTTCCTATCAGATTAAGTTTTTGGAATAAGTAATAATTTAACAACCATTAAACTAAATTTGAAATTTCAGGTTTCTCAAATCTAATCAACTAATTTGTCTCACTACTTCCTTACCTATGTATCAGCTCTACAAGTTGTGGTTGCAACTCTTCATCTCTCAGTTTCTGAATTCTTTGGGAGATTGATTCTGTACTTCGAATTGCAACCAAGATCCTGGCGTATAAGTCTTTTACTTCAGCTCTGGTTTTGTCCCCAGAGTATAGGCCATCTCCTCTGCCATCTAGGTTCCTCAAACGGGAGCATTTTTGCTCATAAAGTTTCCTGGTCAAATCTCCAGCCTGAGAATATGATTTAAAACATGTTCAAGGAAGTTGATAACTGATAAATAGTAGGATGTTAAGTTTGTTTACAGCATCACAAAATTGATAGCTTTACAGTAACAAATTTTATATCCAAAATGAAAGAAAATGGCTATTCCATTCTTACTTTTTCTTTTCTTTTCTTTTCTTTTTTCCAATGGCACTTCAGCAATTGGTTTTGCTTTTAGAAACTTAATTGAAAAGCTTTGCAGAATGGGAGGCTGAGCACCCCTGAATTCAAAACTCTGTTTCAGCCAAAAAGAAAAATATGCTGCTCATATGTGAACTCCCAAAGGGCCCATTCCTCCTCCTTTTTTCTTTTTTTTTCCTTAAGCCTCCCAAAGGGTAAGGGAATTCACAGCATTGAAAATCTCCCTCAACTGTTTTCCCCCTTAGAAACAAATATTTTCTAGTCTTGAATTGATATACACTTTGTTTCACCTAAATTTCCAATTCATATTCACATTCAGTTTGTCTATTTCTACAGCATATAAATACTTCAACCAAATTCAACAGAGAAAGAAATGTGCTTCAGAATAATACTCAATGGAAGGCATAAACACTGTAGTTCATTAAACAAGACAGTAGATTGGCAACAAAAAACAAAAGAACAGATAAAAGTTCCTTGATGACTGGCAATCAATTGTAATCATTTATATCTACCAACATAACAATAATAAAGAGAATCCATCTCAAAGGCTGCAAACAATTAGTAGAAGAGGCTTATTAATCAGTAGGAAACTAGGAGGAATTTTAAAATTGAAGAAAGCATAAGAATGAGTTTAAGAGTTTACCTTCACCTCCCCATAGAGTTTCTTCTCCCAAGCATATAACCTTCCCAGCGTCAGTGAATGGCTTCCGGATTCTATTCCCCGATAATCATCAAATAAATCATTTTTGAACTCTGTCCACGTCGAAGAACTTTTGGAGCTACATGAGAGGAGACTTTTGCATGAGGAAGACTTAGATGAGGTGGATCGATTCCATGTAATTGACCGAATGAGCTTATTTGAGCTCTCTGCACCCAAATGTCATGGATGAATAGATGAAGATAAGATGAAAGATGGTATATGAGAAATGTCCAACACAAAACAAAGATAATGATCCTTCCCTCCATGGAAACAAATTTAGTCTCTTTGGCCCTGCAATTTCGCATGCCAAAAGTGCAACAATATTGTTTGAGAGTGCGTTTTTTAAATAATTGTGGTGTGAAAACGTGTTTTAAAATCGCAAGCAAAGATGAGCATGTTAAAAAACGTACAATTTTAAAAGTTAAATGCGTTTCCAAATATAATCACTATTTGTTATGATAATAAGTTTTGGCATGTCGACACTTATTTATATTTATTTTAATTAAGAGTTTGAGTATATAGTAGCAATAGGTTTCTATTGGGAGTTTATCCCATAATAAAGTTAAGAGTTTATCAAGCCATGATAGCAGTTTATCTTTTAGTAAAGTGATAAGAGTTTATCTTTTAATATGGGTAGGAGTTTATCTCCAAGTCTATATCATTGTATTTCTCTTATTCATAGTTGTGAGTGATTAATAAAAGTAAGCAAAAAATTAATCTCAAACCCTGTGTTTGTAAAAAGTTTAGATTATCTTAGAATCTAAGGTCTAAGTTCCCTAAGAACCTAACAATTATCTTGTTATGTGTTTGTGAAAGCATTCACGTAACAAATTATCTTGTTATGTGTTTGTGAAAGCATTCACGTAACATTTTGATATCAGAACCAAGTTGCCCACACCCACCAAAGTCATGACCGACTCCCAAACTGATTCTTGGGAGTTTATGATGATGTGTTAGGAGCTACAACAAGCTCTAATCATAGAACGAATGGAGCGAATGGAGAAAAAAATAGAAATGTTGTATGAAAAAAAATATGAAATCCCATATCCTCAGCATTCCCAAACAATGTCAACCCCATTCCCACAATCCAATCTCATTGCCACTCAAAAACCAAAAGACATTAAAGCTCAACCACCGCCTGATTTCAGTAGCGTTACGAACTTGGCCAGCCATCAGAGATCGCAACACCTCCTAGTTTTGCCAACCCCCAATAACCGACGTCAGCAGCAAGGTAACATGACACATCATCGTCACCGTCTCCATCAGCCTGCACCGCCAACGGATCAGACAAAGGCACCACCTCCCCCTGCCGCAGATCTGCGTTGTCTTGGCACCACAGTCCATTGCCACTGTAGTCCATCGTCGCCCCATCTCAACCATGCCTCCACCCAATTCGCCAATGCTGCCGTCTTCGTTGTCTCACGCCAGATCGTGGCTCACCCAAATGAGAAGAAAAAGAGGTTTCATTGTTGCTTGGTTCATAAAGAGGAAAAAAAAAAAAAAATGTTTTAGGGCTATTACGCAAATAAAAAAGAACATACTTCATGTCCACGTCATCGGCTACATTTCAACCATGGAAGATAAAAAAATCAACTCAGAACAAGAAGCTCGATCCAGCTTCTTTCCCCGTTGAGAGGCGTGTTACGAGATCCGTTACGCATTCACGTAACACTACTTTTTAAACCGCAAACTCAAACCAACATTAAAACTACAACGAGCATATACAAATCGCAAAAGACTAATTTATGAAATTGTGAAGAAACAAAAGAGGAAAGAGAAGAGAACCCACCTTTAATTTCTTCCAAACCAGATTGCATTGGAACTCTGTTGGCCTCCAGCATTCTAGAAACATCCAAACCAGAATCATAAGCCCTAATAAAATGGTCCTCAACATCCTTCAATGCCTCCAACAATTCCCTCCCATCTGGGGGTGTATCAATCATTCTAAAGCTATTATGCTCCTCTTGGCTCTCATTAACATCATCCCCTTCTGTCACAGATTCAACCACACCAACCTCACTATCATTCACATCCACAGCTTTTCTCTCACTTATTTCTCTTTCCCCATCCTCCTCCAACTCTGGAATCCCTTCTTCCTCTCTCAGCGCCCTCAGATCCTGATCAGAGCTTTGACTCAATTCACTCACCTCTTGTCTTCTCATCCCATCAAACAGATCGAAGAAATCCCACCCAAAATTTTTATGTGCACCTGCCATTGGCGGAGCCATCTCACCACAGAAATGCTCATAGACCACTTCTCCTTCCTCTGCATCCTCAAACTCGTTCTCATCACCCTCTTCTTCTTCATCTTCTTCTTCTTCTTCTTCTTCTTCTTCTTGTTTTTCTCTTTCTACCTTAGAAGAATCCAAACAAGCTGCAGAATGATAGGTGGGGCGCGCAATGGTTTCAGTGGTCTCAGAAGCAGAAGAAGGGAAGGTGATGAAAAAGGGAGAAGATGGAGAGGAATGCCGAGCTACAAACAGCCTTATGGCGGCTGCTACTGCATACAGCGAGTGATTGTACTTGCAATGTGCATCTGCAAGCGCATACCTCCGCTCTACCGCCAATTTGATCAAGCGCTTTCTCTCTTTACAGAGAGTCACCACGTCGCCTTCTTCATCATTCTTAGACGCAGCACAGCCCATCTCTTCAAACTCAGCGGTGGGTTTTTTGCAGAATCAGTTACCCAAATATATTCTGGGCTAAAATGTGAAGTTCTTGAAAAGTTTTAGAGAATCACATTAATGCAACTGAAGGAGAGAAAGCTTTCGTTTTTAGCAGAGGTTTTGGAAGTTAGGAGGTGAGGTGCGCAACACTCTAGAAGACACATGAATTTGTCAGAAAACGAGACAAACTTACATGTGATATTTCTCTTTGGAAGGTTTCAAGCCAAACCATTTGCTTAATCGCAATAGAATTCAGAGAGCAAAACATTCTGCAAGCAATGTGGAAATAGATGCTTATGGAGTACAGTGTAAGCCCGCTAAACAAGCTGCCAAATTTTGAGAGAATTTCGTAGATTCAGCAGGATTTTAGTAGGGGACCAAACCCGAAATTCAATTTGAGGGGGTTGGACTGCATTAAAAAATAATACACAAACTTTTTTTTTAACAAATTTAAAGGTTAAAAAACACACCAAAATAAAAAAAAAAATTTAGGGCTCCGTCTCTGATTTTAGTAGTCACCATCACTTCTGTCGTCATGCTATAAATTATCATTATATAAGTTTTAAAGTCATATCAACAAATATGTGTGTATAGCATTAATGACTCATAAAACCTTCTAGGCTCAAAGCTAGAGAGAGAGAGAGTAACCATTGGATGAAGAACAAGTTTCACCTTCTGTTACGTACCATCACGCGTTGCATAA
Organism: Betula pendula; assembly: GCA_900184695.1. Classification (NCBI taxonomy): domain Eukaryota; kingdom Viridiplantae; phylum Streptophyta; class Magnoliopsida; order Fagales; family Betulaceae; genus Betula; species Betula pendula. The sequence goes on along the minus strand of FXXK01000023.1, from coordinate 792,257 downwards.
GAGTGTGAGACTACCGGACCTTATTTGGTAAAATAATAATGGCAACATAAATACATAAATAGATTTTTTTTTTTTCATAAATAGATTTTGAGGTTGCCGTTTCGTAGGTAAGAAGAAGCTACAGTGTTTTTTTGCTAGAAGACGGCATGACCCTGGACCTCGGCAAAAGAGATTTTGTCTTCAAGAAGCAAAAGTGGTTCGTGGTATTTGGTGCCGTCTGATTAGAATCCAGTGAGGTCATCAGGTGTTCATTACTTAATTACATAGGAGATGATGTACAGTTAGCCTCACCTCACGACAACCATTGATCGAACAATCTTTCTACAAAATAGCTGTGGGAAAAGGTTTTTTTTTTTTTTTTTTTTTTGGTAATAAGTTGTGGGAAAAGTTGATTTTATCTGCAAGGGCAGAGTACAACCTGTAGTCTTCTTTTGGAGGATCCTAGTTAAGGACAGAGATATGGACGAAGATTTGGACCCTGAAATTGACTATTAAGTGCTAAAACCTAGACAATGAACTGTGGTCACGAGGAGGAAGATATTCCTATCTTTCAAATATATTTTTTTAACTTACAAAACAATAAAAAAAAAAATACAGGTAAAAATCAATGTGAGACTAACATGGTTTATGGATAAATATTAATTCAATAAATTAAATTTTTAAAAAGTGAGAACTTTACCCGTTGATTTTTCTACAAGAAAATCAGCAAGGAAAGGTGGAAAGAGACTTTGGTATATAGAGAATTGTGCCCTTAAAAAGTGATAAGAGAAGTGACAACTTGAAGGAGTGGGGGCTATCTCATGGGGTCTAGTGAATATTCTGTGTCAGTGGCAGGTAAGAAAAAGCAGCCAAACACTACCTTCACTCTGTCCCAAGTTCCCTCGGAAATCTCTACCCTTAGATTGCTACTTCCTTTGAAGTGACCACTTTGTCAAAACTATGTAATAATAATAATAATAATAATAATAATAATAATAATAATAATAATAATAATACATTCAATCTTATCTTTATTTTGTATTTATTTAAAATAGATATAATTTTTAAAATTATTATAAAAGTTGTAATAAATTATTATTAATTATTAATCTAATGATAATTTTAAAAATTATGTCAATTTTAAGTGGACATAAGTTAAATATGAGATTAATATTTATCATTACCCAAAATCATAAGAAAAAATTTTACAAAGATTCCTGAATTTCCACACGATTTGAATAATCCATATATTTGATGTCTCTCAATTTGACTCTTCAAATTTTCAATTTGTCTCATTAAGCCCCTCTCCGTTAGGATTT
>FXXK01000023.1:665032-790520 GCA_900184695.1 Betula pendula | reverse complement strand
TTATCATTACTCAAAATCTAAACTTTAAAAAATCATATAATTATGATATATGTCAACCTATGTACATCTAAAATTAATATTACTTTTAAAATTATCATTAAATTAAAAATTAATAATAACATATTACAAATTTAATAATAATTTTAAAAGTCATATCAATTTTAAATAAACACAAGATAAACATAGAATTGACATTTATCTTTATTCTTAGATTTTACAGGTATAATGAACCGTGTAAGAGTTTCACAGAGGCGAAACTTAGCATACAAAGGCTCCCTGTTAAAAAGCGTGACAGATGTTAGTACATTAGAGCAAAGTGTAAATGAGTTGTATACGTTACGGGTAAAAATGGTAATTAACCCAAAATTTTTAAATAACATTACACTACAATGTTGAATTCAATAAAATAAAATCCTGATCATAAAATAGTTTATGTTTAAGGATCTTATTCTATCTTTCTTGAGAGTTCCCTGCTTTCCAACCATTTTAACCCAACATGTATCTCTTCAAGCTAGTGCCACAAGCAGTCTGAAAGTGCAACATGCAATGTGAAACAACAGGACTTCGATTTCAGGGGATGAAGTTTCACAAAATTTACAAAACAAAAAACTCCAAAATGAAAGGAGGGAGGAGAAAAATGAATACGTAAGAAGAAGGTAGTCCTAAAGAAAGAATCATCAGTGTCACCTTTGAGGCTCTATTTTCCCTGATTCTTTCCTTGCTCAAATCCTCAGAACTAAATAAAATACATATCCCAAGTTAAATGTTACATTGTACAGAAGAAAAAAAAATTAATTGACTGAAACTTCTCTTATCTCTCTTGGATATACAAGCTCATGGGCTCTGAGATTCTGAGAAGCATCCAACAGTAGGTACAATAGTACAAAGAGGGGGGGTCTTCATCAAGTATTGCTAGGTTCCATGGGTGTGGCACAGGGGGCTAGAGTTTTTGCAGGCAGGCTAACACCACATCCTCTCACAGACAAAGTAGGGCCTCTTACCGAACTTGCTCTGCTCACAAGATTTGAATCAAGAAAAACAACTATGACTGTAATGTCATCGTGGAAATGTCGACGGACGCCACGGTCAATTTTCTTCAGATCGGAGTACCTCATTTCTCTTTTCTTAGCTGCTTCCTGCAAGGCAACTTTCACAAGCCTCCGGGCACTTCCCTGCATGAAGAACAGGTAATGTCGAATATGGTTATTTCAAATCTGATACTCACGTTAATGATGATAACACAAAGCAAAAGCATGTGTACTTATTGGAAGGGCTTGAATACCCCAAGATAAGAACTCCATAAAGTTTCACAACTAGAAATTCCAAAATGTATAAAGAAAAGGTGCAGTTTACTAGGTCAAGCCAGCTGTTGGTAGTTCCTCTAAGAAACTCGTGGATGTAGGTTAACACAAACAGAATAGAAACCACCATTGCTGAGATAAAGTATCTTACACTGTGTGGGTGGTTTTGAACAATGTCAACTGCTTCCTGATTGCTAAGGTGCTCCCACAGCCCATCAGAAGCAAATATGAGGAACTGATCATGGGATTGAAGTTCATGCACAGAAATTGATGGCTCAGAGCTTAAGATTGGCCTTTTAAAAGTTTCACGGAGGCGAAACTTAGCATACAGAGGCTCCCTGTTAAATTCAGCCTTTTTTAGATATACATCACCAATAGATCTAGATACCTGCAACACACATGCGTCAGTTAAGAAAATTTTGAGAAAGAAAATGTTCCCACAAAAAATTGCATTTTATATATATATTCGGGGGAGGGGGGCATAATGGAAAATCGTTCTAAATTTGATTTGAATTGATGGAGTCGATGGCCTTTTTTTAAAAAAAAAAAAGTTGAATTTGAATGGTGGATAGTAGTGTATATATGGGCAAATTAGAGGACCTATCTTTTATATGAAAACACAAGTGAAATTATTATTTTTCACTTCATTATTCCTTATGTAAGAACCCTTAATCTATTAAATATCTTAAATTGCTAAAAAATAGATCACCAATATAGGTGAAAATGGGTGAAGCTTCATTAAGATCGATATAATGCTGCCCTCTCATATTTTCTTTCATACTTGTATATATAAATCCACACGCGCAACTAATTTTAGTATATTCATCAAATTCTATGGTATTATAGGGAATCTTCAGTAATGCAATCACATGTACAAGGGTTCCTTTTTCCTCGACAACAGTTGAACCTAAGATCCAGCCTAACACTACAGCCAGTCCTTCACCACGAGCAAATATTATAATTTCCTTCTATTTTTCTCAAAATGAGGGGCATTTCCCTTTTGAATATATATCTCATCACATCTTAATTGTAAACTTGAGCCTCAGTAAACAAGACTTCCAGTCATCTTCAGAGCAAAGATCATAATGGCCCTATGTATGTCATCTTGGTTCATCAACAAAGTGAGAAGGATCTATCTCAAAAACCCATTAAATCAAAGGCTTCTATCGTCAAACAATGATCATAAGTGCCACAGGCACGGAACTATCATTTGCCTTCTTCCCTCCCACTACGATCAAAAGGGCATAAGAAGTATTACTCAAGTATAAATTTAATTTAGGTTCCAAACAATAGGTGCCTCGGATAATTGGTTGACTTGCCAATCTTAATTCTTTGGCAACATCAAGCAATTTGCTAATTATTACTTTTTATTGTGAACCATAATTTATGCTAGCAATATACACGATTGACAACAATGGTGATAATTAATACTTGTAACACATAATCCCATTTCTCAAAATGCCCTGCATGTGCTCTATGAATTTTTCCATGATAATGCAAATTAACTTGAGCTGAATGCCCATCCCCACTAATAGCCTATTTAGATTGGAAATTCATTTTTCACTCCTCAACTCATTCACAGGCTAGTTATTCTTCCAGCATGATATCCTGATCATGTACATATACTGTGTCGATACCCTTTGCTTAACTAAATTCACCATAGTGTCACTCAATGGATCTATTGTTAAGCTTTTCCCAAGTCACCAATAACTATCAGGTCATCTCTCTTCCTGTCCCTAAATTATTCAATCAGCTGCTTGATTAAAAAAAAAAAACAGCTGACAAGGTACCACCACCACCACCACCAAGAAATAAAAGTCTCATGAGCTGGGAAGCCTGTTGTAAATAATTCAAGAAGAGGACCAGATAAAGTACATGCTTTCAATTAAATGGAGAACAAACCTCTAGCTCTTTCTAAGGAGGAATTACTCAGGAAAACACACACATGCATGTAGAACACTACAGAAAAGGAACTATGAACGAGTTCCCATGATAAAGAAAAATATCTTCATCCATGAAGACCCAAGATGAAGTATAGAGCAAAATTGTCTTCCATCAAACTGCTATGCAATTTCTCATGGACAATAGCAATGAATTAAGACCCCAAACCCAAGGTCCCTTCAAAAACCCCCCCACCCCTTGGGGCCTATATTTCCCCATGGGAATTTGTACCACTATAGTTGAACAACTTTGGCCAATATATATTCAGCTGCATGTAGTAGAAGGGTAAAAATGAAGAGGAAATAAAAAGGGAGAGTCCTCTGCAAAAACCAAAAATTAGAGTCTGCTGGAAAATTTTCCCCCCTTAAACATCCTTCAGAAATAATTAGCATCCAGATTAAATTTACAGACAACCGTAACAGTCTTACTCTGCATGCAGGCTCCCAGATTAGGAACCATGGACAATTAGCCTGAATCACATGCAGTCTGCATGGAACATCACAGATACCCTTAATGACTTAGATGATGTATGGTGCATCTAGAAATTGAATCAATATTCACATAAATTGGGATGAAAATCACATCTGCACAGCCGGCCACTTGTAACTAGATTTAATCCACTACTTAATTCTTTTTAGGTTTTAAAAGCATTAACATAGTAACATATGCATTTCGCAAATCAAAATGATACAAGAAATCATAATTTTTTTTGTTAAGTATACAAGAAATCATAATAAAAATGAGTGATACACATGCCAGGTTCAAATGAAACACAAGTCATTATCACCCACAAAAAGAACTCACCTGTATCAAGCCCTTAACACGCCAAACATTATGTTTTAAAACCACGATGTGTGAGTCGTCCGGGTGCAAAGAGTACATCTCCTGTCTCACTGATTCTATTCCTACATTATGCTCTGCTGACAGTTGGATGGCAAAGACCTCCCCAGTTGCCTTGACAAGCCTACCCAGCACGGCACGGGAATCACCAACATTGGCGATATAGAGGGTGCCGCCACAGATCACACCAACTAGGCAGCAAGATCCAACAGCTGCAATCTGGGGTTTCATAGGCCATTGTTTGGTAACAACAGACAGAAATCCCTCTTCTGTTGCTTGATATGCTTTCCTTATCACATCCACTGACATGGATTGTTGCTCTGAGGTGAACCCTGCTAAAAGGACAATTTCAACCCAACCATGAGGACCACTGACTCAATTTCCCAAACCAAGCTCAACAATTGAAGTTTTAACAAAACAACAGCCCAGAATCATTGGAGAGACTTGCATAAATTTTCATGATTCTCAATTTTAATGACATACGAAACTGAGTAAATGTTAATTTTGGCATTAACAAGCATTCTCATGCTAAAATTGTATCTGAGCTTAGGTTTCTTACTCTTTAGATGCTGGAATAGGTGATCATTAATGAAACGTGATGTCTCAGGCCCGCCATGACCATCATATATCCCAATGAAGGTGCCATATGGGCCAGACTCGAGCAAGCTCAAGGGTCCAGACTCGATCTGGCTTTGATCCTCAAGCAAATTGTTGGCTTGGACAACTGCTATTGAGAATTCACCATTCATGTGCTGACCGGTGTCTTTGTACCAAAGTAGTCCATCTTGCCGGCCTGCTGCATCCGAACCTGCGTGGACATAACGGTCCGAGGATGGTCCCCAGCAGGCCCTCAGAAAGTTTATCAACCTTGATAACATCCCTCATTTCACCGGGGCCAGCCTCCAATTCCTCCTCATCTGAAATGGATGCAATACCACTCTCGCTAACCAAGATCCCAGCAGCCTCGTCACCCGCAGACCAAGAAAACTACTACATGAAGGAAGTAATCAACATGATTAATACAATAACACCCTAACCACAATCGAAACTAAATCATGTAACTGACAAAACAAATAAACTTTCAATGTAAATTCACAGCTTAAAATCTCATTGAAATTAACACGATATGACCTAAAGTCTAAAACCCATCTCCATTTCAGCTTAGAACTTAAAAAGAACCATGACCCTCAAACTAATACTACCTATAAATGAAGAACACAAACAGAAAAAAAAACAACTGTTGTGGCAAAGAGTAATGGTCAAATCTACCTCCACATTCCACACCCCAACCATACAATCATTTGCCCACACACACCCAAAATTCAGTAACTTTTAACTACCCAATACAAACTAAAAACAAGAATTCAAAGAAAACACATCAATCACATAAATTTGCCAAGCTATGAGAAAAACAAACATGTAGAGGAGAAAAATAACTCACAGTATAATTATGCAACTCCAATCAGTTCTGGTCAGCTGCCGAAATGAGACGAAAATGAAAACGACGGGGATCTAAAAGAAACAGAGCAATACATGTGAGTATAAAAGCGTTAGATCCACGGATCCATCAAATCAAACTGTGGCTAATAGGGTTTTTTGCATATGGGTCACTCCCTTTTTTCTCTTTTCCCTTTTCCTGCGCTCTATTTTTGGTTTTCTGGTGGGTTACAGAGGAGGCAGAAGACGAAGAAGATAGAGATAATTGAATAAGGAGCTCTCGATCAGTGAGATTGAACGAACTGAAACTCTCTCTTTTTTCTCTCTCTCTGGTCTTTCTCAGCAAACAAAGCCTTTTAAAAGAAAACGAACAAAGCGATGGCTGAAAGCCAGCAATGCATATGGGCAGCCATGGGCTCCACACATAAGCCAAAGAAAGAGAAAGTAGATAGAAAGAGGTAGAATATAATTAATTAATCATTATAATTATAAATAAGCATATATATTTTTTTTTTTGAATCCATAAATAAGCATATATTGATATTTACTTGAAACCCCCTTTTTTCCGGGGTATTGTAATTTTGGTCAAACATTTTTTATCACAAAAAATATCTTTTCGACTCTGCTCCATTCCAATAAAAAAACAAACCTTTTTTTTCATAATAAAAAATAATAATAATTAATAAATATAATAAAATAATTATAAACGTGTTGATTGTAGAGAAATACATGTTAGTAGCATTTCTCTTAATTATATGACATAGTTTTGTTAACGTGATTTTGGGAGTTTTTTTTTGTTTTTTTTAATGTGTTTTGACAAGATATAAGTTAAAATTTATTTTTATATTTTACAATTTAAATTATTTATTAATATTTTTATCTTTAAAACATAAAACAAAAGACAATCAATCGAATTTTCGTTCAATGATTCACTTACATGGCATGTTTGTGGCAAGTGGAACCTATCATTCTTATGCTTGCATCACAATAGTGTAACAGCCACATGCAAAGATTTTCAATCTAAAACAAGTTTAAAGGTCAAATTGGTTTGTTGATTTTATTTTTATTTTTATTTTTTTGTTTTCATTGGTGTTTTCGTGAAGATAGTACAACTACTGTCAAAGTGTCGTGTAAATCTATGCATCAATATGGTATAAAGAAGTATTTGACATGTGAAGACGACCCTTCGTTCTTTCATGTTTTATTGTTTTAGTTATTTGTTAAGTTTTTATTTATTTTTTATTATTATTATTTTATAATTTTTGTTAGCATCTTTAAAAATGCATGTATAAGTATAACATTGTTTATTGAAGAAAAATACAAACAATGCAAGTCCCACATGAAAAAAGAGAAACAAATTCCCACAAGAGATTACATATAAGAACTAAAGTGTCTCCCTCCTTTCATTTTGTGTCTCACATTGAAAATGAATAGGAGTATATAATCAGTTACAGTTACAATTATTTTCTACAAATCGCAACCAAGATTTTTTGTTATTTTATTTTTTAATAATCGCAACTGGTAGGCTAATTACGGTTATCACTAACTAATTTTAGGCCGATTATTGAAAATGGTTACTAACCGATAACCGGTTTTCAAATAATAAACATTTTGAATTTTTTATTATTATTATTTTTTGAACCTCTTTTTTGACTATTTTAATCTTTTTTTTGTTATTTTTAGGATTATTGTATACTCTCATAAAATATGAATACATGAAATTAATTTTTTTTTAAAAAAAAAACAACAATAACAACAACAAATATATATATATTACTACTTTATTTAAAATTTAATTTATATAACATAACACCATATATATTATTAAATATAATAAAGTAAATATAAACCGTAAAATAGATTTTCTCTAGGTTCTCATTTTCTCACATCCTATAACTGCCCTCAAAATATTTTACGTAATATATAACTAGGTTCTTTATATAAGTTGCGTGAAATTTGAGTATTATGCTTCTGTGCGACACCTGTGATTGACTACATAAATGTTTATCTGAATCTCTATGACATGAATACTTACACGTGTCTATTAATTGGAGTAGGAAGATACGTGGTCTCACATAGTTATGAACAGGTGGCAAGTTTTATATGGATTTGGTCTGAAAAAACAAATTCTTATGAATATACACCGACTAATCTATATATTACACTAGATAAATGCTACAACATATATATATATATATTATCAATCTTTGTTAAAATAAAGTAAAAAAATCATAAATTAATTAGTACTACCATATCAGCATAATGAAATACTTATATAATAAATAACATTACTCATATAAAAAATATTTGATAATAATAACATTTCTATCTGCATATGCGGATGTAAACACTGATTTTAGAGTATGCGGATGCAGTTACGTACCATTTATATATAATATATTTAATAAATTTACCAAAAAACGCCGTTTTGGATTAAGTATAGGCTATGTTTACATTTGTTTGGTTGGTTGTATTGTTTTCTCGTGTAACACTTAGGTAAAAAGACAAAAGTAATGTGAAATCAATATGTCTTCAAAATAATAAGGCTTAAAAAAAATTAAAACAAGTTCAAAATACTAAAAATCAATCAAAATTATTTTCAAAATCGTTTAAAATATGCCCAAATAGATACTCAAAGAATGCCCAAAATACTAAAATAAGCCCAAAAAGCTTATTAACTAATGTATAAATAGTAGATAATAACCACAATAATCATATAGATGCAGTTTGTAAAAACATGGTACAGATATTTAAAAATGATGTCCATATTTTACAGATACGAATACGGATATTACAAATAACAATATCTATATCAGCATATATGCCCATAGCTAAGCAAAGTAGTCATTGGATTTTTATTTTTTAATAATGGCTTATCCAATGACTACTAAACCTTGTTGCTTAAGTATAATGGAATAAAAGTGAAACATTCGTGTGATATATAATATTACTCTTTTACAAATAGCATACTACGTTAACGTGACATGTTATAGTAGCACTTTGATGTAGGAGTGTTTAGGTGGGCAGTTAAAAACCGCTATCATCCGGATTGTATGGGTTATGGATAGATTTTCAACCTCTAACCTCTAGTGGGAGGATATCATATTCACACATATCCAAGCAAATAACGATATATGAGTAGGCGGAGGTGAATAATATTTGCCTCCTCCTTATATATATATATATATATAATAGTTTTGTATTATTAGGACTAAATGCATGAAACACACAAAAATAGTTCATTGCGCTTCATGCCTTGAAATAATGTCCATAGGGGGATACTTAAAATTAGTTATGTGTGCTTCATGCATTAAATAGAAAATAAAAAACGACAATAACATGCCCATTTAAATTAAGTCCATAAAAAACCAAGAAAAAAAAAATTCCAAAAAGCCTAAAAAAGCAAAAAATGCAAAGTGAATATAACAGGCTATAAATTGCGGATGCAAAATAAGGATATTATTTGCCCATTTAGTGTGGTTTACACATCTACTAGATCAACCATTGTTACAATATATATATATATATATATATATCCAATGACTGTTATACTATGGCACGTCACCAGTGTCTCTCTCTTCGCTCATACGTCGCTCTCTTTTGAGTAATCTAATTTATATTGAGGGAATATGACCATTGAAAAAATATGGTTGTTGGAGAAATATGACCATTGAAAAACATGATTGTTAGAAAATATGAATGTTGACAAGAATATAATAATAAAAAAAGAATCAAAAATAATATTTAAAATAAACTAAATAATGTAATTAATAATTTGTTGGAATATGTATAAAAAATCAATAACTAAAGTAGATAATTGTACTTTTGATTAGATATTTGACATAATACTATTGAAGATGCTGTTAAGAGATGGGAATCCCTTGTGATAGAATAGTCCTATTGAGAATTTATTTAGGTTTATTTGTTTGAATAGGTGTTTAAACATTTTGAATATGTGCGTTCGAATATGCTCTTATATGAGTTGCCCTAGGCTTAGAAGTCGGATAATACGGTACCAAAAGAGAGCTTTTCACTTATTGTACAGCCCATTGTTGGTAAGTTGATAGTTTAACCAACTTTTTCCAACAATGGGTTATACCATCTCCGACATGACGGTGACGGTGACGGTCAATAAGTCAAAATGGGTTGTAACTTGTTGACAGTTGTGACTTGTGAGTGGATCATGGAGGGCCAGTGAAGATTCTGGCTAAAGGTAAGGAAAATCCAATGGATGAAGAAATTATTGGAAGAAATCGAAGGAAGGCAAACCTGAAGAGTGAAGACCATCAAGTTGGGGAATGATTATAGAGAAGGAAGGGGAAGAAATCTATTTGCATAGGGATACAATAGGAAGGAATGATGGAAGAGTTGGACTTTTTAGGAATATTGAGGGGCACAATACAGCTCGTGCTAGGTGTATAATAGGAGGGACGAATTGGATTGGCCTTTTTTTTTTTTTTAAAGAAGTACGAATTGCCTCTCAAGAACCGGATTTAATGCGCATGGGATGCAGGGAATCAGATTTTGCATCGTTTTATTGCGCATTTCATTGTTTTCAAGTTCAAGAAATAAATGCTGATAAGTGAAAGACCATGGGAAGGAACGAAAGGGTGCTGCAGTGTGTGAATGAATGCCAAAAAATATATAACAGAGGTGGTCAGGTGGAGCGTGATTACGGTTATTAGAAAATAATTGAAATTATAATTAGGATTTTCGGTTATTTTATTTTAAAAAATTACAATCGCAATTGGTAAGTCGATTGCAATTGCTAATAACCGGTTTCAATACAGTTATTAAAACTGGTTATTAATCAGTAACAAGTTTTGACATAATGGACATTTTAGACTCTCTTTTAATTTTTTAGACATCTTTTTGAACTATTTAAAACTTACTTTTTGATTAATTTTAGAGCTACTTTATACTTTCATAAAATAAAATATTAGAAATGACATAAGAATAACTCATGAAATTAATAAAAATAAAAAATAAAACATAAAAATAACATATAGGGTTGAATTTACATAAATTTTAAATTATTATTATTATTATTATTATTATTATATATAAATCAGTTACTAGGTTATTAATTGATTTTTTTAATATATAATTGATAATTATATATATAAAAACCGGTTATCCGGTTATTAATTGATTTTTTAAAAATTTATAATGGGTAACCGCAATCGGTTCAGGCGGTTATTCGTTACGATTATTTTTTATTTTTTAAATTTTTTATTATTTAATTATAAATAATTAATAATTACCTCACTTGTATACTCTAAATTTGTAGATAATATTGGCCAGAATACCAACTTTCCTAAGTGGATTTGCTTACCGGCCCATAAATGTGGAAAATATAAAAATCCTATCGGCCTCCAGTAGGTGGCAATCGGTTTATTTGCACAGCCCTAAGCTGCCCTATTGCAGTACAATAACGGAAACTTATTGTACGGAATATAAATCATTAATTGCCTAATTGTTACCAATAAAATATACAATTTATTTATTTTTTCATAAGATTCGAGAGTGTACTTCCTGCTTTAAAAGAAATATAACCAACTTCATTAGTAGAAGTGTAACACTAATATTTAAGAAAAAAGAATCATACCTATAATTTTTTACTGGATTTATTTTATATTTGTATATTTTGGAATAAAAAATGGTATTAATTTCCATTTCAAATGAAGCCATTGGCAAATTCAAGTTTGGAATGAAAAACAAGACTTTGTACAAGTTGCAAAGATAGGCTGTAAACTTGTAATTGACACAAGCATTGGCAGCATTGAAAAATTCGAGTGCTACCTATCCCTCGTTTCTTAGTCCAATGGAGCTTTTGTACTGCTTGGATAGAGTTCGGCTTGGCTTCTGTTATTCTACAATAGCACATCTCTTGTCATTAAATATAGACGTTTAAGGCATCTTCATGCACAAAGTAAACGTTGGTACGATAATTTTAGAGAAAGGTTAGGTGTTCATTTTTGTGTATTTTTTTTTATGTTTTAGGAGGAAAAAAATAAAAACTTCTAGGAACTATATTTAAAAGTCTCTCTTTAAAAGGATACATATTTCAAAAGTTAGATAATATCTGATATGACTCATTCTTTTCATTCAGTTTTCTCTTTCAAATATCTCAGACTTAAACATATGAAGCTCTTCCAATCTTTTAAAATTGACAATTTTTAATGATTCTTTATGTTTTTATGTAAAAGCCTCGATGCCGGTCCTATTGTCTAACAAATTATTTCAACACTTGATTTGTGCTATCTTGACCATCCGTATTCAATAATAGAAGAGGTCCCTAACTCACTTGGATATTGGCCTTGTTGCTTAATGTGGAACCACAAGTGACTCAAGTTGAAAGCACACAAACGAAAATAATGAAGATACGAAAGTGATGTAGCCATAGATATGGAGGTTCGCATTGTTAAATCAATATATTAGGGTGAGTTACTGGTTTTTTTTTTTTTTTTTTTTTTTTTAAAAAAAGTCAATAGGGTAGCCTATAGCTTAGCCTATTACGGCAGCTGCCCATTTCTTAGCTTTCACTTTTTTAAAAAAAGTCGTTTTGAGTGAGATACGCAGGAATGATTGAAAAGCATATAAGCAATTGGACAAAAAGCCGAATTTCAAATGCAATTTGCAATGTACTTTCAAGCACCAATAGAATAGGTAGGAGTCAAAGTTCTAAATCGGCAATTCTTGACTATGTACGAATTGGACAAAAAAATAAAAATTCGTGCTACGGTTTCAAAGCCCACGAGGCTAAGTCGCATATTTGGTGAAGTATTTAATTTAATGTTAGAGAGGAAGCAAGGTTTGTGGTTAACAAAGGGTCGAATTTGTCAAATGTTTTTTCACGTGCAAGGAAAAGTGAAAATGGGACAATAAAAAGGATTGCCTCTTGTGTTTATAAAGAGTGGAAATGGACCATAAAAACGCATGATGAGGCTGATACATTAGTTGAGAATGTATAATACTTTAAATTTGTGTTTTGAGGTGACATAAGATGAGACTGTTATATTAGTAATCGATAACGTGTAATATTTTTAATTTGTGTTTCGTGCGCACATACGCATAACATAAATTAAAACCAATATTTAATTTAGAAGGGGTTGAATTGGACTATGAATATTTTTGAGCCCTAAATATCCATGTTAATGAACTGATAAAAAGAATCTATAAATTTTTTGGGTTTTATTTTTTTCAAATTTTTGTCCCGTTAATTCGTCCCTACCTTCAATAATTGAGAAAGTGTGATACTATAAGTTTATGCACATAACGCAAACTAAAGTAAAAGTTTATCATTTTTTACCTTATGTTTATATTGTTATACTGTTTTCTTTTGATTTTGGTTTGTTGTTGGGAAGCCATTTATTTGTCAGTTTTAAGATTTTTTTATTCTCTTTTTTTTTTTTGGATCAAGAGTGGTAAAATTTCCTTGTAACCTTTTTTTTTTTAATTCAATTAGAAAAATAAAAAAGAAAAGTCAAAGTTCAATTAGAAAAAGAAAAATAAAAAGTCAAAGTTCAATTTAGACTTATACTCTCGGTTTGGGTTCTGTGTGCACAAACACATGACACGAAAAAAAAGTCAAAGTTCAATCTAGAAGGGGTTAATTGGACGATGATCTTTTTTGGCCTATATATATATATATATATATATATATATTTTTCAAATTTTTTGTTCCGTTGATTCGTCCCTACTCATACGTATCAAACAAAGAGCCTTGTATTTTCGTGTTCTGTGTACGGACACAAGATAAGATTGCCACATCTGTAATTGGTAATTGGAAACGTGTAAATTGTAATACTCTCAGTTTGTGATTTTTGTGCAGAGAGTCACAGACACATGATACAAACTAAAATCAAAAACCAATTTAGATGGGGTTGAATTGGACATGAAATTTCTTGGGCCGGGCCGCCAGGGATATCCGTCTTAATGAAATGACAAAAACTAATCTATTAAATTGTTGGTTTTTTCCAAATTTTTGTCCGATTGATTCGTCCCCTAGGCCCCCTACTCATACGTGTCAAACAGATCAGAGCCATGTGTTTCCAAGAGAGCAAACTTTTGACATGTATGATTTGTCTGAAATCCTGGTCTTATGCCGGGATTTGACTTCCTTGGGCTTGGCTAAACAGCCCATTGTGAAGGCTGTCAGCCCAAGCCCAAGCCCAAACCGGTTCAATAATATTATTTTTGTGGCTGCAGGAGAATAGAACTAGACTGTAAAAGACCCAATTATTCTCATCAACTAAAATAGGATTCTAATCAAGATATTGTCAGCAATATTTCTAGAAGACCTATGCCTAAGCCGGCAAGTGAGTACCTTGCTCCTTCTATCAGGAGGTCAATTGACCGTAATAGAGCGAGGGTTATTACTTATTAGGGACAACCTTTGTTAGAGTTGGTGACCGTACGTTATAAATAAACAACGCACGCCCCCAATAAGGAGACGACACGTAGAAAAGTTGTACGATGAAAGAATGGCTTTCAACTAAAATGAAAGAGAACAAAGGGAAAATGTAAGTCATTCACTTATTCATTTGATCAAACTTACACCATTATTTTTCTTGAAACCTTCTATGAGGAGGAGGACTTCATTATTGTATCACGATCTAACTTAGAAATTAGAGGTATTCACCAGCTCACACTGGTAGGCTTTTGAGCTAATTTGTCTCGTGATTTCAAGTGTTTCTTAGGTTGTGGACATGGCTGAGAGAGAGATAGAGACAGTAAATGCAAACTTGCAAAAAAATTGTCCTGGAATCCACTGCTCTAAGTGATGGTCAATGTAATTGAAGAAAATTTTGGTGAACTGTTTTACAAGCTTGATTGTGTGAATTGTTGGTTGACTAAAAGTTTCACAATTCAAGCACTAGCTTAAGCTCGATTTGATCAAGCAAATCTGACTTCAAGATTACAGTTTCGTGCAAGACGGAATCAAGGGTCATGAGGCCATGCTCCCCTCCCCTGTTCTGTTATGTGGACAGAGTTTTTTTTTTTAATTAGTTTGGAGTAGTTCTATAACACAGTTTATAAAAATGTTATGCATTATCTAAACATGTGAAAAATATTTATTTTTTTAATAGCATTAATTAAGTTGAAGGAAATTTTATTAAAAAAATATATACTTATCAAAGAAGTTGAAAAAATCTTTGTTTTGATTCCATCTCTGATTTGGTGCTTGTTCAAATTAAACTGTAAAAAGTTGTCTATGATGGGTTGAGTTTTTCTAATCCCATCATAGATATCAAGGTTCATTTCTCTTGGGATTGTAGGGGTTGTTTGTATAAAATATTGATGAGTTATGATAATTGATATATATGGTCTTAGGTTTTTTTTTATTTTTTATTTTTTTTTTCGTGCGCATTTAAAATTAATGTAACTTTTAAAATTATTATTTAATCAAAATTTATTAATAATTTATCACAGATTCAGTAACAAATTTTAAAATTTTGATAAATTTTAAGTAAAAAAGAAAAAAAGAGGGAAAGAAAATGACATGTATGATTAATCTAACTGAAATACAGGAAGAGCCCGACCACCTATTAAAGAACAAAACAGACCCGCTAATTCCATAGGAGTTCTCTTCTCTTGTATAAAACTTCTCGCCCCTCGTCAACCTTCAACCCAAAAAAGAAAAAGAAAAAAGAAAAAAGAAAAATACAAACTCCCACGAAAGTCACCTCTCCTTTCCTTACACTACAGTCTAGACGTAACACCTCCCCCAATTTCTTCCTCCCTCCCTAAACCCTAACCCTAATTTCATCTTCATGAAGGAAAAACCCACTCAATTTGACCCCACGTCCCTTAATCCCCACCAAAAGATTCCCAAACTTTCTTTACCCAAGAAGCACTAAAATTTCCCCCAAATTCCCAAAATGGACCCACCTCTATCCCCCGCCTCCGAAGGCGGTGCCGACGACGATGCCGCGTGGTATGGAAACATTCAGTACCTGCTCAACATCTCGGCAATCGGCGCGTGCTGCTGCGTCTTCGTCTTCTTCTTCGTGAAGCTCCGCAGCGACCACCGTCGGATCCCGGGGCCCACCGCGCTCGCCGCCAAGCTCCTCGCCGTCTGGCACGCCACGCGCCGCGAGATCGCGTCCCACTGCGGCGCCGACGCCGCTCAGTTCCTCTTAATCGAAGGCGGAAGCTGCGCTTTGCTCCTCTCCGTTGCCGCTCTGTCACTCCTCGTGATGCTGCCTCTCAATCTCTACGCAGGTACGGCTCCTCTAAACGACCAGTTCTCCAAAACGACCATCACTCACATTGCAAAAGGTTCGCTTTTACTCTGGGTGCATTTTGTTTTCGTTGTCGTTGTTGTCGTTTTGGTACATTTCAGTATGCTTGGGATTGAAGAACGGTTAAGGATCACTAGGTTTCGGGACGGGAATGGAAATTTGAGTGACCCAAGTGCGAGTTCGACTGCGATTTTCACTATAATGGTGCAGGGATTACCCAAAGCTCTGGGGGATGATAAAACTGTGTTGCAAGAGTATTTTCAGTATAGGTATCCCGGGAAGGTTTATAGGGTCATCGTGCCGATGGATTTGTGTGCATTGGATGATTTAGCTGAGGAATTGGTTAGGGTTAGGGATGAGATTTCTAGGCTGATTGCACGAATAGACTCTCGGATTTTTCTTGACGAGAGTGAGGATGTTGAAAATGGATTCAGTTTGATGGTGAGGAAAGTGAAAGTCTTGTGGGATGGGATAATGGAAAGGTTGGGTTTTACAGAAGAAGAGAGGTTGAGAAGGTTGCAGGAGTTGAGAGCTGAATTGGAGACCGAACTGGCAGCTTATAAAGAAGGCCATGCACCAGGTGCTGGAGTGGCGTTTGTGATGTTTAAGGACGTTTACACCACGAATAAGGCTGTTCAGGATTTTCGGAATGAGAAGAAGAGGCGGTTTGGGAAGTTCTTTTCCCTTGTGGAGTTGCGTCTTCAGAGGAACCAATGGAAGGTTGAGCGGGCTCCCTTGGCGACCGATATTTACTGGAATCATTTGGGATCAACAAAGCTCCAATTGAGGTTGCGGAGAGTGGTTGTGAACACGTGCTTATTGCTGATTCTTTTGTTCTTCAGTTCTCCTCTTGCTGTGATCAGTGCTGTGCAGAGTGCAGGACGAATTATTAATGCGGAAGCTATGGATAATGCACAATTGTGGTTGGCTTGGGTGCAAAGCTCAAGCTGGCTTGCAAGCCTTATCTTTCAGTTCCTGCCAAATGTTATTATATTTGTGAGTATGTATATAGTGATCCCATCAGCTCTTTCTTATCTCTCCAAGTTTGAACGGCATCTGACAGTGTCAGGGGAGCAAAGAGCTGCACTTTTGAAGATGGTTTGCTTCTTCCTGGTAAACCTCATTCTCCTGAGGGCTTTAGTTGAATCATCCTTAGAGAGTGCAATCCTGAAGATGGGTCGGTGCTATTTGGATGGAGAAGATTGTAAGAGGATTGAGCAATACATGAGTCCATCATTCTTGTCGAGATCATGCCTTTCGTCCCTTGCATTTCTGATCACAAGCAGTTTCTTGGGTATATCTTACGATCTGTTGGCTCCAATCCCTTGGATCAAAAGGAATATTCAAAAGTTCAGGAAGAATGATATGCTCCAGCTGGTCCCAGAACAAAGTGAAGAGTATCCATTAGAACATCAAGAAATAGATGGTCTTAGGAGACCACTGATGCCGGACACTGTGTATGACAGTCCCAGATTCAATGGAAGTGATCTACCGGTGCAAGATCTTTCTGTATATCCAATCAACAGAACGTCAACTGCCCCCAAGCAGACATTTGATTTTGCACAGTATTATGCATTCAATTTGACAATATTTGCCCTGACCATGATATATTCTTCATTTGCTCCACTCGTGGTCCCTGTTGGTGCAGTCTATTTTGGCTATAGGTATGTGGTCGACAAGTACAACTTTCTGTTTGTATATAGAGTCCGGGGTTTTCCTGCTGGCAATGACGGGAGGTTAATGGATACTGTATTGTGCATCATGCGATTCTGTGTGGATCTCTTCCTGCTTTCGATGCTCTTGTTCTTTTCAGTCCAAGGAGACTCCACGAAATTGCAAGCTATATTCACACTTGGTTTGTTAGTGATGTATAAACTGCTGCCTTCTAATAATGATGGTCATCCAGCTCTTTTGGAAGGCATACAAACTGTTGACAACGTTGTAGATGGGCCAATTGATTATGAGGTCTTATCACAGCCTAAATTTGACTGGGATACATATCATACATGAGTGAAGCTGTTCCTATTCAATTAGAAAAGAATAAGAAGAAGCTGTAATACATTATACTCTGTTTATTTGTGCAGATCCGTCTCTGTTGGCCCCAATGTAAAAGAAAAAAAATTCTTTCTCAGGTGTTCATATGTAATTTGTAAACGTCTTTAATGACATTTAACTCCTTTTTTCTTCGTATATATTGCAAAGAGTGTTATTAGGGGTACTATAGATCTTACAAGAAAGTGAATTATAAGCTGAGGTGGTAGTCTATGTGGCACTTTTCATATAAGCTGCTAAAATGTGAACTGCTACATGGCAGTCTTCGTAACAGTTACCATTGCATTTTGAAATGGATGGAATATGGACTAGGCCCTAACATCATTATGCTCAAACTTTGACAGTTGATTGAATTACAGAACGAGCTTGGACATGCTTCTATTGTAGTTTGGTTTAACTTATGAGATAGTTTAATGTACAAAAGAAGACATGGCTGTCTCGCTATCCAAATGATGCATTCAGAAGAGGTATTTGATTGCCAATATGGGAAGGACAAATTTTTCCTTTCTTATAAAAATATACGTGGGAATCATAAATTCTATTAAAAATGTACACGCAAATTACATGTATTTTAGATATATTAGTTTAATAGATTGAATTTGAAAAATATTCTCTAATTCAATTTGGAGGAAAAATTTGTTCTTATGCAAAAATATGATTTTCATCTTTTACCGGAAGAACAAGGATTAAGATTTGACAGCAGAGAGATGACCATCGATAGTAAGTATTATTTCTTAATTATCACAACTTTATGTTATCAAAAGCGCATGCTCACAAGCAATCAACAGGGTTCCGAGTACTCCATGCTGCAAACGTGAAGGTTCATGCAATTCCTGAATTCCACATGACATGCCTCATGATAGCCACCACTGAAAAGAAACCGTCCAGACTTTTTAAGAGATTGTTTGGAAATGTTAAATACGTGAACAAAGTTTTCTTTCGATTTGGGTTAAAATAATTTTTTCTAATCCAGTCTAATAAATTGTGTATCCAAAATACATATGACTATCGTACACATGTCAGCTTAATAAACTCAATTTGAAAATATTTATCCAACTCAATTTAGAAAAATACTATCGTAATTACATTTGCAGACATGTTTAAATTATAATATGAACTATGTGTTGGAAGAGGAGTTCGATGACAAGTTGGTGCAAATTACTTGGACCAAATGGATTATAGGCAAAGATGAGAAATAGAGAAAAATCAGGAGATAAACGCCTACTAGTCAAGGCACATCCTACATACACTCTTTGCCAAGCAAATGCTCTGTTTCCTACACTTGGGCAGGGTCTACATTCCAATGTGGCTCCACTTATCAGTATTTTCTCACTTGCAACTCTCTCTCTCTCTCTCTCTCTCTCTCTCTCTCTCAATTGTGTGGCTAATCTTGAATTAACGGATAGTTTTTATTAATTTCCATTTCAAAGAGGGATGAATAAATAGGAAGAGTTAAATTGTTGAGTCACAAGTAAGTTATTGTTTCATTTTACTTGTGACTTTGATTCTCATCTTCATTTTGAGAGGAAGGCAGAAGAGAGTTATGCAGTATGCATCATTTAGCAGCAAAAGGCAATCTTGTTGATGCAGGTTCAGAGACAAACAAGCTTGGTTCTAGAGGCAATGACCAACCCCTTTGTCCAAAACCCCGCCGGCTTGGCCCTGCCATGCCTGAATTTCTCAAGCCCCCAAGATGTAGCAAGCACAGGTTCGATTGTTTATTACACTTGTTCTCCTTAAATTGTTTTCTCTTCCTTGGTCTCTGATAACAGGAACATGAAACCATTTTATGGTCCAGATTTGATTTCACAACATCTAATTTGTTATGCTTCATAACCAGCCAACCGAATACAGATGGAAGAAAAGATATTCTGAATATAATTCCTGAAAAGGTAAGGATTCATGCTACCTGATCCCAATCCGTAGTAGACCGAGTTTTTCTTTAAATTGGGTTAGAGAAAATTTGTACACTCCATGCATTTTAAAAGACTGGGTTGAATGAATTTCCTTGTACCCAACTCGAAGGAAAACTATGTTTATCCAATTTCATTGGCTATTATGAACCTTTTTTTCTTTTTCTAATTCAATGGGGAAAAGGGTTACAAGGGAATTGGCTATTATGTACTTGATTAGTCCAATGGTTTGATATGAATGTTTATGCAGAATAATGATGGAAGGGAAGCTATATGCAGTGGGTGCACACCTTCATGTTACTCGGGATCCCCTCCAGGCAGAACGGATAACCCTTTGGTTCAAGACGTGCAGTTTATTCATCAGATGGAGCTTCTTTCGCCATTTACACGAGCTAAGCTCTCCGATAAATATGGCTTCACCTCTGCTTAGTTTCCCCTTCAGAAATGATGCAGAGCAGTTTGTGGAAAGAGTATGATAGTCCTCCAAATGAGATTTTTTGCACCGGAAGTACCATTTTGAGGGGTGTTTTTTTTTTTTTTAGCGATATTTTAGTATGTCTTGATTAATGTGGGTATAAGTTTGTAAATACTCGGAGATTAATGAGTTGGAATGCTATATTTGTACATTATATTTAGAAAAATATTGAAGATCATCATGTTGAACGATGCGGATGAAGAATAATATGTTTTTGCATCAATTATAGCCGTGCAATTAGAGTCAAAATTTCGTTCCTAAAAAATGTTTAGATTACTATAACTTTTAGTATAATTTTTTTACAAACTTATGTGACGGTCCATAATTAGTAAAAGGAATAAGATTGTATAATTGACAATTAATCACTAACTAATTAAATTTATAAGTCAAATTTTTTGCTTAATCATTTCACTAATTATGAATTGCCACATTAATTTGTAAGAAAATTTATAGTAAGATAGTGACATGTGGCATAATGCCATATCAAAAGGTCAGAGTAATTTAAAAAGAGAAATGCTAATTGTCAATTTTTTCTCCATTTTTGCACATGTGGCTTATTATTTTTATTTTTTGAGAAAAATCATATTTAGTCCATAAGTTTTTATATGATTTAAATTTAGTAATTGAGTTTATAATTTAAAAAGTATGGTTCATAAGTTTTGCCCAGATTTTAAATAGGTCATTCTCTCACTTTTTCATCAAAATAAATAGTTTATCATATATCACTTGTGTCTCAATTCATATGCTAGCATTCATATCAACACCTAATATCAATGTTATATCATTAAGCGCCAATTTATCCATAAAAAAAAAAAAAAATTTGACTTAAAAAACAAAAACCATTTTCTTTATCATCTTAATCTTATAGATTTGTAGCATTAAAAGAAGAATTATTATTTTGACGTTGATATAGACCTTGGCGTGTTAAATGAGACATACGTGGTAAATAAAAAATCGTTAATTTTGACGGTAAGATAAAAGAACCAATTTCAAAACTTGAGTAAAGCTTAAAGATTTTATTTTTAAAATTAAAAACCTAATGATTAACTTCAAATCCGATGAAAACTTAAGAATTAATTATAATTTTTTTCTTTTTTTTAAAAAAAGTTTTATTTTACATTTATGGAGCCTATTTTACTTGCATATTCAAAAATAGTGAAAACAGATACATAACAAGAATTTTTCCATTTAAAATGCTGGGCCATTGTCACGTTATTTGCTAATATATGGGGAGCGAAACTGCTCTGGCTTCGTTGCCGGACCCAGCACTGCTCTGCTACAGAGTGTTGCTCTCTTTTTTTTTTTTGTTTTGGTAAGATACAGATTGTTGCTCCGGTGGCCGAGGAAAAGGAATTCAATGTTGTACGCAAACGTGTCGACATGTGGTTGATAGTGGAGAAGAAGAACCAGAGCTGTGTCAAGTTTGGGCCCGGCCGTTTACGTTCCCCTGCAGTGGGACCATGTTCCCGGCCAATACGGATGCATATGTTGATATTGGGAGGTTGATCGATCTCAAGGATGGGTCTCCAGAAGCGGTCACGGAAGCCACGTTAACTAATAAACTAGTGAGCTTTTGGGATTTTCATTTACAAGTTCGGTCTTAAGTGATTAATTTTTGGAAAATGCTAAAAAAGTTACTGAATATTCTTTTTTTATCCCTTCAAATATCACCATTATTATTGAATTTGTAAGTTTCATTTGAGATCTAAATAAATTTATAATTTTAATAGTGATGGTAATATTTGAAGGGATAAAAGAGAGATTTAGATAATTTTTTCAGTATATTTTTTAATTTTTTAAAGGAAAATTTTACGGCATCCTTTTACCAACTTTTTATTTTTAAAAATTATTATTGTGGTCTTCATGTATAAACACACATGAAGACTATAAATTTAATAATAATTTTTATAAATAATAAAAAAATGACAAAAAAAAATGCAGCGTCTCATTTTTTAAAATGATGCGCCCTAAAAATGCTGACATGTCATTTTTAAATGTTTTGAACCTTATGATGTGGCATTATGCCACGTGTTACTATTTAATTGACTATGGCGTAGAGTCATGTCAGCGTGTAATGGTTTTTGTCAAGTTATTAGACGGCAAAGGCCAGTTTGGATGGTTTGAAAACTCCAAAGGCCTTCATGTACTTTCAAAAACTACATGGACCAGTTTGGTACAACGTACAAGGCAATCTGAAGGGACCAAAAGTGATATTTTTCCTTCATAATAATACATGGTTTACTATGTTTTATTTATTTATTTATTTATTTATTTTAATTATCGATATTTGATATCCGTTTTGTTCCAATAGGGTTGTATTTGTTAACTTTCATGAAATCTATTGACTTTTTATTTTCTAAGCATCAGACAAGATAATTGAGGGAGGGGGACATTTCCCATTGTCAAAAAGTACAAATTTCCAAAATCAAAACTTTTTAAACCCCCCTCGAAAACGGTTAAAAGGACTAGTAAAGGAAGAATGATCCATATAATTTTTATATTAAACTATTAATGGATATAAATTTCCATAAGTAAAATGATAATCATATCTCAAAAGGAAGTTGGAGTGATAAGAGTTTTGTTAAGAACTTCACCCAACATAATAATTTGATGATCGTTGAGTAGTTGTACAAGACATGATTAAACGTGTTTGGATTGTAATCGAGATGAGTTGAACCAAATATTAAATGTTTACATTGATCCGTTTAATTTTAGTTTAAATACGAATTAAGTTCGAACTTATCACATAATTATATAATTTGTTCATTCCTTATATAAAATAAATATTATCATTGTTTATGTTTTTTTTTCTTAATTCTATACTAATAATAATTAGTTAAATATTTTATCATTTGAATTAATTAGTAAACTAATTTCTTTTTATATATAAAAATTAGCATTACCAAATCTTATATTTGTAAACAAATATTATATAATATTTTATCATGAAACAAATTATCTATATTACATCGTATAATCTTATCTAAAATATTTATAAAAAAGTCCAATATCGAGTTTATATGTATGTCTTATACTAAAAAAATTATATTTTATTCCACAATATTAACGTAGCAATTTCAACTAGTCTTTTGATTTTTTTTTTTAAATAATCTAAAAATTGACTATGACTATCACATAAGCATTGCGATAGTTGTAAATAAAAATATAATTTTAGCATTTCTCTCTATATCTAAACACACACATCATATATATCATAGCAGAACTCACAATTACAAAGATTTTAATTATATCTATCACATTAAGAACAATATTTTTTTTTTAAAGTTAGAGTAGTGCTAAAAACTATATTTTATTCATAAATATTTCATAATGTAAATATAATAATCTCAATTAATCGTTGAATCAGGCATTGTTAAAAAAAAAATAAAAAATTAAAAGTTGATTGAGACTATCGTGCCAGCTTGTGAAATAATTATGATATAAAAATGTAATTTATAACATTTATTTATTTTTCATTGCTTAAAATAATCTCATTACAAAGTTAAAAACAATACTATAAAATAAAAATAAAGTTATACCAAATTATACAAATCAATCTAAATTTATATAAATTCAACTTATTCAATAAACAAGTCTAAATTCATGTTCAAGCTCCTTTCATTTAGTAAATAAAATAAATTCGAGCTGAATTTATACCAAATGAGTTCGAAAGTTGACAAAATTAGAAGGAAAATGATTGTAACCAGTAACCACTCCCCACTTTTGCTTCCCCTCCCTCCGTGTCAAATTGGGAAATAGAAATTTTCCACCAGAAGCCGCCCTCGTAAGTCGTAACTTCCTCAACTGTCAAACAAAAGCAAGCATGGGACCCACTCCACATGGCCCCATCACCCCAAAAGTCCCAAACCACTCCACTTTCCAGTTTCCACTCTCACAGTTACAGTTCAAGATCCTACTAACCCCCCAACTCTCTCTGAAACCCCAAAACCCTTAATTTTCTCCCAAAACAAACACTCTCCTTTGCCTTCCGAGGTCTAGGGTTTCGTCTCTTACTTTCTTTCACAATGCCAGAATCTTTCTAGGGTTTCCACTATGCCCTGTTTCTACAAACTCGTCGTCCTCGTCTTCTTGATCTCGCTCTGGGGCTCTCACAGCTCTAGCAATGGCGGCCGCATCTTCAGCTTCAAGATGCACCACCGCTTCTCCGATCCCGTCAGGAAGTGGTCCGAAGCCGCCGGAGGTAAGCTCGCTCCGGCTGCCGGCGACAGTTGGCCGGAGAAGGGCACCGTCGAGTACTACGCTGAGCTCGCCGATCGAGATCGCCTCTTCCGCGGCCGCAAGCTCTCTGAGTTCGACGCTCCGCTCGCCTTTTCCGACGGAAACTCTACCCTCCGGATCAGCTCCCTGGGATTGTATGGTTCAATGCCTTCTGTGATGTGATCTTGAATTTCTTTGTTAAGTTTTTGTTTATCTTTGAATGTTTTGGTTTTGTGGAGGTTTGGTACAGTTTGCATTACACGACGGTGCAATTGGGGACGCCGGGAGTGAAGTTTATGGTGGCGCTGGACACTGGGAGTGACCTGTTTTGGGTACCCTGTGATTGCAGAAGATGTGCTCCTACCGAGGGCACTGTTTATGCTTCTGTAAGACTCCCTTTCTCATTTTTAAGCTCTGTGAATATCAGAATTTTGATGGGTTTTGTGTTTTCTGGGTTAAGTTAGCTATCTATTTTTCTGAGAAGTAGAATTCAGTTTCTGTGAACTCATGCACATCGTTACATTGTTAAAATAATGGTAAAATGATTAGATTCACCATTTCTCATTAGCTGCGGCATGTGTAACTTATCATGATATTAGAGCATTTAGAAATTTGACGTGTTGGCCTCTCTCATCGAGGGGGAATATGGGCCTCACATAAAGGGGAATATGGTTAAATGATGACATTTTCCATTTCCCATTAGTTTATGCTTTTGACATAAGTGGTAATATATCACACATTTGCAATAGATGTTAAACTGATCGGGGGCATTGTTTGGTGGGAAGCATAATTGATGAGAAGTCAGAGAGAGATTTGTGGTATTTGGGGGTTTCTTGTTTATTGTTATGCCTCCTTGTTTCAATTTTATAAAGGAAGTGGTGGTTCTGTTATTGGGCCACTCTACTCATTTTTGTTTTGCTAACTTAACATGGCGATTTTTCTTGTTGTCGACTTAGTTAGAGATCTGTTCCGTGATTGTGGACATCATTTCTTTTTCTTGGTTGCCATTCTAGAAGTGGAAATTTATGATGTAGTTTGGCAAGTATTGATTTGATTCCTGACGAAACAGTGTCTTTGGGGAGGGAGGGATTGCTAGATTAGCCAACGTCTACCTTTTGGTTTCAAAATACTGTTGAAGGTACATTGGCTTATATTTGGCAATCTGAGGATGATACCCATTGGGCTGGTGCTAAGCATGAAAAGTTTGTGCATGATTGATGATTCTGATATCCTAAATAGATTCATCTTTTGGTGTTTTTTTCTTGAATCCTTTTTGTTGCCCATTGATTTTTAATGAAAGTAAATTATTCTGCAGGACTTTGAGCTTAATATATACAACCCTAAAGGGTCATCAACAAGCAAAAAAGTTACTTGCAACAACAGTCTGTGTGCACACCGTAATCGATGCCTTGGAACGTTCAGTAATTGCCCTTACACGGTCTCTTATGTCTCAGCTGAAACATCTACTTCGGGGATATTGTTAGAAGATGTTCTGCACTTAACAACAGAAGATAGTCATGAGGAACCTGTTGAGGCATACATCACATTTGGGTGAGTTCTACTATTAGCTTAGCGTATTAGAACACTTACACCTTATTACAACACCATTCTTTTGATGAGAGTGCTTTTGGGTTATTGGATTCTTTCTACTTCATCTCCAGCCCTTCCTCAATCCTGTCTAGTGATTAAGATGCAATATGAATTGTACAGCTGTGGGCAGGTTCAAAGTGGTTCGTTTTTGGATGTTGCAGCTCCCAATGGTTTATTTGGGCTTGGTATGGAGAAGATATCAGTTCCTAGCATGCTATCAAGTGAGGGTTTTACAGCAGATTCTTTCTCCATGTGCTTTGGACATGATGGGATTGGAAGGATTAGTTTTGGTGACAAGGGTAGTCCAGATCAAGAAGCGACCACATTTAATCTAGACCCATCACAGTAAGTGGTATTTCTCTGTTACTAGATGCAAATTGCTTGTGAACCTAGATTGGTAAACTTCTCTCTAATGGAAGGTTTTATCTAGTTGTCTTTGTCTTTTATGCCTGAATATGTCTTGCAGCCCAACCTATAACATTACTGTTACTCAGATTCGAGTTGGCACAACTCTGATTGATGTGGATTTCACTGCTCTGTTTGATTCTGGGACCTCTTTTACATACTTGGTTGAGCCAACCTTTTCCAGGCTTGCAGAGGGTGTAAGCATGAAAAATGATGAAATTATTTTTACTTGTTTTCATTTTATATACGCATGGAGTGCTGGAATTTAGCAATTTTATGTTCTTTTCAGTTCCATTCACAGACTCAAGATAGGCGGCGTACACCTGATTCAAGGATCCCTTTTGAATATTGTTATGATATGAGGTCACATGCTAAATCATATCCATAATTGAGTTTTAGTTTCTATCCTCCATACCTAAAACTTTTCTTTATGATGGGCAGTCCTAATGAGAATGCTAGTCTGATACCTAGCGTGAGTTTAACCATGAAAGGTGGAAGCCAGTTTGCTGTCTATGATCCCATAATTGTCATCTCCACTCAGGTACTGTTTAATTCCAGGTTTTTGTTCATTATTTCTGCAAATGATACTAAATATATTTTCTCCTATTGATTTGCAGAGTGAACTTGTTTATTGCCTTGCTATTGTCAAGAGCAGAGAACTGAATATAATTGGACGTAAGTCTTCTACATTGCATTTGATACATGTTCACAATTAAGTGGGTGCATATGCTATATTTAGCAGCTGTAAAATAACTCAAGTACAAACCTGGGGCAAGGTTAATGTCTAGAAGTTCTTATAGTAGCCAAAATTTGCATGACCACATAACATGCATGTACAGGGCTTCTTTATTGCCTAGTACTCCGTGGTCAAGATAAAGTAGCGATGGCCCAACTTGGCTTTCTCAAAATGAAACTGGTCACAATTATTTTCTTGATCTCAATAAGGATTTGATACATGTTCACAATTAAGTATGCTTCCTTTTGTTTTAGACAACAGATCAATGTCCTTGCTTTTGTGCATCCTGCTTGCTTATAATCAGTAATTGATCTTTATACAGAAAACTTAATGACTGGCTATCGTGTTGTATTTGACCGAGAAAAACTTGTCTTGGGCTGGAAGAAGTTTGACTGTAAGTGTTGCTCTCGGTTATGCATATTTTTCTTTCATGTTTTCATCCATAACCTTCTTAACCACCCTTTGGCCACTTATGCAGGTTATGACATCGAAGATTATAATACTTCCCCAATAAAACCGCACTCTATCACTGTGTCTCCTGCTGTTGCCGCCGGACTAGGTAACTACTCTACCCCAAAATCAACAAAAGAGACTACGAATAGTTCTAAGAGTTCAGTTGCATGGCCATCTTTGTATAGTCATTCTTCTCCTCTGACTTTTTGCTTCAGATTTATCGTCATATTGTTTCTGTTATTGTAGCTTTTCTAAGGTCATTTGTTTTTCAGGCCTACAGTTTTCATATGGTAGTAAATTTTAGGTCATATCCCTGTATCATATGTTGATATAAGTATTCCTTTTACGAGTCCCATTTTAGTCCACGTATGGGTTGGCATTGCGTTTGTTCTTCTCTATCCTGTCTGTGGAACATAGGGCACTTACACGATACAGTTTGCATAGAGCTGGGAATATTTGAAATAACCCGCGAACTTGACACGAATCAAACATGAAATTAATAGGTTAGAATTGAGGGGTTTGATCCATTTAATTAATTGAGTCGGATTATAATTGACCTATATTGTTTTATACCAATGCCTCGACACTTGACATTTAAGATTGTTAATTTTTGACATGACCCAAAAACCTGATACGAACTCAACACAAAATTAGTGAGTTAGGATTAAAGGATCTAACCTGTTTAATTAAACGAGTCAGGTTAGTGTAATTTATATAAAGTTATACTCATGTCTTGACACGATCCGAATCCGACACATGAACATGAATTGTCACCCCAAAGTACGCCATTCTAATTTCTAACATTTCTGCCCTCCAAGTTTCTTCTTCTTCTTATAGTATATTATCATCATCATCATCATCAGTGGCCTTCTACTTTCTGTAGAAAGATTTTTTATTTATTTTTTCTTGTGGATACTCTTATTTTAATGACTAGTTCATATCAGGTTTATTTGGATGTTCAGGGAGGTCAAGGCATGCCACTTTTTTTTCCGTCTCTTTGTTTTCTTTTTATTTATTTTTCATATTTTAACAATGTTTTTCTTTTCCCATCATTGCTTTTGGAGTGAGTCGTAACCGCCTAGACGCTCCCTAAATTTCTGCTGCTATCTACATGAAATTGTCATCAAACTAATGCAATTCTTGAATCTCTAACGATTTCCGTTAATTAAACCCGTTCAAGTAAAGGGACAAACATTACATAGTGGGAGTACCACAGTTGGGACCCATCACTTCCAGTTAAAATACATTAGTTTGGCTGCTTCGAATGAAAAATTCACTGAAGATCTCTAGAATTCCAGTTATTTTTTTTTAACTGGAGGCAATTTTTACCATTTATTTTTTCCAAGGAGGATTTTCAATGATTTTTTTTTCCGTGTCAAACCAAACTCAAAATATGATGCAAGAAAACGCAAATTGGACAACGATTGGCTGACCATTTACAGGACTTGAACACCAAGTGGCTAGTCTTCTTCGCATTCATCTGGTCAGGTGATACCCTAGTGTTCCATCATACCCTTCTTTTCAACGCAAAGTGGGATTTGAACCTTCTTACTCACATGCACAGACGTGCGTATTAAATATACTCCGTAACACGTTGGCACAATAATAAAAACCTAAATTATAAATTAAGAAAACTGACTTGAATTGGTCAAGTCGTTTTCGTGTCAACATTAACATTTTTTTTTCCTATAAATATTGGACTAAAAGACCCCCGAAACGAATATAACTAGTTGGATAACTTTTACCGAACATGTATACTATATGAAATGAGAGAGAGAAAGAGAGAGAGTATTGCTTGTAGGATTGAGATCCTATGTACAATGGGTAGCTTCATTGTACCTGTCCGAGCATAGTGAAACTTGGGTGTCCTTTTCTTATGGGGTCAAAATCACGTGCAATACTTATATAAAAATAAATAAATAAATAACGTGCAATAAGGTTGCTTGTGTACAATGGGTAGTCTCATTGTACCTATTCGAGCAGGGTGAATTCTGAGTGTCTTCTGACATGATATTATAATTTACCTACATGCAATGAACAATCTTATTACACCTAATTTTTATTTTGGATAGAAATTTCTTTCAAAGTCTATAAAATTGTCATTTATTTTTTGAGCATATGAAAAATATATATTTTTTTTTAACATAACTATTTAAAATTGAGTGATGATATACATAAGCCTGGACTGATTGAACAATAATTCAGCTCAAGCTTTTCCTTTGTATTTTCATAGGCCCATCATCAAATTTTAGAATTTTTTTTTTTTTTTAATTTCAGATAGCCTGGACTGATTTACTGTTTAATTAGTCCAAGTTTATCTTTATCATTACTATTTAAAATTTATGTGTCTTTTTATACTAATTAAAAAATTATGTGATTCTCCTGTGTTAAAAAATTCCTACCATCCGGTTTCGAGAAAATTTAGTCCCATCCTTGCTTGGAAGTCAATTCGGAGCATTCAAATTTCAAGCTATGGACCTGGCGACTTTAAGGGTTCAAATTCTTGATGTAAATGCAAAATATAAACGCCATTAGTTGAAACGAAAAGGCACGACATCACATTTGACACGCAAACCGTATATAGTTGAAACAACGCCACTTTTTCTTTTCATTCTTTTTTTAAGAAAAAATAAAAGCCAGTTATTCAACTGAGGAAGGAGCCAAGCGGAGCTCGAAAGCTTGGATGTTTGACCCGGGGCCCCATCTGGCGCCGCTATCAAAGGGGCTCAGGCCTCCAATGTCAACGGCTTTGCCAACAACCTCCAACAACTTTGTTGTCTTAAAGGGATATTTCTTGGTATTTCAATCTTTTTTTTTTCGTACCCTTACTCTTTGTTGATTCTCTTATCTATGCCCTTGTTCTTCGTACGTTTTCAGTTTGGCCCAAACTCCCAAATATGTTTTGAACAATGTCCCAATTCCACATGCCACATCAGATTCATCAATCAACTTTAGGTTATTGAGCATAACTTCTTTGGCTCACAATTATCATTCATTATATTTACAATATAGACAACTTTTCTCTTTCGTCATTGCTTTTAACAAAAGAATTGTGACCAAAAGGGTAGATTTTTACCTTAAAGAAAAACTAATATTGAGGTCCTTGTGGTTTAAGTCTTGGTAGGAAGACCCAACTTTTACTACCTCTCACCGGAGCGGGTAAACACCCCTCTCCCCCAGGTGGTGGAGAGGGGATAGTGAGCCTCTCCAATTTTTTATTAATTTTTTATTTTGTTTTGAATAATGTTATACATTAATTTTTTATCTTTACTTTATTGATATAACACTGTTAATCCACTTTTTGAAATATATATTTTAAATAATAGTTGATTGATAATGCCACATTAATAAAATAGGATAAAAGTGTAGTATATAATATTTTTCTTTCGCTTTGACCATATATTAAGATAACTTGGAGCTTTATACATGTAAATGTATTTTATTAGTAGACTTCTGCATTTGAAATTTCAAATTAAGATAAAAAGGTAACATAACTATGGAAGCAAGATGAACCTAAAGCAAAGGATATGCAAACGCTACCTCAAGAGTGTTCGAGTTATAGCTTTATTCAAACTTTACCAAAAAGCATAATAACAAGCTAATAAGTCAAGATTAATGGATATAAGTCTAATCCTCTTTAGCATTGTGTCCATGAAGACTCCAATTCATGTCTTCTCAAATCAGTTGGAAGTTAGCTTTTTGCTTCTGATTAGAAAAAAAAAAAGTCAACGCCCCTCCAATGGTTGTAAATACATAAAAACAAAGAGAGACACATGTAAATATTTTAAAGTACATGGGTTTAAGATTCACAATAACAATTATGGACACAAATTTCTTTCAATCCGAGTTGGAAGAAATTTGTTCCAACCTTTTAAAAAAAAATGACAAAAATTAAAAAAAAAATTTGAAAAAAATATATTTCAACCCACTTATGATTTTTACAAGAAAAAACAAAGCAAAAAAAAATTTTAAAAATCATATATATAACAATGTTACGAAAACAAAAAATAAGGCAAAAAAATCAATTTTTTTATTTTGTTTTTAAGTGAGTTGAAATTCGCGTGTATTAATATATATATTTTTTGTTTATTTTTTTATAAGTGGGTTGAAATATATTTTTTTAAAATTTTTTTTTCATAACTTTCGTCATTTTTTTGAAAGGGTCGGAAGAAATTTTCTCCTACCCGAGTTGGGGTTGGATGAAATTTGTGACCATCAATTATTTAAACTTCTACCAAACAAAAATTCCCTAGATAGCTTTGAATATATACTAATAGAAAAATAACGCCCACAGTTCCGCGTCACAAAGCCAGCAACTGTTTGACTTTCGCAATATCGTCGACCAAACACCTTCCAGCCAGCGATCTCTCTCTCTCTCTCTTTTGACGACTGACTTCTCGGTTCTCTCCCTCCTCCTCCTTCTTCTTCTTCTTCTGGTGAGAATAAGAACGCGTCAACTTCTTTACTGCATATAAACCTTTCACATTCCTCATTCTTTTTCATGCCTAATTAATTGACTCGTCGTGAGAACTCACATAAACTCTCTCGGCAACAACTCCTTCTATTCAAAGCCATGGCCTGGCCTCGTAGTAGTAGTACTGTTGCATTTCCATACTATTCCTTTATTCTATTCGTTTTGTTGGTGGGTTTCGGTTCCCGGAGCTGCTATGGGTTCGGGTCGCAGTTCGGGTTCGACATCCACCACCGGTTCTCGGATCCGGTCACGGGAGTTCTGGGTGTCGAGGGGCTCCCGGAGAAAGGGAGCATAGAGTACTACGTGGCTATGGCAAACCGAGACCACAAAATTCGGGGCCGCCACCTCGCCGCAAGCAACGACCAGTCGTCGCCGCTCACTTTCGCCAATGGAAACGACACCTACCTCTCCGGCTCTTTGGGATTGTACGACACTTAAGCCCGACCCTGAATTCCTTTTTTCTCTTTTTTTTTTCGGTTAGTTTTTGCTTTTATTTTTCTAGTGGGTTTTTGAGGATTTGGATGATGAGTGTTTGGTTGCTGAGAAACTGGACAAAAAGAAAAAGGAGATGAGAATTTTTGGCCTCGTTCCGTAGGCCTTGAAATAGACATTCTTTTATTTGATAAGGGCCAATTTGCATAGGAATAACTAATTTCCCATGAAAAAGAATAGTTATTTTTCAAAATGAGAGAAATAGCTAGACAGTATTTTTCAAATTTATTCTTTTTTAAATTTTATTTCATTCTCAAAAAATGAAAAATTGAAAACGTTGAATGCCACATGTGGCCGGCCACCCATAGCAATCAACGTTTTTATTTTTTTTTCTTAATTTTGATTCAATTCCAATTAAAGTACATGTATTGTCATCAAACTAAAAAAAAATATGAACACGTATTCAAATTCCATCCTTCTTCATTCTTCATTCTCAGTAATAACCATTTTTTTTCAGTTTATTTTTGTTGTTATTACTCGATGTGGGTTTTAATCGCATTTCGACAGATATTCATAGTACAGTCACCTTGTGTTGCGGTTCTAGGTAGTTGTTAGAATAGATACTCAGATTATGTGCTTTTGTTTCCCATAAAGGTAAGGACCTGTCTGGTAGGATTGTTATGTCTGTACTAGATTCGGTTGATTAGATATTTTTCTTTTGGGGTTTTCTTTAGCAGATTCTGCCTACTCGTTATCCAACAATTCACAGCCAAACGTGTAATTCTCTGGCGTTTCTTTCTTGTTTATTACTAGAGATATAAAATATGCTCTCAAAGCGCGTCCCTAAAAAGTTCAAAACTGTACCTAAAAGCTTGTTTGAATTTTCCCTTTATTTTCTTGTTGACCAAACAGGGGAGGAAGGTTTTATGGGGTTCTTCTTGTCATTTTTCTACTAACTATTTCTTCCAATATTCTCGGTATTCCAGTTTGTATTATGCCAATGTTTCCATGGGGACACCAAGTTTATCGTTTATGGTGGCATTAGACACAGGCAGTGATTTGTTCTGGCTACCATGCGATTGTACGAAAGACGGTTGCGTTAGGAGCTTACAGTCATCATCAGGGCAGGTATGTCATTTACATTGAATTTTGTTGTTTATTTATTATCATGCGTCTTTGTAAAATGAGAATTTTTAGATGAAGGGGAAGGTACTTGAATTTCCAAATCATTAGCAACAGAAATGTGAAACTTACAGTGTTTGGAAGTAAATTTGTTCTTGTTTTTGTTTTCAGTACAAATTCATATGCAAATTTATGATTCGGTTATGTGAAAAAATTCAAAATTTTACCTCGTTTTTTTTTCCATGAAATCCACCCTCGGTAGAAGCTCGCTCAAAATATCCATAATTGCATGGATTTTTTAAATTTAGGATCCAGATTTGAGTTCACTCAATATATGTCAAGTTGCATCCTAGGATCCTGGCAATAGCCGCCAGTGTTTTTCGTTGCCGCACTCAGGATATTCTACCAATGTATGAGAATAACATCCAGAAACGTTAGTGAAGTGCATACTGACTATACTCTTATATATGACCTATAGAATCGTAGTTTTAGGTTGGACTTATGTTTTCCATGTATTTAGTAGTTGTTTTGTGGATTGGTGGTCAAAGAAACTTTCTTCAAGTCTCGAATTCCTTGAGAATTACTTACTTAATCCTTTTATCAAGCAGGTAAACCTTACCATTTACAGCCCTAATAGTTCATCAACAAGCAGAAAAGTTTCCTGCAACAGTACCTTATGCGGACAAACTCAATGCCCTTCAGCAAGCAGTAGTTGTGCTTATCAAGTTGCATATCTTTCTCTTAACACTTCATCTTCTGGGATCTTGGTGGAGGATGTTTTGCACTTAATTACAGATGATAATCAACTAAAGGCTGTTGACGCTCTAATTACTTTTGGGTAGGTTATTTGTCATTGCTCTGCTGCCAAATATTTTGGGCAATATCACAAAAGTTGACTAGGTACTACATAGGCAGCTTTTCAAGTGAACATGATGCTGATGTTATATTTCTAATTATATTGATTTTAAAAACCAGATTAGAATTAAATAATCATGAGTTAAAATGACAAAAGATCTAGAAAAAAGGGATATTTGGCAAATGTAGATCACGTGGATGCTGAATCTGGAGTTTGGTATAGCTTTTTTCCTCAAGTAAGAATAATTATCTATGAGGATTCTTCAAGGTGTTGTTTTGCCTTGCTTGTACTGATTTAATAAAAATCTTTCTAGTGCAAGAAGCGAAAAGGTGAAAAAACTTCTTATGGGGGTTGGTAGGTGATGCTTGGGAGATCAATATATTAGAGACCTCTAGAAGGGTCAATGATATTACCAAAACATTTATGAGCCTTGAACATGATAATCGACTCTTTTCTTCTCATTCATTGATGGGCTAGAATTACTTTTTATTCCCTGAAGTTGCTTCTTGTTTTTAACCTAATGGTTAGATTTGTTTAGCAAATTTTCTTTGTATTGGTGGCCCTTGCAATTGAACCATGTTACTCTGTTGCAGTTGTGGTCAAAGCCAGACTGGTACTTTTTTGGAGGGTGCAGCACCGAACGGTCTATTTGGGCTTGGTATGGATGATATATCTGTTCCTAGCACCTTAGCAAAAAATGGGCTAGCATCGAATTCTTTTGCCATGTGTTTTGGACTTGATAA
Organism: Betula pendula; assembly: GCA_900184695.1. Lineage (NCBI taxonomy): Eukaryota > Viridiplantae > Streptophyta > Magnoliopsida > Fagales > Betulaceae > Betula > Betula pendula. The sequence continues at coordinate 755,285 of FXXK01000023.1, read as the reverse complement.
GTTGGGGAGAATCACTTTTGGAAATAATGGCAGCTCAGACCAAAAAGAAACACCTTTCAATGTCAGGCAATCACAGTAAGTTGTCACTTCTTGATATTGAAAATGCTGATGGAAAAGTTTGTTTAGTTTTGCAAAAAGACTATCTTTGACTGAAATTTCATGCTATTTGTACTGATTTTGTCCTTGGGAACTTGTTATCAGACCAACTTATAACATCAGTATCACTCAAATAAATGTGGGAAAAAATTCTTCTGAGCTGGGGTTCAGTGCAATCTTTGACTCTGGTACATCATTTACAAGCTTAACTGACCCAGCTTATACTTTTATTTCTGAGAGTGTAAGTTCTTTAAATAATGTGTTTCATGATATCACTTGGAGTTTCATTTTAAAATATATAATTATCAATGATTATGTTGTTTTGCAGTTCAATTCCCAAGTTCAAGAAAAGCGGCATCCATCTAATTCTCAGCTCCCCTTTGAATATTGTTATAACTTGAGGTCATCTATATCCGGAGAAGACCCTATTCTTGTTTTGTATTAGTTTTCTCCTTTCAACTTTGAGGGACTGACTTCCACTTTAAATGCAGTGCAAATCAAAACAGCTATACGATTCCTGATTTGAATCTGACAATGAAAGGTGGAGACGTATATTTTCTCACTAATCCCACAGAAGTGCTCTCTGTTATTCAGGTGTGGTCTTACTTCTAGTGCTTTAATTTCCTATTCCTGCTTGAAATATGCTGAAATTTGATGTTGTGGTGTTCAGGGTGAATATGTGTATTGTCTGGCTCTTCTCAAAAGCGAAGATATAAACATCATTGGACGTGAGTATCCATTTATAAGTAACTTTAGTTATTTGCCGAGAATGAAGAGCTTTTCTTGTTCTCAAACCTGTTTATAATGGAGTTGCATTTTCATGTTTTTCTGTAAATTTGGGATTTGGAATTTGTGCATTCATTCCTCTACAAGGTGACTATCAGAAATACTATATTATTGTGAAAGTTCTACATTATCTTTCTCTGTTTTGCAACTTCGTTGGTAACAAATTCTGAAATTGTAAAAAGCAAGAGTGCTTGAATGAGTTTTTCTTTCTCTAGAGAATAGGATTACATATAATTTTTGGGTTGATGGAAGTGCTCTTTTGGGATAGGGGAGGGGGAGGGATAATATGCGTAAGTTTTAAATCAGACATTGATACAAAGTATATACTCAGATTATCAATGTGAGGGTCCAAATAAAAGGAGGCTGGTCATGGTTGGTTGCACTCTAGGTTTTATTTAAATCAGACATTGATGTTTGCATGAGAAACAAGAAACACGATTTCATCATTGCATCACTGAACAAGTCGATATTGCCTTGTTAGATTTTGGTAAAACTATCACCTGGATTTTCTTTGCCCCATATATCATTAAAAGCCATTATGTATCCTTGCATGTTTAAATTGTGATATTGCCACTTACAATGTGAACTTATTTATCTTCATCCAGAAAACTTCATGACCGGTTATCGCATTGTTTTTGATCGCGAGAAAATGGTATTGGGTTGGAAGGATTCTAACTGTGAGTGCAGTTTCATCTTGTATTTCTTTTAAGATTGAATTTCAGTGTGAAATTACTTCTTCTCATGATAATTTCTCTAAGTGTTTATAATGAGACTTGGTGTCCCCAGGTTACGATGATGTGAGTTCGAACACTCTAGCAGTCAGCCCATCACACTCTCCTGCTGGTTCCCCTGCTGCCGTCAACCCAGAAGCCAGAAAGGAGAATGGAAACAATTCTAGTTCACCTTCGACACCACCATCCAATCAGTCACCCAAGTTGAAGTTTTTTACTTACACTCTCACAATGCTTTTTGTTTCATTTTTTGCCATTCTTTGATCGATTCTTTTTATTTACTGAGGCTTATCGACCCCTGTATCATATTCATTGATATGCATTGTATTTCAGGTCATTACAGCATTTTTTTTTTCCTTTTCTTTTCTTCAAACAATAAGAATACGAATCATTTACATGGGGTTGTAAATAATGAATTTTTTCCAGTAATTTTATTAACAGAAGCCATTGTGATAGAGTTGTTACATTTCAAGTTTAAATTTTAAGATTCTGGAGCAATGTTATTAATTTCATTTTTCCGGCCTAAACAGTTGGAAATCTCCGTTATGATATACTATAATAGATTAAAACGACAGTCATGATAAAAACAGTGGACCATTTTGTGATCAAACAAAACGATAATTTTTATTTCTTGTTAAAAAAAAAAAAACAATGACAGTGATTGTGAATACTTTAAACAGTGTTTGGTAGATAATTGTTGATGCTTTGCCGGCTGCAATGGTTGAAATAAAAAAAGAAAAAGAGGGAAAAATAATTTTTTTTTAAAACAAGCTTTTAACAAGCTTTCTCTTACTCAACGGCAGATAGAAGTTTCTATGACTTTGATTTATTGAAAAATGTTGCAATATAAGAAGTAAGAAGATTATTATCTCCATGATTGGGCGCCTAACTCCGCTTCACATGGTCTTTGTAGAGAGTGAACTTTAAAACTCAAATTCGTAAATTATATTATAAAGAGTTTTGCATACGATGAAAAGAGCTGCTATTGAATTTAGGGTTAAACACATTTTTGGTACATGTGGTTTATGCGATTATTAAATAGCTATATCGTTTTTGAAACGTATTACAGGTAGTACCTGTAGGTAATAAAACTACCAAGTTAATACTCTCGTTAAGATTCCATCCAAAAATTAAAGGAGCGTCATGTCACCACCAATTAAAATGCGACACGTATTCAGTTGACCAAATTTGAACGCCACGTTAGTCAAAAAATTATAAAATAATAAAACTTAAAAAACCAAAAAACTTCAAAAATTCTAAACTTTTTTTTTTAAAAAAAATTTAGACAGTAGGGATGGCCGGCCACCTCCAAAGCTTTTAGGGGTGGCCAACCACCCCCATTTTGGCCAAGGGGTAACTCAAGCCACCCCTATGATTCAAGCCACCTCCATGGGGGTGGTTCGGCCACCCCTAGCTTGCAAAAGGGGGTGGTCGAAACCACCCCCAAAAGCCCAAGCAGGTGGCTCGGCCACCCCCAAGGCTCAAACCACTCTCAAATTATAAAAAGGGGTGGCCGAAATCACCCCAAGGCTAACTGGAGGTGGCCGGCCACCCCCTTGGACTCTTGAGGGTGGTTTCGGCCACCCCCTTTTGCAATTTGGAGTGACCAAACCACCCAAAGACCCTTGGGGTGGTTTGGCCACCCCTAAACCGACCGATCTGGGGTAGCTGAAGCCACCCCTAGGGCCCTTGAGGGTGGCTCGAGCCACCTCCTTGGGCTTTTGGGGGTGGTTTCGGTCACCCCTTTTTGCAATTTGGGGGTGGTTCGGCCACCCCAGACCGGCCATAGGGGGTGGCTCCTTGGCCAAAATGGGGGTGGCCGGCCACCCCCACTATCTAATTTTTTTTTTTTGGTTTTGTTTTTAAAAGTTTAGAATTTTTAAGTTTATTATTTTATTAGTTTTTGGCTGATTTGACGTTTAAATTTGGTTCGGCCTTGGGCTTTTGGGGGTGGTTTCGGTACCCATTTTTGCAATTTGGGGGTGGTTCGGTGGTTCGGCCACCCCCAGACCGGCCATAGGGGGTGGCTCCTTGGCCAAAATGGGGGGTGGCCGGCCACCCCCACTATCTAATTTTTTTTTTTTTTTGGTTTTGTTTTTTAAAAGTTTAGAATTTTTTAAGTTTTATTATTTTATTAGTTTTTGGCTGATTTGACGTTTAAATTTGGTTAATTTGACATGTGTCGCATTTTAATTGGTAGTAACGTGGCGCTTCGTTAATTTTTTGGGTAGTTATGTTAACTACAGGTGCCACCTGTGATACGTTTCAGAAACAAGGTACCTGTTTAATAATCGCGTAAACCACAAGTATCAAAGGTGTGTTTAACCCCTGAATTTAAAGCCTATTTTTTCTAGAAGCAGAAGGGCTAACAAATAATTGAAGGAGGGGTTGAATCTTACCTACCTAATCATAATAATTCATAACGCTCTGTGCCGATATTTATGACGACCCATTTTATGATGACTTTCACTTTAAATTTTATAGTTATTAATTTTATATGGCAACGTCACTCAAACATCAAATAGTCCTTTCTATAAATAAATTCTTCAAAATTCAAATATGTGATGTGATGGTTACTATAATATCAATATTAAGTATTTATCCAATTGGTCAGAAAGTTCAAAGCTGATAAAACGAGAAACATTAATATTACGCCGGTCCAATCTAATATTTATGCCCCAAATTTTGGCCATACCTAGATCATAAAAGTGAAGCAGCTAACTTCATTGAAAAATGTAATTTGCTTTGACCAACGCCCTAGCTGTACCACTTTACAACCACAAGGTCCAAGCAGAAAACCAAAAACATTAATATGAGATCTTTTTACACAAGACTGTCCGCGATTTTGGTTTCTAGTATGAAATAAAGATTTAACAACTATGATTTTTAAACTAGGACGATGAGTAACGTCATTTAGATGGAAAATATAAAATTAATCTACTTGGTTGTACCGATTTGTAATAATTTCTCTAAAATTTAAAAAGTAACTTTAACTTTAAACTTTATGTACTAAGCATAAATAACAAATAATTCTTACAATCTAAACTTTTGTATAAAATTTGGATGAAAAATTATCATAATGCCACGTTAGTATTAATAATAATATCACGCATGTTCCCTATGATAAAAATATAAAATATAAGAAATTTAAAGAAAAAAATATAAATATAAAATAATAAAATAAATTTGAAGAGGTGGTCCGAACATTCCAAATCATTACGAGGAGTAGCTGAAAAACATCCCAAAGCCTTAGAGGTGATTTGGTGACCATTACCATCAAAATTTCAAACCAAAATTTGAGATCGATAAATTATTTATTATTTATGCTTATCACAATAAGTTTTAACTCACTTTTTAAATTTTAAGCAACTTATTGCAAATCGATACAACTTGGTAGACTGATTTTATATTTTGTTTTTCCTTATTTATAAAGCAGTCATGCATAATCGTCATCATCAGTAGCCTTCAACTTTCGGTCGAAATATCTTTTTTTCTTGTGGGTGCTGTTATTTCAGTGGCTGGTTCCTGTCAGGTTCATTTGGATGTTCAAAGATGGTCTATGCCACATTGCCACTTTTTCGTTTCTTTTGTCGTACTTCAACTATGTTTATCATTTCATCACCCCTAAATTTCTGTTGCTATCTACATGAGAATGTAGTAGGAACACACAGTTGGACCTTCGCTTGTAGCTAAAAAAACAGTGCTAGAAAGTTCGAATATGAATTTTTAATAATTTATTGTCTAAATTATTAGTAATTCAAATAATAAATATGAAAAATTCTATTTGATATCCACCTACTTCGGCATGTGGGCAAGTTGCCCCAGATCTACTTGAGTGGATGAGCCTAGTAAAAGTTCTCTCGTATTTATTACTTGAATTGTTAACAATAAGAACAGTAAAATTGTTGAAAATCTCTGTCCAACAATAAAAGCTTAGATTATAAATTTAGCAACTAAATTGAAATGTTCATTTGTTGTCATGTCAATACAACTGGCTATGCAAGTTAAAATCTTTGTTTTTTTGTCTTTTATTTATTTATTTTTAAAATAAAAATATTAACAAATAACACACAATACAAAACACTGTGAAAGTATAAAAATAATTTTTTTTTATTTTTATTTCATATCAAACCACTTTTTTCAAATAAAAAATAAAAATAAAAACCTCAAAACACATTAACCAAAAATATCATATAAGAGATGTGCAAATTGAATCTATAGAACTCATATCTAAATCTCACAAATTCAATAATAAATTTAAAAACGAGATGAACAAAAAATATGTAAGAGAATGACACTTTTTAAAAACAAATTACTAACCTTCATTTGAATTCTTAGAAAAATTATTTATTTAAGAAGAAAGTTATTTAAAATTTTGTTTAAAAATAAGGAAGAAAATGACATTTTGTAATATATATATATATATATATATATTGTGTACTGTATCTACCCCGCAATTTCGAAAAAAAAAAAATCTAAGAGAGATTTCGTTTGGCAAAATTTTTTATTGGGTGCTTTTTATTTTTTTTGTTTAAAAAAAAGTATTTTGACGTGATAAGATAAAAATAATTTTAAATAATTTTATGTTTTAAGTTAATTGCTAATTGTTGGTTTAAGAAAAGAAAAGCTGAAAGATGAAAAAGGAGAGAGGAGTCAAGGTAGTCAACGATGACTTGTTAATTAGAGTAATAGTAATGATGAGGAATCTGAATCACGAATGTGGTCCTGGATACCTTTTTCAAACCACGTATAGAACAGAAAGGGCCGTAGCTAAAGAACGCGGCAACTTCCTCAAGTCTCGTATACACATTTAACGTTTGTCAATCCTTTAAAGTTTGGTGCCTAAATTGACTCACCCACAGGCCTCAACCTCACAGACGCTCTCTCCCCGCAACAAAATCTGCTATTCTGAGCTATGGCCTGGCCTCCTGGTATTCCTTCTACGTACTATTCCTTTATACTATTCGTTTTCTTGTTGGGTTTCGGTTCCAGGAGCTGTTACGGGTTCGGGTCGCAGTTCGGATTCGATGTCCACCACAGGTACTCGGATCCGGTCAAGGGAATTCTGGGCGTCGAGGGGCTACCGGAGAAAGGGAGCGTAGAATACTACGTGGCTATGGCACACCGAGACCGCATAATTCGGGGCCGCCACCTCGCCGCCAGCAACGATCAGTCGTCGCCGCTCACTTTCTCCAGTGGAAACGACACCTATCTCCTCATCTCTTTGGGACAGTACGACCCTTTTAAGCCCGTACCTGTGTTCTTTGTTCTTTTTTCTTTTTTGGGTTTGTTTGTTTGTTTGTTTTTTTTGTTTTTTTGAATTTTTAGTGGGTTTTTGAAGATTTGGATGATGAGTGTTTGGTTGCTGAGAAACTGGAGGAAGAGAAAAGGAGATGAGAGTTTTTTTCTGTTTACTTTTGTTGTTAGTTATCAGACTCAGATACTCAGATCATGTGCGTTTAGACCTGTTTGGTAGCAATTGTTGTCTTTATTAGGCTCGGTTAATTGAAGTGTTCTTCTTTTGTGGTCTTTTTTAGCGGATTCTGTCTTTTAGGCCTTATAATTCATTGTCTCTCAATTTACAGCCAAACGTGTAATTCTCTGGCGTTTCTTTCATATTTATTATTGAAGATGGACAATATAAGCTCAGAGCGTGTCCCTCAATGAAAAAATTTTGGATCTTTTTTTTTCTTTGTTTGGATTTTCCCTCAATTTTCTTGTTGAACAAACAGGGGATGAAGGTTTTATTGGGTTCTTCTTCATGTCACTTTTCTACTAACTATTTCTTCTTATTTTCTTGGTGTTTCAGTTTGCATTATGCCAATGTTTCAGTGGGGACACCAAGTTTATCATTTTTGGTGGCATTAGACACAGGCAGTGATTTGTTCTGGCTACCATGTGATTGTAAGAAAGCTGATGGATGCATTAGTAGCTTACAGTTCCCATCTCGACAGGTATGTTAATTAACATTGGATTTTAATATTTGTTTATTTATTTATCTTCTTGGAACCATGAGTCTTTAAATCATATTTTTGCTTAAATTGCTATGCAGAATTATGTGTGATTTTGTGATATTATAAGTTGTCTTTTTTAAAAAAAAAAACTTCTATTCGACAGGGCTGTGTGTTACTATAGTACTGCAGTCATGCTTAAAAACTGTCATCTAGACCTTCCATTAATTTGTTGAATCTACCACTGTCATGCATCTTTGTAGAATGAGAGTTTGTAGATGAAGGGGAAATAGGTGATTGGCAGTGCCATATAGGCAAAATGGGATAAAAGTGGGGTGTATAGCATTACTTTGAGAAATGCTAAAAACCACACTTTTATCCCACTTTGCTGAAGAAAAAAAAAAATAAAAAATCAAAGGCTGATTTGTGGTACCTCATTAGTAAAGTGGAATAAAAGTATGGTGCATAGCATTAATCATTTTGAAATCATAAAAAACTGAGCATTCCGGGCTCTTGGCAATAGCTGCCAGTATTTTTCTTTGCCACACTCAGCAAATTCTACCAATCCATGGTAATAACATCCATAAACGTTAGTGAAGTGCAAATTGACTATAATCTTATATCTGATCTATAGAATAGTTATTTTTAGGCTGGACTTATGTTTTCCATGTATTTAGTTGTTTTATGGATTGATGGTGAAAGAAACTTTAGTGAAGTCCTGAATTCCTTGAGAATTACTTAATCCTTTTATCCAGCAGGTATTACTCTTTAACATCTACAGCCATAATAATTCATCAACCAGTGAAATAGTTTCCTGCAACAACAGCTTATGCAAACATCCTCAATGCCCTTCAGCAAGCAGTAATTGTCCTTATAAAGTTGAGTATCTTTCTAATAACACTTCATCTACTGGGATCTTGGTGGAGGATGTTTTGCACTTGATCACAGATGATGTTCAGCGAAGGGCTGTCAACACTCGGATTACTTTTGGGTAGGCTATCTTTCATTGCGTTGCTACCAAAAATTTTCGGGTAAATATTTGAAACCTCTTATGCGGTTGTTGGAAATATGGCAAAAATCCATTAGGTACTACACAGGCAGCTTTTCAAGTGAACATGGTAACGCTATTATATCTCTAGTGATATCATTTTTTTTTTTTAAAAAAAAAAAACTGGATTAAAATGAAAGAATTGTTAGTTAAAATGCCAGAAGATCTGGAAAAGCAGATATTTTGGCAAATTACGTGGATGATGAAATCTGGAGTTTGGTATGGCTTTCTCCTCCTTGAGTAAGAATTATTATTTATGAGGATGGTCAAGGTGTTGTTTTGCCTCAGTTTTAAACCTCTAGATGGGTCAGTGATATCACCAAAAACATTTCTAAGCCTTTAATATGATGATCAACTCTTTTCTTCTTCTTCATTAATGGGTTAGCATTACTTTTTTATTCCTTGAAGTTGCTTCTTGTTTTTAACCTGGTGGTCAGATTTGTTCAGCAAATTATCATGTATTTGTGGCCCTTGTGATCGAACCATGTTACTTTGTTGCAGTTGTGGTCAAAGCCAGACTGGCGCTTTTCTGAAGGGTTTAACACCAAACGGTCTATTTGGACTTGGTATGGAGGATATATCTATTCCGAGCACCTTAGCAAGAAATGAGCTAGCTTCGAATTCTTTTTCCATGTGTTTTGGACTTGATGGGCTGGGGAGAATCACTTTTGGAAATAATGGCAGCTCATACAAAAAAAAAACACCATTCAATGTTAGGCAATCACAGTAAGTTGTCACTTCTTGATAATGAACATGTTGATGAAAACAATTGTTTAGTTTGACAAAAAGACTATCTTTGACCGATATCCCATGCTACTTGTACTGATTTTTTCCTTGGGAACTTGTTATTAGTCCAACTTATAACATCAGCATCACTCAAATAACTGTGGGAAGAAATTCTTCTGAGCTAGGGCTAAGTGCAATCTTTGACTCTGGTACATCATTTACAAGCCTAACCGACCCAGCTTATACTTTTATTTCTGAGAGTGTAAGTGGTTTAAATAATGTGTTTCATAATATCATTGAGAGTTTCATTTTACAACATATGAATATCTATGATATATGTTTTTGTGCAGTTCAATTCCCAAGTCCAAGAAAAACGACATTCATCTGATTCCCGAATCCCCTTTGAATATTGTTACGACTTAAGGTTATCTATATCTATTCCTATTTTGTATTAGTTTTCCCCTTCCAACTCTGGGGTATTGACTTCCACTTTATTTACAGTCCAAATCAAGACAGCTATGAAGTTCCTATTGTGAATCTGACAATGACAGGTGGAGACCAATATTCTCTCACTAATCCAACGTACGTGATCTACAGTGAGGTGTGGTCTCACTTCTAGTGCTTTAATTTTCCTATTCCTGCTTGAGTTATGCTAAAATTTGATGTTGTGGCCTTCAGGAAGGAAATATGTATTGTCTGGGTCTTCTCAAAATTGAAAAGATAAACATCATAGGACGTGAGTATCTCTTTATTTGTAACTTTGCTTATTTGCTGAGAAAGAATAACCATGCTCATAAACCTGTTTGTATTGATGAAGTTGCACTTTCATGTTTTCATGTAATTTTGGAGTTTTGAATTGTGCATTCATTCCTCAATAAGGCGACAATCAGAAGTACTATATTGTTGTGGAAGTTCTACACAATCTTGCTCTGTTTGCAAGTTTGTCGACGACGAAGTCTGAAGTCTATAGAAAAGCAAAGAAGTGCTGGAATGATTTTTGTTTTTTAGAGATTAAGATTATATAAGTATGGGATTGATGGAAGTAGTTTCTTGCGGTAGCGGAAAAGGGAAGGGGTCTTTGTAGCTTTTTGGTGAACATGTCAAATCTACAAAGTTTGCTCATCTTGTGTACATTTAGTGTAGCAAATTAGAATTTGAAAATCATTATTATATTCTTCCTTTTGGGTTGGCTAGCCCTTCCTGGTTAAACTTAGGGCTGACAATTTTTAGCACGATCTACAAACCTGACACAAACCCAACACAATTAGTGAGTTAGGGTTTACTTATATAATCTTATACTTATACCTCGATACGACCGGAACTCAACATGCGAATACAAATTGTCATTCTTAGTTAAACCCACATTTCCACTCCATGATGGTCAAAATCAGTATGTCAAGACACCTTCAATAGTCTCTAATATATAAAGTATGTATTGAGATTATTAATGAGAGGGTTCAAGTCAATGGACGATGATCATAGTTGGCTGCTCTCCATGTTTTGAATTAGACATTGAATTGCAATGTGAATTTTCTTGGCTCCATATATCACTGAAATCCATTATGTATCCTTACATTCTCTGAATTGAAAATTGTCGCTTACTGATTATATTTATTTTTGTCCAGAAAACTTCATGATTGGTTATGACATAGTTTTTGATCGCGAGAGGATGGTATTGGGTTGGAAGGACTCTAACTGTGAGTGCAGTTTCAACTTGTATTGTTTTGAAGATTGAATTTCAGTGTGAAATTATTTCTTCTCATGACAATTTCTTTAAGCGACTATAATGAGACTTGGTGTCCTTAGGTTACAATGATGAGAATTCGAACACTCTAGCTATCAGCCCGTCACGCTCTCCTGCCATTTCCCCTACTCTTGCCGTCAATCCTGTAGCCACAGGAAGGAGTGGAAGCAGTGCTAGTACACCTGTGGCAGCTCGTTCCAGTCATTCACCCAAGTTGATGTCTTTTCCCTACGCACTCACAGTGCTTCTTGTTTCGTTTTTTGCCATTGTTTGATCATGCTTTTTATTTGTTGGGACTTTCTCAACCCGTGTCATATATATTGATATGCATTGTATCTTTTAGTTCATCACAGAAGAAATTTTTATCATTTTTTTTTCCTTAAAACAATAAGAATCGGAAGCATTTGTTGGCTTCCTATTTTTTGGTGTTTAGTAGCATTAATTTGAACATGGGTTGTAAATAATAATTTTTCTTTTTAACATGTATGCAAAAATTATAGGTATATGGTTCTTACATTTCTAGTTTAAATTGAGATTTTGCAGCAAATGACAGTGATCGATGAAATGCTACAAATAGTATTTGGGGCACATAAAGAGGAAAGCGAACTTTACATAGTGATGGATGAAATGCTATAAATAGTATTTGGGGCACATCAAGAGGAAAGCGAACTTTACAGCTCACCGACTCGCGAAAGCGGTTGTCCATCAATCTTTAGAGTAAGTTTGGATGAAAGATTATTCGGTATTCATCTAAGATATTACACTTGTTGAACAAGTGTCACATCATGATTTGTTTAATGGAAGTATTAAAGCTTTACCCCAAAAAAAATAAGTGTTTATTTTCTATAGGTGATAATGTGGCACATTGACGATTCTGTCAAATTTCAAACAATAGTTTCAGGTATGGAGTTATTTGTCACTTCTAATAACTTAGAGAGGTATTTGTCAAATGGTGAAACCCCTAAGGACTGATTTAGAATTGTTTTCCTATATTTTTTTAAAGGTTGAGATATTTTTATCCCGTCAAATTTGAAATGAAACTTTAGAATATTTTGGTATCGGTAATTTTAATTTCGATAAGCAAGAAGAAAAGTCCTCATCTCTTCTGCATCCCAAATGCCACGTATTAGAATTGATGGATCTCCCAATTGTTAGGTTTAACGAAATTACTGCCCTGCATAAACTGTTCGTCAGAATGACCTTCAAAACTCAATTGCATAACCTTTTTGGCATTCCTTTTCCCCACTTCTTTTTTCCTTTGAACTCAAAAAGTCAAAACTCTTTTTGATGTAATTATTAGGTAAAAATAAATACATTAAATTCATGAAAATTAAAAAAAAAAAAAAAAATTAAAAAAAAACAAAGCAAGTCCCAATATAGTCTACCAATGACCTTCAATCTTCTGGACTTGTCCCAAGTCTACAATTGATTCTTCTGCATGATGTGAGGGATATATAACGCACCTTCCCCCCCACCCCCCCCCCCTTGATGTTGCTTTCATTTTTGAGATTTTTAGACTTCTTTTTAACTGATTGAACTAAGGTTGAGAGATCATGCTGGAGCTCCATTTCCACCTTACCCGCAGATTGCAATTTTACATCTTTCTTTGACATCTTACGGTCAGGGGGCAATTGAACTTGCTTGGACTTCATCTTAATAGATTTAACTAATGCCGATAACTCATGCTTCTCTTTCTTTTGATGACAAAATATCAGATTTAACTTGCTCATCCTTGTTTAACTCCGGCTCATCAGACAGCAACTTCGATGTTGTAGATAACTTCATACTATCCCTTTCCTCCACTTCTTGCCTACTCTGCTGCCCCGGAGCTTGCTTCCCAAAAAAAGCTGCAACCCTGCAACATTCAAACTCTGTTTTTAGCACCAAATTAAAGACAACTTATGAACCAAGAAGCATATGAGGCAACAATTTCGAAATACTCGGGAACAATTGTGGCATTGTGTCATGTCACGTGTTAATCATCCAGCAAATCACATACAGTTGGAGGTAGAGACAAGTAGCTATATGCATATTGGGCCATATGCCCCGCATATACTTGTCCCCTTTCTTTCAGACAAATAAATAATGGATACAGTAATCACAAGAAAATTTTCGTAATGCATAGAAGATACCTTTTGAACTGAGGATCTGTGGGATCCAGAGCAAATTCAGGTGAAGTAAAGAGCTCTGAAAACCGTGGATCATCATAAACAGCATTTGGTATAATGTCCATATCTGGAACTTCTTTCCCCTTTTTTCCCTTGGCCTTCTTAGGTTTCAAATTATATCCTTTAAGACGAGTTTCTGCCCCATTATCATCAGCAACTAATAACTCAAGCTCTGCTGTGCTTGCTTGTGCTTCCTTATCCATATCTTGGTGCAGCCTTTCTTCATCAGTTTTACCTCGAGCCTCCTTTTTACTTCTTTTAACTGAAGGCTCTTCAACAAAGAAGTCATCTGGTTGTTCAGGTGCCTCTTGATCAGTATCACTACTCTCATCCTCTGACGAATACTTAGACTTATTTTTCCTAGCTTTCTTCTTCTCATGTCGTTTTCTAAGATAGGCCTCCCACACTGTTTCTGACTTCTTATCCTTCTTCTCTAAAATACGCTTGCTAATATCCTCCAGGCCAGTATTGAAAGTGACCTCCATATCCTGGCCTTCCTCCTCACCATCACCATCTGAACCATCACCAGACTGGATTAAAGCACGGTACATATCTCGTTTTTTATGCTTCTTATCATATTCATCCTCCATGGCATTCTCATTCTCATCACCATCCGTTTCACTCTCATCAGAAGCCAAAAACTCCTTCAACTCCAGTTCAGCTAGCTATAAGAAAACAGAGCCGGTTAAAGGAGCAAATAGTTACACTAACATCTAGGGTTTCTATAAATTTGAACGATATAGTATTTTATGCTCCTTGATTGTTTCAATGTTATAACTGTCTCATTCTTTTTATGCTTCAGAAAGCAGTCAACACTCTTAATGAGTGTATGAATGCAAATACCAACATATATCAGATTATATATAAGGATTCGTTTTGATAAGTAATATATGTATGTGCATAATACTCGAATTAAAAAATCATAAGCACGATAATCTTGGCATGAATGGACACATTCATATGCAGGAAAAAAAAAATGTTTCATTATACTTTCTCTTTGCTATGTGGCCAGAAACTTTAGTTTAATGGCAGTAAATCCGTTCATGAGGCACAAAAAAAAAAATGAAGCAATTCACAAATCATAGTCCAAATACCCCCACCCAAAAATAAAGAGAAAGAAACAAAGAAAGAATAGAAAAAAAAGGTGCCCACCAGAAAATGAAGCCACTTGAATTAACAGAGCAACATTTCCTTATGTGCATCTGGACACAGCAATAAGCCCTCATCTTAACATTTATAAAAGAGTAAGCTGATAATTAGATATCATGTTCTTGACAACAAATTGAATTAGTATAATTAGTTCACACTCAATAATTGAAAACATCAAAGGGGTCAAAAATAAAAAGAGGAAGAACAAGAGGCCATTCAGCCAGGTCAGCTAGTAACCCTAGTGACAAAGGAATGAAACAGAATGCAGTTAAAGATATGATTGGAATAGACAGAATTTTATAAGGATCAAATAAAAACGTGGGAAGCATTTGTGACAGATTAAGATCAAGGACACAGACCTGATCAGCATTAAATTTTCGTTTCAAGGTCTTTACACGATCCGGCTCATCCTCATCCCAAGAAATATGAATTCTACTGTGCTGCAGGGCTCGAGTATGGAAATCTAAACCTTTATAGTCTGACGGTGCCTGAGCAAAAAGTGAAAAATATTCAACACATCATTACCACGCTGTGATTTGAATGAAATTTACTATTAAGAATTTCTTTAGCTGCTGCAACAAGCAAGAATATAGACCTCAATGTTGAGTGATTCAGAATTCCATACAAGCAACAATATCTTGGCTGAATTAAGCATTTCTATGCTCAGGGCAATCTCACAGCTAGTGAGCTTTCTAACTGAGAGTGTGCCTATTGCCAGTTGCAATTATTCCAAATCTGCAGTTTCACATGTGGTTCAAATTTTTGCTCTTTAAGTGCTTTCTTTGTAGGCGAATGTCTAATTGTCCCTATATAAATAGCTTTAGGATATGAGGATATGACAACCAAGTTGAATTACAATAACAGGCTATGTATTAGTCACAAAATGTGTACTCACATCTGGGCCAATGACAGAACAAAATTCAGACATTTATATGTGTACATGCAAATAATATGCCACGTACTAGGGGTATATAAATCTATGAAGACAATAATGTCAATATCGTGGGGTTGCATCCTTTTACGCTACCTTATCTGTTAATTTAGTCCCAAGTTTGATGCAGAATGGCTATGGCTAAGGTAAGGATTTAGGCAGGGCTTGAGTAGGATTTTACACCAGAGTTAGCCAAGATCTTCACCTTGGAATCCAGTCCTATATTTTTACACATGAAAAGCAATCTCCATCCATGCCAAGCTGACCTTTCATCTCTTGAAGAAACAGAAAATTGCCAAATGGCTCGCTATCTACTAGGTACTTGCGTTAGCTTTCATTGTGAATGCATCTTCCACTGTCCAAAGGGTCGCAATGAGGACTTTTTTTCTTTTTTTGTCAGGAGTCTGAGTTAGATTACATCCATATTTTCACCAAAATTCTGGATTATAAGTAACATCAACAAATTATCTCGACTTGTAGCACATAGCCTGCAAGTGGAGCCCATTACTTGTTAAATCAGGATTTATCTTATCCTGACATGGTATTCAGAATTGCAACTTGACAGACAAGGTAGATATCCAGCAGGATTCTTCACTACAATGGAATATTTGCTATAATATTCTCTGTAAGAATATTAGCTAAACTTTCAACAATATTAGTATAAAACCTCCATAGTATCATTATAAGGTTAAAA
Organism: Betula pendula; assembly: GCA_900184695.1. Taxonomy (NCBI): domain Eukaryota; kingdom Viridiplantae; phylum Streptophyta; class Magnoliopsida; order Fagales; family Betulaceae; genus Betula; species Betula pendula. The sequence goes on along the minus strand of FXXK01000023.1, from coordinate 739,261 downwards.
GTATACCTCGGTAGCAATATCTCGGGGTGGGTGTTTAAATTCCATGGAATCAGGAATAAACCTCATGTCAAGCTTATTGGACGATCTTTCAAATTCAATTCCATCACAAGCTTTGTAAAGGTAGTCTGCTGTGGTGCTTGAATCACATTCCACAACAGCATAGTAGTACCTGGGGAGGATGGTACACCATAAGAATATGTAAATAACATATGGAAGTCCAAACGAAAAGCTTATTATAGTGAAAGAATAGTCAAGAAAATAAGCTCTATGAATTAACTATACATCCAAACTATATACATTCAAGGACACCCTACTCAAACTTTATTTGGCATCTAGATATTGAGAAAATGAAGTTCAAACCCAGGAAATATTTCAAAATCACATAATTGTGAGTAGCATGCAACGAATTTATTTTGGCTTCAAAACCCTGCAATGGTACTTACTCTCATAAGACTGCCAGACTCACAATCCAAATGAAAAGGTAAGCAACCTGTAAAAACTATGAAATTGTGGGAATGGACGTAAGAATGCACCTGTTGGTTAGAAGCTACGCAATGAATTTAGTGAAGAGAAGATGAATCCAACATTTTTTTTAGTTTTTTCATGGCCCCGGATGAGTTACCCAACTCCTATGAATCTACTTCAGCTTCAAAATTATGTCATATGGTCTTTCTCAACCTCTCCACATTGTCTAGAGGACTTAAGGTATCACACCATTTAATAAGTATTGGGATAAGGTAAACATAATGAAGGATACGAACTCCTAAATAACACTCAACAAGAAAATTTCCAAAAGTATACACAATTGAACAAACAGGAATAAATGCACAACCAAATTACAGTCAAATCACCTTAGCCTGCTTTTCTCATAAGCACGCAATTTCTCATAGTCTATCTCATCTTCGTCGTCTTCATCACTTTTCTCATTTTCATCATCAAATAGGCCAACAGGACCATGAATTTCTTCCTCTTTCATACGCTGAAGCCCAAACTCAGATGGATAGACAGCCACTGACAAAATTTGTCCGTCTTTTGGGAGAAACGAGCTCAAAACTACATACAAGTCAACAGCCTACATAAAACGAAAAAAGTTTCGGTTAAAGGGTATATGTTTGAAAAGTCAGGAACATCATGAATAGCTCCAAAAGAAAGCAAAAGTTTAACTTAACAAAATGTTATCCTAATGTCTTAGGATAAGACCTATACTACGCAAACCTCCATTATTCAATTTTTTTTTTTTTGTGTGTGTGTGTGGTGGGGGGGGGGGATAAAACAATGATACGGTAGTTGCCATGAGCAGAGATGCATCAAACAAATAAAAAATATAGCTAATACTACCATCAAGGAAACAAGACAAACAATAATTGCTGAGGATCTTAAATAACCAGGAAGAAATCCGACGACTTCCAAAAAAAAAGTGTCATTTGAATTCGGTATTGATATAGGGCTTTGATTTAGTACAGACTCAAGAAGTATTGAGGTGCATCCCCAGGATGTTGGGACTCGGGGAATTTGGAGGACGCTTCTTTCCAATTATTGTTGGCTTTTATATATGATTCTCTGATCTTCATGATAAAAGATGAGATGAGTATTCCATGCAGATGAAAACCAGAGAGTAAAGGCAATCGCATAAGCATGATTGAAAATTTTAAACAGTCATCTACTATAATGAAATCACATGCGGCTATAGAAACAAAATAATGGCATATAAACATGAAATGCACAAAACCCATTATTGTCAAAGGCTGAGAGATCAAGTTAAAGTTTAGCACTTCAGCACGCCACCAATTCAACAGTCACCAAGTGATTGGAAGCAGTCCTAAAAATAATAGTGTTACCCTCAGTACTAAGACAGTTCAAAGTTCAAACACAATATCAAACTTCATTGAATAATTAAATGACACTATGTGCTCTGACACCATAGCTATGTTCAATTAAAAGATCAAATCTAATTCAGTTCGAAACCCAGAGTCACATACCTTAACATGCACCCAGTCCATATCAACAATAGCAAGCCTGTGAGTTTCTCTTTCAATTTCTGGTATATTCTCCTGTCCGCATTGCACAAACCAATAAATAGTGTGACAGCTAAAGCAAACGCAGAAAATCCATAATAACTACGCATCATTTCGTTGCTAAAACAATGTTCTCTCTTTACATTTAACTAAAAACAGTACACAGCTTCGAGCTTCCCAAACTTTAAATTTCAAAGCCGAGAGCACTTATTAATTGCTATTGAAAATATCATTAAAAAATCAAGCTTCAGTATTATTTTCTTTTCTTTTATTTTCCTCCATTTTCGCAGCAACCGACCAGAGAATTAGGGATTCATTTAGCATCAAAATGCTCCAAATTAAACATAAATTTTCTCCTTTTTTCTCATTTTCACTTCCTACATTTTTCTAAGCATCGAAAGCAAAGGTAGAGCTCAAATTATACCTGCACTTCAGGCTCGTCGTTCTCCTCATAAACCCCCTCGTCTTCGTCTTCATCCGTATCGGATTCGTTCGTAGCCTCCGATTCACTGTCCTCCGATTCCGACGCCTCCGACTCACCGCTCGACTCGGTCCCCGACTCAGCACCAACGAGTTTCCCCAATCTTCTCTTTCCCTCACTGCTAAAATCTTTCCTCTCCTCCTCCTCCTCCTCCTCCTCTTCCTCCTCTTCTTCTTCTTTGTCATTTTCTTCTTCCATTCGATAATAACGGCGCAAAGGATTCTCCGAGTCTCGCTTCTTCTTCCTTCCTCGCTTGTCCACCGGAGCCGAGGACGAAGCGGAGAAGCTCGGGTCGGTGAACAAGCGATCGAAGCGCGAGTCGACCGCGACCTTCAAAGCACGCTTCGGAGCCTTCTGGAACCGAGGGTCCCAGTGCACGGAAGCGAACCGAGGGTCCGTGATGATCTTCTTGCTGCTATCTTGCGCGGTAGGCTCAGTGTCCGACTCCTTCTTCGGCTTCTTCTTGTTCTTCGCCATGGTTAATCAGCGTCTCTGTGCTGCAAGAGTAAGCGAAACTGCGAAAGTGTTGGTCTTGTTTAGGGCTTAAGGTTTAACGAATTGCACTCTGTAGCTGATGCGAGGTGTTTGGGTGCGAGGATTATCTTGACCTGACTCGGTTTTTGGTGCTCGGGTTGGTCCCAAATGAGTGGGTTAAATTGGTGGGCTTTGAAACTGGGTGGAGGAAATAGCAACATCTAACCATAAACTCGGAGAAATGGGCCTCAATTTGTTGGCCCCAATTCCCAAACAAGCATCAGGACTAACCCATGGCCTGATTTTTTTTTTTTTTTTTTTTTAAAGCAAAAGAGAAATGCCCCATACACTCTTAATTGCACACTAATTGTGATTTTTATTACCACATTAGGAGTGTACACAAAATAATTTTTTTAAACAAATTGTCTTCTCTCTTTGTTGTAGAAATTTTTTAAAAAATGAAAATTTTATAATACTACACATTCATCTCACTCTCATTCCACTTGGTTAATGTGACAATGCTCATACACCAATCTAGTGAAATAAGGGTGGAATAAGAGTGTAATATATAGTATTACTCTTTAATAAAAAATTGTGCTTAACTTTTGTAGGGATAATAACTAACTTATTATTTAAAAAATTAAATAATATATAAAAAAAACTAAGATAGTCGTGTGGCCACCCTAAGCAGAGGAGAGGTGGTCATGTGGCTACTGTAGTGGTTGAGGGTGGCCACATGATAGTCCAATTGAGCTTCTTTTTTTCTTTTTTCTTTTTTTTTTCTCTTCTTAATATTTAAATATTTTTACTTATTCTTATTTTTTTATAAGTATGGTTCTATATTTGTTTGAATTTTTCGAAATAAGCAAGCGTATTATAGAAAACAATTTTTCAAATATGGACCTCATCAAAAAAATGCTTCTAAAACAATTTTTACCTTTATATTATGTCATAAATTTTTTTTCAAATTAAAAAAAAAAAATCCCCTAAAACACATTAAGACATAAAAAATTAAAAATAAAAATTAGAAAAAAAGGGACTCTTCCATGGAATAAGAGATGAGACCCCAATTAAGACATCCAATACTTCCTTTTCTTGTTTTGAATTATGGTTTACCTATAAAGTTTATGGACTGCGAATACAATTGTCTTTTTCTAAAAAAACAAAAAAAAAAAACCTTCTCTTTTCTCTTTCTATCACCTTTGTATTTGATAGGATGGCTCACCCTATCTATCCTATTCTACTCTGGCTCTAGGCTATAGTGTAATTGTCATTTACTCGGAAAAAAAAAAAAAAGGGATCGTTAGCCTCGCAAAATGGTTGGTCATTTTTTATCGTCTTTGCCTGTTTTGCATGCGCCTATCGACTGAATATGACCGTGCGGTAAGCTGCACCATCAAAATCCATGAAAAAAAGAAAAGAGAAAACTACAGATTTTTTGTTGTCGTTCTACTAATGGTGGCCCAAAAAAAATCTCAATCTAACCCAGGCCCTTTAAACTAAATTTCTATCTTCGTCCCTTCTCTCACGAGAGTATATGCCCCAATAATTCATGCACTAAACGAAAAAGTGGTTAGAATGGTTTTGAGCCTGACTAAAGTTGTTAATTACGGAACAATATTTTCCACGAGTTGGGCTCGTGATTGACAGAGCCACCTTCGTGGTTGCATTGCATGAGGCCCGCCATTATAACTAAAAAAGCAGAGACGTAAGAATCAAGCTTCAATAACATGAATAACAAACTTTGATGTCTCAACTCTAACCACCGTCTACATTTCCTTTCTAGAATTGTCGGGACCAGTCAGCTAAAGTGAGTGGTTCAATTTATTTGATCCATTTTTGTTGCCCCAATATTGATTAAATTAATTATTAGTTTAAGCTTTTTTTGACATGTACCGATTTAACGTGGTATTAGAGCAAATTAAGATCCTAAATTCAAATTATGTTTTTGTAATTTACCGCTCATTTTAATTAGGATTTTCTAAATTTTTCATATATTGAGCATTTTTGTTAGAATATTTTTATATTTGGTTGATATTGTAATATTTTCTATTTAGAATTTATTGTAATTAAATCAGAGAGAGATTTGATTACCATTTTTATATTTATTATATATCCTATAATAAGGACCTTTATATTGTAGACAAATCAAGTGAATGAGCACAATGTAGCCCTAATGACCTTTTAGAGTGGTGGACGTAAGTGTATAACACCAAACCACCCGTAATTTCCTATGTCTCTTTCTCTTTCTTACTTCTACTATTATTCTAGTATTTTAATATTTTGCACATATTTCAATAATTTTAATTAAATAATTAAATTTATAATTTTTTATCAGCTTAATTAAGCTTATTTGATCCATTTGCAAGGTTACTTTCACATAAAGAATGGCTGGTGAACATTTCACTTTGCTACCAAAGTCGTCACAGCAATTCAAAAATTTATGGATTGATAAAGTTTTTCTCTAATCGGATTGAAAGATACGCACATGATTTTCATCTGCATTTTTAATATTTATGAAAAAATGTTGTGGCTACTATATATAATTTTTACTACAATGACGGTTTATAATTAGTAAAATGATTAAGAGTTTATAGTTAACAATTAACTAATAATTAATTAAATTGACAAGTCAAATTTTTTACTTAATTATTTCATTATTTATCTTGTCCTATCATAAACCGAGTTGAAGAGTGTTAAATCAACACTTGTCTCAAAAGCTTAAGCTGATAGAAAGAGGTAAATTTAATCATTTAATCAATATTTAAACACTTTCCCTCATGTGTGAGCTCAAACTCCTTTTTAATAGGTGAGGCCCAACACGTAAAATATTTAATTGAAATGAGAAGTAAATGAATGAGTCAAGGTTCGAACTTAGAACTTTGACTTTGATACCATGTTATATTATCACTTGTTCTAAAAAGTTAAATTGATAAAAAGAGATAAATTTAATTACTTAATCAATAATTTAATAAAATAAAATGGAGCCAGGCTTTAGCTGTTACCACATACCACAAGTAATTAGTCGCGATGGAAGATTGTTCTCATAAGCATTCAGTAAAATTTACTTAGCTTTCACCACTTTAATGCCAGAACAAGGCAGGATTTTCTTTATAAAGTGCTTTAATCAATAATCATCTCACCTTATAGAATCCGAGAGAAGAGCCTTAGGAACACAGTAGAAAATTATTTGCATCCACGCACAAGACCATTATACATATGTAAAAAATAAATTTATCCAATTTTTCAAAACTAATGAGAAGAGAAAAATTAAGAAGGAAGCAAAAACAATCACAAATATAAAAATTTATGTGGTTCATCATTAAGAATTACGGTTACGTTCACTGAATTGCAGCGAAATTTTATTATTTATTGAAAAAACAATAAAAGAATGCATCAATCACAATATTACAATCTCTAAAAATAAAAGCGACTATAAATAAGGTCCTCAACTAGGTCAAAATACCTAAATTGGCCAAAATTATATATATATATAATGATAAGCTAGTGAGGATGCTTTATTATTACTACGCTATTATGAATATTCTTGCTTAAACTACATCATTATTATCAGTGTCGACCACGACATTTCTGTCAATATCATGATCTCTCTCTCGCGTGCTATAAATGTCCATCTTATTCTTATTTAGTGTCCATGCTTACTCAAGCTAAAGAGAGCTAAGAAATTAAGTAGCTATTATGGCTTGGGCATCCATTGTTGCAGTCTTGAGCTCTGTTCTCATATTCTCTGCATTTTCACCGGGGTGTTCACTAAGCTTAAATTACTATGACAAAACCTGCCCCCATGCCGAATCAATCATTGCAAATGCTGTCAAGAACGCAGTGTCGAGAGACAAAACAGTTCCAGCAGCACTTCTCCGGATGCATTTCCATGACTGCTTTATCAGGGTAACATTACAAGCACTACCCACCAAATTAAGTTTTTTTTTTTTTCTTTGGAATATATATCTTATAAGTTATAACTCATACCTATATATATATTTTTTGTACTTTCAGGGCTGTGACGCCTCCTTGTTGTTAAACTCAAAAGGGAGTAACAAAGCAGAAAAAGATGGGCCACCTAATCGCTCCGTACATGCATTTTATGTCATTGACAATGCAAAGAAAGAACTAGAAGCTTGGTGCCCTGGCGTGGTCTCATGTGCTGATATTTTGGCTCTTGCAGCAAGGGATGCCGTTGCCCTAGTAAGTTTACAAATCCTCTGTCCTATCAGATACAGAGTTCTGTAACATGCAAGATAACTACTTGCAGCTGGTTAATTTCTATATTCATTATTAGCAATAAACAAAACAACATAACACTTGTAATATGTTCGAAGTTCGAAGAGATAAGTTCGAAGCCAACATCTTTGCTATGATATAAAGTCAAATTAATTATCAGTTATTTCAAAAATTTGAACCGGTAAAAAAGGGTAAATTTAATTTCAATTCTTTTGTACTTTCTGATAGTATACTTGAATTGGACTTGTAGTCTGGAGGTCCGAGTTGGGATGTGCCCAAAGGAAGAAAAGATGGGAGAACATCAAAGGCCAGTGAGACAACAACAATGCCAGCTCCTGCCTTCAGCATATCTCAACTGCAACAAAGCTTCTCTCAAAGAGGTTTGTCCGTGGATGATCTAGTGGCTCTTTCAGGTAATATATATAAATAAATCCCAACTGCCATTATCATTATTACATACTCTTTCACCTCAAAGAAAGAAAAGTTGACAGTATTGTACATGATTAACATATATATAGGAGGGCATACTCTGGGGTTTTCCCACTGTTCTTCCTTCCAAAACAGAATCCGCAGCTTCAATGCCACGCATGACATCGACCCTTCAATAAATCCATCATTCGCAGCAAGTTTAAGGGGTGTTTGTCCAAAAAACAGTAAGGCAAAGAATGCTGGTGCCACCATGGATCCTTCTTCGACAACCTTCGATAACACGTACTACAGGTTGATCCTCCAAGGGAAGGGCCTGTTCTCTTCCGACCAAGCCCTGCTAAATACCCCAAAAACCAAGGATTTGGTTCACAAGTTCGCCAGCTCACAGGAAGCTTTCAATAAGGCCTTCGTGAACTCTATGATCAAGATGAGCAGCATCACAGGTGGACAGGAGATTAGGAAGGATTGTAGGGTGGTAAATTGATCTTTTTTAATCTAAACTATGATAGCTAGCTCGGTAATCTATCAATAATGGGCCGGGTGGCAATCCATCGTTTCCTTCCTTAGTTATGAGTAATTAGTAAATATTGCAGAAATAGAGCACGTCCTGATATGGATTCTAGCTTATTATCATACATATATAAACTTATCCAAATGAGCACCAATGTTCATTAATTGTTGCCACTGATTTTTCTCTTTTTCTCATTTGTTGAATCATAATTTTATTCTAAAAGTTTAAGTCGATACAAATTTGTTGATTTAATTACTTTAATTAATATTTTAATATTTTTATTCACATGTTTGATTTGACAACACATGAACTATTTTAATTAAAATAGAAATAAACTCGTAACAATACCATATCAAATCATCAATTTCACTTATCTTAAAAGCTTACACAAATAGAAATCATTGATTTTATTGATTTAAATTAATATTTTAACGCTATTTTCAAATAAAACCTAAGAATTTTCTTACTGCCAATGACAAAGGGCATGGGCTCTTAGGTTTTCCTTCTCCTTTTCTGCTTTCTTTTTCTTTCCTTTGGGTGGTTACAGAGGCAATAGGTCTAAAATATAGAAATCCAAGAGAAATGATCTTGGAGTCATGATTACAGAGAAGCAATCTCACTCATATCTGGTAGCTGGTGCCAACCGTACTTTACTCTCTGAACTTGGTCAATAACTTTGATTAATATGCAGGGGATCTTCCTCATCCATTAAAATGGAAAGATCACCTTTTCAGATGAATTCATGTTTCTAACAACTGTTTAAAAAAAGGTAAATCAAATCAAACTCCAAGTTCAATTCTTTGTCCCATGTCAATATTTTACCAAATTTTGAGTTTACATTTGTGGTTTCAAAACATACAATTTTAAAATATGTGACTTAAAAATATAATTTTTAAAAACGCAGTTAAATATATGATAAAATTACGATTTTACTTTAATAATCGTGTGTTTTTAATGTATTCAATTGTTTGTGATTTAAAAACAAATATTTTTTTGTGTTTTTAAACCGTCATTCTTTTTATAAACATGCTCTCTATCGAAACACTTTCAACAATTTTGTTTTAAAACGCATTTTTAACCTGCAATATTACAACGCCAAACAAACTCTTTACATAGCATTTCTTCCCAAATGCCAGTTGGGTGTGAGCATATACGAGTCATGACAATTCCAAACCTAAAAAGGAAAAGTGAGTCACCATAATCATCATAACAATAGCATTCAGATCTAAGGAGGTCAAGTTATATATTGATCCTGAAATCATTGTGTTCAAAGAAGGCTTCATTGCAACATCAAGACAGCACATTGTAGAATAATAATAAAAAAAAAGACAGCACATTGTAGTTCCTAAATTGCTACATGAAACACACGCACACGCCCAAAAAAAAAAAGGTTTAAATAGGGGGAAAAAGCACGTTCAAAGTTACAATGTCCCTAAAGGTGGTGGAATAACACGAAAAAAAAAAGTAATGATACAAGTCACCTTTCATGTCTTGTATTAACTAAAAGTGATGTGACTTTTAAAATCATCATTAGATCAAAAGTTAATAATCATCGATAATAAATTCAATGACAATTTTAAAAGTCACATCACTTTTGGTTTACACAAGGTAGACATGGAGGGTGACATATATAATTACTCAAAAAAAATGCTAATAAAGTATTCAAGTGCATAGAGAATATTTGGAGTATTATAATTTTCTTATAAATTGATATGATTGTTCATAATTGGTGAAATTAAGAGTTTATGGTGGATAAGTCAATTATTAACTTATTAAATTGAAAAATCAGATTTTTTATTTAATTATTTCATCAATTATAGATTGTCATGTTAGTTTGTAAAAAATTTATAGTAAAAGTTGTAATACCTCTCACAATACTCTAAAGTGAAGAGGGTTAATACAAAAAGGAAGCGACTCACATCAAGTTCGGAAGCTTCAATTTCCTCCCATTTTTAAATGGATGAATGCCACCTGTACAACAATAAATCCAAAAAGGCCTATTATTGGCCATGTGAATTACCATCCTTATACTAACCTTAATATTTACCCCTCATCAAATATTAATGTAATAACACAAAAGTAGTATGTTTTTTAATTAATGTGTTTTGGAGGCTTTTTTTTTTAATTTAAATTTTAAAAAGTATTTTGACCTAACGTAAAAGTGAAAATTATTTTTATGTTTTGATTAGTACTGTTTTGTTATTTTACTAGAAAATTAACGCTTATATTATAAGGAAATAAAAGCAATAACACACATATATGACACCTTTTTAATTATTATTTGTTATTTGGGGGTAATTAGATTTGGATCTACAAATGGAATGCAAATTACGTTGTTAAATATGCCTAGACGTAATGCATGAGCATGGAAGAAAGTAGTGTCATTATTCAATAATATATTTGTAAGCATGGAGGACTTTAGTGTGTAATTAACAATGGCCAACGGGTATATAGAACAAGAGATTGTTAAAAGGATGAATTAGGTTTGAAGAATTTCTTATAATTTAGCCTATTAAATTGATGTCTAAAATATATGTGAAAATTAAAAATATAAATTAGAAATCACAACTATTTTGGACACGTGTCAAAAAAATAGACTGAATTTTAAAAAATTATTTCAACCCAATTCAAGGGAAAATTTGTTAAGTGTTAAATGCAATTGGACCCTTATGCTGATGAATTGGGTTATTTGGTTTGAATTTGGGAGACGTGACGGGGCATGTAGCTAAGGGGATTAGTCGATTAGAGCGGGTCGGGGTGGCTACGAATCGGGGCGGAGCTTCGTTGTTCCCGTCGCATGGATGGATGCAATGTAGATGGAGACTCTCGGATCAATCTTCCTGCTTTCGGTATGCAGCCAACTTTTAGCCTTCATGAATGACCCGACAAATTAGGAACACAACTCAGGATGCATGAGAGGTGTGGGCTCATGACCTTAATGGGCCTCCAAGTCCAAACTTATAGGATGGGCCTTGTTGACACATTAAAGCCACGAGCCCAATGCAAACAAGGGCTGAAGAAATTCTATTTTCACATGTAAATTGGTGCATTTTTAAAAATGTATAATTTTGAGAATTGAACTGTTATTTTTCAAAATATTATATAATACAATTTCTTTACAAATTGATGTGATAATCTATATTTTATAAAAATAATGCTACATGGTAATTAACATTGTAGTGTAATATAGTAAGTGCTACATATATTGTCACTAAAATGTAAATTTTTAGGTAATATTAGTTTTTTTCAATTTATAAAAGACTTAAATAAAAGAAAATAAAAGAGTCAACGTAAATTAAATCTCTTAAAAAATGTGTCATTTGCGATCAATCCATGAGTATTTAAACATTAAATTTGATTTCGTAGATTTTTTGCGAATTCAGGTCGTTTTGTATGTTTTCTGTCAAATAAAGTAACACCCATTAAGCCAGGTCAGAATTTTTTACCACATCACATTAAATTAATTATTACTTATTTTATTAAATTCACAATTCTTTGGCTGAGAGGGAGGAAAACGTGGCTGACGATTGATGGGCATAGGTGAGGACCGATGGGTGGTGTTTCGGTTTGTATATAAAGCAAAGGACCCGGTCTCAGGTGCAGCAGTGTGGTTAGAAGAATTTCGTGGCTGAGTAATTCACCCTGAAACTCTCTTTCTCTCTATAAATATCCATCTAATTCTTCCTCAAACTACATCATTATTATCTGTGTCGACCACGACATTTCTAATTCTTATTTAGTGTCCATGCTTACAGATCGAAGCTAAAGAGAGCTAATTTGAAATTAAGTAGCTATTAATTATGGCATCCATTGTTGCAATCTTGAGCTCACTTCTCATATTCTCGGCATTTTCTCCAGGGATTTCACTAAACTTTACTTACTATGACAGAACGTGCCCACGTGCCGAATCAATCATTACAAATGCTGTCAAGAACGCAGTGTCGAAAGACAAAACAGTTCCAGCAGGTCTGCTCCGGATGCATTTCCATGACTGCTTTATAAGGGTAACATTATCCACCAAAGTTGTTTGTTTCTTGGGATTAATTCATCTGTATCTTAACTTATACATATATTTATACGTACTTTCAGGGCTGTGATGCCTCCTTGTTGTTAGACTCAAAAGGGAGCAACAGATCAGAAAAAGAAGGGCGAGCTAATGTTAATTCCTTGCATGCATTTTATGTCATTGACAGTGCAAAGAAAGAACTAGAAGCTTCGTGCCCTGGCGTGGTCTCTTGTGCTGATATTTTGGCTCTTGCAGCAAGGGATGCTGTTGCTCTAGTAAGTTAACAAATCCTCTGTCCTATCAGATACATAGTTCTATAATATGCAACACACATCAAGTAAAACTTCGACTTTGCCATAAGCGTGGTGCAATGAATTGTTTGCATGCATTCAAAGGAATTCAAACATTAAATTTGATAGCGTGATGGGGATGTCATAGAGACCAAAGTCCTTATTATTCTAACTGTTATAACAATGAATACCTATTTAAATATTGAATTCTTTTGCACTTTCTGATGGCATGCTTGAATTGAATTTTAGGCTGGAGGTCCGACTTGGGATGTACCCAAAGGAAGAAAAGATGGGAGAACATCAAAGGATACAGAGACAATTACATTGCCAGCTCCTACCTTCAACATTTCTCAACTGCAACAAAGCTTCACTCAAAGAGGTTTGTCCATGGATGATCTAGTGGCTCTTGCAGGTATATATATATATTTAAATGATTAAATCCCAACTGCCATTATCAATATTATTACATAAACTCTCTCACGTCAAGAAAAGTTGACAGTATTAATGTACATGATTAATTAACATATATATATAGGAGGGCATACTATAGGGGTTTCCCACTGTTCTTCCTTCCAAAACAGAATCCGTAACTTCAGTGCCACGCAAGACATCGACCCTTCAATGCATCCATCATTAGCAGCACGCTTAAGGAGTGTTTGTCAAATTAACAGTACTAACGCAAAGGATGCTGTTACCCCCATGGTTCCTTCTTCAACAAGCTTCAATAACACGTACTACAATTTGATCCTCCAAGGGGAGGGCCTGTTCGCTTCCGACCAAGCCCTGCTTGATAATCCAAGAACCAAGGATTTGGTTTCCAGGTTTGCCAGCTCGCCGGAAGCTTTTAGAAAGGCCTTTGTGAACTCTATGATCAAGATGAGCAGCATCACAGGTGGAGAGGAGATTAGGAAGGATTGTAGGGTGGTTAATTGATAGTCTTTAATTAGCATATATAGTCCATTAATCTAAGCTATGAGAGCTAGCTCGGTAATCTATCAATAATGGTTTGGCAAATGGCAATCCGTCGTTTCCTTCCTTAGTTATGAGTAGATATTGCAGAAATAGAGCATGTCCTCCTCATAAGGATTTTATTAGCATATTATCATACATAAACTTATCCAAATGAGCACCGGTGTTCATATATTAGCAATTTCATTAATTGTTGTCGCTGGTTTTTCTCTTTTGTTTATCAGACAACATATGGACTATTTTAATTGAAATGATGATAAATTCACGACCATACCTTGTTGAATCACTATTAACCTCGTAAAAATGATTGATTTAATTATTTAAATTAATATTTTAACACTATTTTCAAATCAAACCAAGAATTTTATCGCTGACAATAACAAAGGGCATGGGCACTTAATTAGGTTTTCCTTTTCCTTTCCTGCTGTCTTTTTCTCTCCTTTGGGTGGTTACAGAGGCATTAGGCATAGGTACTAAAATATAGAAATTCAAGAGAAATCTTCCAGTCATGAATTCAAAGAAGCAACCGTTAAACTAACTTACTCACTGAACTTGGTCAATAACTTTAATATGCAGGGGATCTTCCTTATCCATTAAAATGGAAACATCACCTTGTCAGATGAATACATGTTTCTAACAACCCTTTAAAAGGTAAATAAAATCAAACTCCAAGAAAATCGAGAAATGTTACAGCATCAACCGATATCTTTCTCTCATTCTTTTATTTCTCAAAATCATCATTGAATTTGTGATCCCCATATGTGTCTATACATGGAACCACAAATCCAATGATAATTTTGAGAAATAGAAGGATAGGAGAAGGACAAGAGAATGAAATGTAGCATTTTTTAAAAAAATCTAAGCATTTCAATCACTAAAACATGAGATGAATTAGAATAAAACATGAAAAGAACCCATATTGGCAATTACAATTAATTGGGTTCAATTCTTTGTCCCATTTGAATGTCAATATTTCACCAAATTTTGGGTTAGTTAGGTTTTTGGTTTCAAAACGTGCAATTTGAAAATGCAATTTTTAAAAATATAGTTAATTGCTTGGTAAAATTACGATTTGACCTTTAAAATTATGTTTTTTTCAAAACATATCCCCTTATTTGCGATTTAAAAACTTAGATTTTTTCATATTTTTAAACTGTCATTTTTTAAAAACACACTCCAAAACAAAACAATTTATATAATTTTGTTTAAAAACACACTTTTAATGTGCCAAATCACATGGTCAAATGGACTCTTCATATAACATTTCTTCCCAAATGTCAGTTGGGTGTGATCATATACCAGTCACAACAATTTCAGACCTAAAAAGGAAAAGTGAGTCACCATATAATCATCGATCATAACAATAGAATTCAAATTTAAGAAAGTCAAGTTATCATGAAACACAAAAAACTGTTTATAGAGGTGGGGGGGGGGGGGGGGGAACATGTATAAAGTTACAATTTCCGTGTGGTGGTATTACGTAAACTTTTTTTTTAAATATCAACTATTATTTTCAAATTAGATTGTTGAGAATTTGCTATATTAGCATTTATCACATCTATCAATTCAATATTTATCATTTTTTTTTTGTATTTTAAAAGTAATAAATGATAATATGAAAAAGTCCCAACCGATTAAATTAAAAACAATGATTGGGATTAATACCTAAAATATCGGTCGGTCCATAACCACTTACTCTCCTAATAATCACAATAATTACAATTAATTGATTGAGAAGTAAAACCTCTAATAATAAGAGTGGTTGGTTGTTGGAGAATAAGGATCTTGCAATTGGTTGCCTGACCTGCCATGGACAGTATACTCACTAGTTAGTAGCACAGCTCTCTATCAATGAGAGTTTGAAGACCGTTATGCGAGGCCGGTGGCCCGTCCCAGGCCCATTTACTGTTGGGAGTCGACTAGAGTTACAACTTATCTGTATAGCCCAACAATCTTTCTTCTCACTCTTAGGTTGTGAAAGAAATTTTCAGCTTTTCTGTTCCCTGACTTTGAATAGAAAAAAATAATAATAATAACAATTAAAAAAAAATTATTACCTATAGTTATATAAGTGAAAATGTCCATCACTTTATTACTTTATCATCAAAATTAGTAATTTGTCATTTGTGCCGTTCGCCTTATTTGACTTGTCAATATTCATATTAACATTTAATGACAATGTTACATCATCAAAAATCAAATCACTCATACAAGAATATCAACAAAAATAATATCACATGCACATATGTGGTCATGACCATTCTTATAACTTTAAAAATGTATAATTACTTTTAAAGATTTTGGTGAGAGTGAGCGACCATCCCTTACTCCTAAAAAGGGGGTCAACCATCCATGAAAATTGTTGAATAACTTTTTTGTTTTTTTCTCAAGCCTGCATAAGCTTTTCAAAATCATAATATTGATTTGATAAGAATCATATATATTGATACATGAATAAACATCTTTTAACAATTTTATTATTTAAAGTGCTAATAATTTGAGCAATAATATGATTTTTATTTTTTTTTCTTTTTATAATCTACCTGCCATAACAGATAAGGATTAGCCCGCTGAACCTGTTCAAGGACCATTCGAACAAGAAATTGCTGAATCGGATCCTTGATACATAAAAGATGCCGATCCAACGCGCCAAAACTAGAGGTGGCATCCTTCCTTGACACGTCGCACGCTGACGCATGCAGTCATTATCCATTCTGTTTCTCCTTTTAGCTTCTCTTGCGCTTTTTCTCGAACCAACCTCAACCCTGTTTCTTTCCTTTATATTCCTCCTCACTCATAGAAAGAGCTTGAAGCTCTAAGCCCAATGGCCTTCGCTCACTATTTGCTCGCTGTTCCAGTTGAGCCCTCAAAGCACCTCAAAACTTCTCTGCCGACGTCATTTTCCTCTTCCTCTTCTTCTCCGTCTCTGTTCTCTGTAACCTTTGCTTCTTCTTCGCTCTGGTCCAAAGCTCGTAAGCCCTCTATCTTCTCCAGGTTCCATAGAATCGGACACAAAGGTAATTCTACTTCGATCGCTGTATTTTTGTTCATTTTCCATGACATTTTGTGCTGCTTATAGTCCTCAATTGCTCATTTCCTTGCAAGCTTTTACATATAATGGAAGAAGTAGTAGATCAACGAATTATTAGGGTTAGGGTTATCATAGCTTCAATTTTGTGAAACGTGTAGTTTAAGTATCAGTAATTATTTTCGACTAATGGAGTTTTCAGTAATTTAATCAAAATATAATTAATTGTTTAAAAATTTAAAAGCTTAATTTTCGTACATGATTGCGGGCATTTTGCACCGAAAAACTATCAAGAGGATCACATAATTAGTAGAAGTTGGCATTGAAGTATCAAATTTGTACACATCGGACTGGTTCGCATTGATTGGACTTTCCAGAAAAATATTATGATTGAAGATTTTGTCTAAATCATGTGACAATCGGATATAGTAGTGGCTAATGAAGTCATTATCTTCTCTAGAGTTTGGAACTTTTTCTAGCATCCACAAGCATGAGACAGCCATTGAATGGACATTACTTAATTTCCAGTCATTATATCTTTTCAACCTTCCTATTGTTAGAATTTCGCATATTCTTGTTATTTTTTATTATTACTATTATTGCTTTTGGTATGATTTTGGTCATTTGTGTACTCCTGCTGGTGATTTTGGCAATTTCAGTGAGTTTCATCTCATCAATTTCTGGTGACTTAATGTTGATTATGTGTAAACTGTTATCAGCTAAGGCTAAGCAGAAAGAGTCTGAAGTCAGTCTAGCCGAAGATGCCTTTAATTTCAAGCATCTTCTTCTTCCAATCACTGATGGGAATCCTTATCTATCTGAGGGAACAAGACAGGTGACTTTTCTTTGAGGAACCTGAATTCGATATAATCTTCTGTGATACTAGAGCTAATCTTTGGACTTGTGGGTACTTTTCTGATGATAACATTTTATTTCCTGGGGATTTAGGGAGTCATCTTTATTACATTTCCTGGTTCTATTTGCTTCGTTCTATGATACTCTATGTTTACACAAGCTTTTGAGGTACAAGTTGAGTCTGTGATCTCAACATATCCTCCTTGTGTTTTTTCTTTTCAATCTTTTTGAATGTTGACCCACATACGCACATCCTCATGGTGTGAATTGTTCTGTATATGGGGATATTGTACTGGTGACCAAGGTGGTTTTTCTGTTGACCCTTTTATGGCTATGGGCATTGGACCTATGTTGGGAAGGACTCAAATTCTATCTATTTCTGCTTGGAATGGAAATTTTATAGGCAAGTCGCACACATTGTTGATAGTGGAAACACAGAATTGTGTACCATTGAGCTTTAGCTCAAATGGTACTTGCTCCCTTGTAGCAATCAGGGGGAAAACAAAAAAAAAAAGTGGAAACACAGAATTGTGGTTACTGTCAAGACAAAATGTCTTCAACCAAAATCTATGGATTTCTTTGCCCTTGGCTCACTCTTTGTTCATATCTGTTCATAGGCTGTAGCAACTACTGCTGCTTTGGCTAAAAAGTATGGGGCTGACATCACAGTTGTGGGTATGTTCAGTTGACATTTATTTGTATTATCTTTCACATTTTAGGTGTCATAAAAACTAAGCTGTAGAGGCTTTTTTTTCTTTTTTTTCTCTCTCTCTTTTCCAGAGACTCTTTTTAATGCAAGATTACAAGGAAAATAGAACTTTATGTTCTTTGCAGTTATTGATGAAAAGCAGAAAGAATCATTGCCGAAGCATGAGACTCAACTCTCTAGCATCCGCTGGCATCTCTCTGAAGGTTTGTTTTTGTTCTGAACATTTTATGTCAATTTGGGAAGGTTATGTTGATTTTGTGATATTATTAAAGGAGGAGCACATGAGGAGCACATGAGGTTATTTTCTCTTTCGTATAATATATATATTACAAAGTGAACGCCACTTAAAACATGCATACAAAGTTGTGTCTAAGGACTTTGTGACTGGAATTTCTTTATGTAATGGTCAATCTGTTATGATTTGCTCAATTACATTTATAGATTAGGTGGTGTTAACCAAATCAAAACTTGCATGAAGCATAATAACTGCATTGAAGGGACCATTAGGCACTCTGTCATAGCTAAAAAAGGGATTCAGTGAATTGCAAGATGAGTGCATAAAGCAAGAATGGGGCGCTAGGCAACATCATCTTGGTCTCATTTGGTTGCACTTTTAGAATGGGGCTGTTTGCTGATCAGTATTAGCCAACTTAGACTTTTAGAAGTCAACTTTATAATGCAGTTCATTTTACTTTATTCACTGATAAGAGTATGTTTCTGGATTACTCAATTAATTAGTCATTTATTTTTCCACTGCATCTTCCAGACTGGCTGATTATTCTTAACACTTCCATAAAATTGATAGGTGGGTTCCAGGAATTTAAGTTGCTAGAGCGACTGGGGGAAGGTAATAAGCCAACAGCCATCATTGGTGAGGTTGCTGATGATCTGAATTTGGATTTAGTAGTTATAAGCATGGAAGCAATTCATTCCAAGCATGTAGATGCAAACCTGCTGGCTGAGTTCATTCCCTGCCCCGTCATACTTTTGCCTTTGTAAAATGGAGTATTTTGATCCCTAGCAATTTCTGAACCGTGTGTTACAAATGCCAATTTTCTGCAGATGTTTTTGTAAAATTATCGGACTTTGTTTGGCTTTTGCCATTTTACCATCTAGGATCTGTTGCCACTGGCCTCTTTTCCTACAAGTAATTGGTTGTGGGTGGCCTAGCGATATGAAGACGGTTCCAAGTGAGTGGTTATATACCTACCCCTTGAAACTAGTATTACCAATCTGAAGGCCTAAAAATGTGGCAGGTCGATGCTATTGAATCAATTTTGATTGTTTAATTCAGGAACAAAAATTTTATGTTCTTTCATTTGTGAGTGATCTAATGTTCACTGAGGTCGTCTTTGTACAATAACTCATCTAAGGAGCAACCAAGTTCCCGGGTATTTGACTTAGGATTGGAATCCCTACAATTGGTTGCCTGAATTATCTGTAATTCAGGCAGCCCGCAGCCCCACAGACAATTCGGACAGCCAAGGCAATTGTGGGGGTCCTTATGCGTGTCTCTGTAGTGCTTTCACAGGAATTATGATTTCTTGGCAAATTTGTGGGGAAGTTCTTGCCCAAATTAACTTTGTCAAGTTTGAAAAATTATGCTGGATTTTGACCTATCTACTTATTTATTTCGCTGAACTCTGCCGAATTTCATTGAGTTTAGTTCGCTTGTAAGCCAAATTGCAACCATAATCGATCTGTCGGCTTGAATCATGTGCGTATCTTGATTATCAACCTGTTCTCTTTCCGAGCTAGCTTTATCAACCTCAGATGATAAATTTGTCATGTAGTTCAACTCTTGTCAGTAAGGACAGAACTAGAATGGGGGCGAGGAGGCTCGTGGCCTCCCTCTCACAATTCTAATTTTGTAAACTTAATCAACTTTTGTTAGATAGTAAAAACTGTAATTTTTAGCATTATTCATATATTATATACAATAAATCTTAAAAGTTACACATTTATCTCACACCATCTTACTGGGTTAACATAACTATGTCTATTAGTCATTTGACTTTTTTTTTTTCTTTTTTTAACAAAGGGTTGATCAAAGGCTATTCGGCACTGTCAAATCGATCCAATAGGATGGAATAGGATGGGACGTGAATATGGATGTAGTCTCTAGTATTAGTCATTAATTATATATAAATTAGATTTTACCCTCCTATTCATGCTTTGCCTTTCCCAATAAGTTATCTTGGTTCGGTACTTTTGTAGGGTTCTCATCTTGTAGTTTCTCTGCCCATCGTTCTCACTCTTTTTCGCTTTTCTACATGGGATTCCCAATTTTCTGTTTCTTTATCATGAAGCTGATTGATTGTTTAGTGTAGAAGTTTAAGATGATGACAGCTTACAAACAATTTGCCCTTCCGGAATATACAAGAAGAAGAAAAGCCAGCCAACGATAGTGGAAGAATAACTTTACAAATTACAAGGCCATCCGCAATCCAACATCACTACTTCAACATAGTATACCCATTGCCAATACAGATTACAGCTAACCGGATAATAGACCATTTAGGAAAAACAGAAACAAAAAAGTAGCCAGGATAGGCTAAATTGGGTTAACCTCACCACCTCACCGCGCTTAAAAATTAATTGGCAACGATGTTTATTGCTACTTACAGGAATGTGCGAGTCACGTGCGTGCGCTCCTTTTGGGATCGATCGGCGAGAAGAGTAAGTGCAAAAATAAGCACAAAAGTGGCCATGATCATCTCAGCTCCCAAAGCAGTGCCCTTTGAGTTGCCTAGTTCAGGCAATAGCAAAGCCATCGCATGGGCCAGTTTGCTTTTAGTGACCAATCACTACGTGTGGCGACTTGCGACCATGACATAAAGAAATAGAAGGGTGGCACTGGCAATGAACTCTATCTGCGTGTGGCAAATCCCCTTCTTCATTCACTTGGACATTTTCTCTCCCTCTCTCTTTCTATATTCGCTGCAAGGTTTAGAAGTGAAGCTTTATTGAAACTAAATAAATATTGTACAGGGAAAATTATTGAATGATATCCAAAGAGGGAAGTAGGACCATCAGACAGCGTCACCATGTGACACAGTCCAATAATCAAAATCTCCCATTGGCAAAGGTTGTCTGCTGTCCAATTAAACCGTGCCTAAGATGGCTGCGTTTTCAGTTTCCTCATCTTTTGTGATGAGAATATTATTTTTCATTTTCGGTTTTACCATAACCATATATGTGAGTTTAATAAATGAGAACAACTTTCGTAGTAACTCAACGTAAATTAAGTTTTTACATCAGTTTGGAACACTCGGACCATAACCTAAAAAAAAAAAAACGAAATTCTAAGCCTATCGCGCGCTCTCTCGAGCGAACACCACCCACCGCCTCTGCCCCACGCAATCCCATCGCTGACCGCCGAAGCACATTCAAGTGATCTACTCGATGAAGAAATATCCTCATTATCGGGATGGAATGTCGAATCTAACATGGCTGTCCGGTACATCGACTCTAACCACTTCACTGTCCCACAGGGCAAGCGGGTGGGTAGAAATTGCTTTCAGGCGAGGAAGGCATAGAATTTTCCAAATGGTCAAAAGAGCACCAATTACCAAACAAAGAGTACACCTTGACCTTTTTTTTCCTTGGGCCAAGCTGGGAATAAATGCAAGCAGCCACTTCTTGTTGTTATGGCCTTAGCAACAATAATTCTAGTAACAGTTCTTTTTTTCCTTCCACCCTTTTTTTTAAAAAAAAAAATTCAGGAGTTCTTCAGCATTCTTTGGTGTCTCTTGAATGAGCTTTGGCGGTCCACGGTGGAATTGTATGGGGTGGAGAAATGGAGGCGGTGGGTGGTATTCTCTTGAGAGGGCGATGCATTTTAAATCTCTTATTCTATTGGTTGATGGTATGTGTAATTCAATATTTTCGTCTTAAATTGTCTTCTTATTCCAAGTTGATGTGGCCTATTATTATTGGAAGATACAAATGACTTGATTATGCCATATCCCTATAAAAATTATTTTCTTAATAAATTGGGATGAAGGAACCAATTCGAAACTTTATCCCAAAAATTAAGTGGATGAATAATTATAAGATTTGTCATACGTAGTGTTGTATATGTTGTCCATTTAGCGCTCAAGGTAAATCTTTACACAATTGGAGCATTTGTTGTTCTCTTTAACTGGAAAACACTAAAAAGGCTGTGTAGATATATATTTAACCCCATTTAAATTTAATTTTAGAGTAATGTTGTATTCTACAATCTTATCTCACAATTATTCTATTATCATGGCGTGACATTGTCAATTTATCCTTATATCAACCCTTATTAAAAGAAATTAAAAAAAAAATCAATGGTGAATTGACAATGCCACATTAGCGCACTAAAATAATTGTGGGATAGTGATATAATTTACTACATTACTTTTAATTTTCTTTTTTCTTAAAAATAATGCCAAAAATTATACTTTTATCTAATAACTCTCATTATGCTAACATGAAAGTGCCAATTCATCATTAAATTTGGATCAACTCTTATTAAATTTTTTATTTTTTTTTAAAAAAAATTAATGATAAATTGACACTGCCACATTAATATAGTAAAATAGTTGAAAAATAAATTTGTGTTATAACTTTTTTAAAAAATAAATAAATAAAGAGAGAGGACTGAGGAGTCCATAAAGATTACCTTAACCTGAGTGGCACCTATGCGGGCCACGTCTTACTACAAGTAAAAATACTTTATTTTACTATTCAATCGTAGTTGGGATTGCAATTTCGTAGACAATAAGTGCAATTTTAAACCAAATCGCAAAAACTGAATTTTTTGAGAACTGCGTTTTTAAAAAATTGCGATTTGAAAACGCATATTTTCTGCGTTTTCAAATCGCAGTTTTTTGAAAACGCATAATTTTAAATAGAAAACGCAAAATTTTAAATGCTAAACTGTGATTTTAAAGGCCAAACTGCGATTTTACCAAACGTTTAATTGCGTTTTCAAAAATCACGTTTTCAAATCGCACTTTTTGAATTGCAATCCCAAACATGCCCGAAGTATCCCTTCTAATTCTTTCCTCGTTTGCTAAAAAAAAAAAAAAAAAAAAAAAAAAAGTCGTAGTTGAAGTGGCATCCTAATAAAAATCCAATTAAAAAAAAAAAATCATAGTAATATTTTGACAGCCTATAATAATTATATGGTGGGTTTTTTTCTGCTTTGAATAAGAATGGTGCTTGGATCCAATAAAAATTATTTTTTAAAAAAAAAAAATAACGAAATCACCATCTTTCGTGATAGGCTGATAGCCATTTAAGTTTAGTTCCAACGGCTACAATGTAAATGATACTATTACATTAAATAATTGAACCTTCTACTTCAAAAATAAAAAAATAAAAAAACGACCTTTAAACGACTCTCGTAATTGCCATATATTTTTTTAACATTATAAGAAATGTCAGTTAATTGGTGGGAGGTAGATGAGTTTTTTGGTGTGCTATAATTTTAAAATAAGATCCCACTCGCAACTTAAAAAGCTGTGTACCAAAAGTGTTGAGATATCCAAATTTCAACTAATTTATTTAGGCAAATGTACTATGATGTATTAACAAATGATAAAATAGATGGTCTCATGCATCATGCTCAACACTTCTTTTATTCTAGGACAAATGGAATTTAGTTTTTAGCTTTTCATGCAATTTCAATTCAATTCAATTGTTTTCGAATAATTATTCTTAGATTTTTATATGATTTTAAATAGATTGTCTTTTTTTTATAAAAAAAAAAAAGATAATTATGTCAATGTAGCATTTAATTAATTGACAATATATCACGCCAGACTAATCAATTAATGCAATGTAGCTTTTGTTTAACATGCAATTGGTCAACTATATGTCACATGTCATTAATTGGTTGGTTTGATATAATATATCATTGATTAACTAAACAACAAGTTGACAGATGAATATATAAGAAAAAACTTAAGAACCTAATTGTTAAAATTTAAGAGTAAATATAGATGTTAATTTTTATGTCTATTTTGTGTCAACTAAAAATTATGTAACATTAAAATTTACCATTGAATTTATGATAAATAATTATTAACATTTAATCAAATAGTAATTTTAATTGTTATTCACCCACCCAACAAAGTCAGAAAGATTCTATGAAAAAGTGAGATACGATGCTGATATCAAAACAGCAAATTGAATCCATATTTTAGTAGGAAGAAAGAACATCGAAGAAAAAAACGAATCTTCCATATTAAGGTTGTGTAAATTACCATATTGTATTAATTTCTATACATAAATAGTGAATTTGATAATTTAATTAAAAATAGAAATTCAATTTAATAATTCTGGCGGTAGAATTACTTAAAAGATGTAGAGAATCTGATTCATAATTAACATTGTCATACTAATTGCAAAATTTATATGCTATATTTCCACAAATACATACATTAATGCTACATAGTCAAATATGCTACTGCGAAAATAAGTGAACCTCAGCATCCATTTTTGTAGGACTGTCCAAATTAAGTGATATTTAGATGACTAATTATACGAAACTCACTCTATTAAGCTTTTTATCGTCAGTTTGAATATTTTATTATATAAGAACATAAATATTTATTAATTGTATCGGATAAATATATGGTAATATGATTTAGTACAACACGTGGAAGCCTAAAAGAAATAGGTAATAAGTTGTGCTAATAAAGGAAAGCAACGCATTAACCCTAGCGGCGGTCCAATCAGAGTTCTAGCGGAGTACGAATTCTCTCACTCAGCCCACAAGGTTATTCTCGTGAAAAACTTGAGGGGTACTTTCGTAATTTAGTCACCCAGCTAAAACCAGAGAGCATTCTAAGGGATTTCCAAAAGTAAAGCAACCAAAGCAAGAAAAACAGGGAGAGGGAGAGAGAGAGAAAGAGAGAGAGGGAGACGGAGACGGAGAGCCACCGTTCATCTCCGATATCGATCGCCGAAATCTTTCCTTGCATTACTGAGACACTTGAGTTTTTTTTTTTTTCGGTTCTCTCTCCAGACTATCTGAAATTTTTTTGATTGTTTTATTCCCTTTTTTGCCCTCAAATCCTGTCGATCAACTCGTCGACTTTTCACACACAAACACACTCAAAAACCCTAATTTATCGTTTTGATTCTGATGGCAACGAACGTTAGTGCTAACAACACCAATTCGACCTCCTCGGCGAATCAATCGCCACGTCACTCCACCTCCGATAACACCATCGGGAGCCCTCAATCGCGTCGCGCCAGGGCAGCGTCATCGCCGGCGCCGTGGACGCAAATCGTGCGTGGAGAACCTGAGCCGATCGCGGCCGCTCCGTCATCGCCATCCAATTCGACGTCGTTGTCGTCGTCGACGTCATCGATGACTGCGATTGAGCCAGGCGTCGCCTCGGTGGGGGCGGAGGAGGGGATGGGGGACGGCTCGGAGAATGGGCTGAACGGCAATGCAGGGAAGAGGCCCGCCTGGAACAAGCCGTCGAATGGGCCTGGCCCGGAGGTTGGCCCGGTCATGGGTGGTGCGGTCTCCTGGCCCCCTTTGTCGGAGTCCACCAGGGCTTCCGCGAAATTGTCTTCGGAATCGTTGAAAGGCTTATCTGATATCGGATCACCTGTGGCTATACCTCAGGTTTGGTTCGTGAAATTCTTGTAGTTTGTTGGTCTCTTTGTTTCGTAGCCTTGAATTCATGTGTGTTGTATTGATTACTCATTGTTATAATTCAATCAGCTGAGGTAATTTCAAACAATTTAATCGAATATGAAATTGTAGGAAATAGAAAAGACTCAAAAAAAGAAAAGAAAAAACTTCTTATAGGCTTAGGAAGTATAGGAATGGGAAAAAGGCACAAATTTTTGAATGTCGAGCATATTTCTTGCATCTCTTAAATTCACTCGATTCTGAGTGATGAGGATGTTCGGTTTGGCTGTGAAGAGCTTTAAGTAAAATCTGGAAGCTAGAAGAAGAGAGTGTGAGATTGAACCCTTTTTCTATTACTTTCCTCCTTTTTTCAGTGACTGAATTGATAGTGATTATGTTGGAACTTCCTTCTTGGCGTTGTTTTTTTAATGGGGTCATCTGCTTTTCCTACCTGCATTCATAAATTTAGATTATATTGTTGTGTGTACTGTAGGGGACTGGAACACCATCTTCCCCTTCACAGAAACAGAACAGTAATAATGTGAATCCTAATTCAACATCGAGCCAAAATGTACCAACACGGCAGAGATCAATGAAGCGTACTGGTGCAAGCACATCCTCTAATGGTGGCCTCTCTCATCAGCAGCAAGCACCAGCAGGTCTGGTGAATGAGACAGCTCCAAATAACCCTTCCCCGAAGGACCATATGCAAAGGAGCGGATTTGGGTCACAATCCCATAGCGGTAATGATCATCCGCCGCATCGCAACTCGTTTAGGAACCGCAATGGTGGACCACATCCACGTGGAGATGGTTCTCACAATCATGGTTATGGAGGCAGGCGTGACCAAGACCGTGGAAATCAAGATTGGGCTCATCGGAATTTCCCTGGTAGAGACACCCACATGCAGCAACAGAGGGTTGTGCCTAGGTTTATGAGGCCACCACCACCGAATTCTGCCCCATTTATTCCCCCACCATCAATGCGGCCTTTTGGCAGTCCCATTGGTTTCCCTGGTAAGCTGTATTAATATTCAAGTTTTATGCTTTTAGCATGTGGGCTTGCTCTAAGGCCGCAATCCGTTTTCCAGAACTGCCACCACAAGTGGTATATGTTGCTCCACCTCCTGACTCAATCAGAGGCATGCCTTTTGTTGCCCCAATACCGCCTCATGCAGTTTTTCTCCCTGCTTCGGATCCTCAGTTGCATGCTAAGATAGTTACTCAGATAGATTATTATTTCAGGTATTCTATTCTCTTTTTCCTAATAGGCAATTGTCATGATCGACTTATTCTACTGTTGGAATGTTAACTTCTATTGCACCTCATATTCAATTATTGCAGTAGTGAGAATTTAATTAAAGATACATACTTGCGGCAGAACATGGATGACCAGGGCTGGGTTCCTATTAAATTGATAGCAGGCTTCAACAAAGTGAGTTGTTTGGGGATATTTCAATGGTTTTGCTTATGCGATAGTGATGTGGTGTTCTGTGTTTATTGCTAATTATTATGATCGGTTTCTTATTTTATCTTAACTTTCTCAACTTCAATGCTCATTGGACATTCACTTTAACAATCTTGAAACTTCTTGTTGATATCATATCTGAGGTTTCATCAATGGCGCAACTAATGTCAATTGAGAATTTTGAGTAATGTGCAATGAATGAATAAAGCACGTCATGAACTATTAGAAGTGGTTTTTGTTTAGAGCTGCGGTAGTCTTATTTGCATCAAGTTATCTATTTTGATTTTAACACACAGCAATTGCTTTTTAAGCATTACCGAATTTTGTGACTGCAATAGTTCTTTTTTAGCCCTATGTGCTAACTTAGTTAATTTGATGCTCTATTTGTGGAAAGTTTTCTTTATTCTTTCGATCCAGGAATGATTGTGATATACATGTGAGAGCACTCACATTGGGCTCAAGAAGCTATTTTGACTAACCTTGTTGTAAAAAATGCTTCACATCCAGCTCAACAAAATGGCATAAGATTTGTTGAGCTGCCACATTGCTCAGCAAATTTGTTGAGCATTGTAGCTCAACAAATCATTAGCTATATTAATAATAATAAAAAAAAAACACAATCTTGTTCTCTCTCTTACTTGGGAATAGGGAAAGTAGATAAAGGAAGAATATTTTAAATAGAAAAGTGAAAGTGAATAGCTAAAATGCTAAGCTGGATGTAGGTGCGTTAGTGGGTAACTAAAATAAAATAAAAAAAATTTAGCTAAATATCTGTTGAGCTGGATATGAATGTTCTGAAGGTAATAGATTTTGCAATCGAGATTCAACATGTACTTTTGAATAAATAGGTGAAAATTTTTGGTAAATGGTTGAATTGTGACAAGAAGAACGTTGGATTATCTAGCTTTGTTTTCAAACAGTCCTGTGCTTTCATATTCGCCATTATGAAGTTTGAGCTTTCGCATCCACTTCTCCAAATTTTAGCTAACAAACTACTTTTTTCTATTTTAGCTAAATACTTTTCAAATGCACTCCACATTCGCTTATCTATTATTTGTCTATACCATTTAAATATTATTTCTTTATTTGAGAGAGAGAGAGAGAACTTTTTAGAGTAAAAAACTTTTAGATTGAGCTACATTGCTATTGGGGGGGGGGGGGGGGGGTTGATTATCGTAAATTTTAGATAGCAATCCATTTTAGCTAACCCAATGCAAATACTCTTAGTCTTTCCATAGAACTTTATTTCATGGTCCTGTTTCTCGATCTCATCTATATTATTATTGTTTCTTGTACATGCTGTGTCACAAAAGCATTTCTTATGTGTTAAGTATTGTGTTTTATATGAATGTCAAGATATCATGCTACTTTAGAGTTTAATAGGCTACGGATGTTTACTACATTGGTATTTTACTCTTAATACAGGAAATTGTGTGATTAGCTTCAAAGTTAAGTCTTCCTTGTTCAACTAGATGAAGCCTCATATGCTTGCTCAATTTCTTGGAATTGCTAAGCAATCCTTCGTCACTATTGAACTTAATACAGTGCCAAATAACCTATTACAGTATCTGCCGCCTTGCCTTCTCTTGATGCCATAACCCTCTTCTTTTTTGCCTCTGTCCACTACTTAAATGTTGAAGTTACACATCTTTGCTGCAGATTTGCTAAACATTTTGGATAATAATTTTCTAATATAATCTTGTTCTCTTAGTCTGCCAACCATCTTCAAGATATTCAATCTTTCATTAATTCTGCATCAACTCTCTCATCATCATGGGCTTCTTTTTTCTAGATTGCTCACAATTGACATTATGAAGCATGGCTGGCCATGTAATTACTGGATATGATCTATTTATATTGACTGGATGAACTTGTAGGTTTGGCTTAATTCACCCAATCTTTAATATAAAAATGCTCCCTCTTGCTATGCATAATCTGCACTGCTTATCCTAGTACGAAAATAATGTATATAATTGGGGAATATATATCGACGGGGGTGGTAACTAGGTCTGGACAGGTTAATTTCGTAATGCACCAACTTTTCAATGTTTAGGAAAGTGGTTTCTTTCACTTTCCAGTCCCTCGAAGTTGAATTAGAATGTAAAGATCTATAGTCATCCTTCAATACTCCTTTGACTTGTAGGTCCACTAGTCCGATATTGGCTTCATTTACGTTACCTATGTATATGGATGTTTGTTCCACTAGTGCATGATTGACTTCATTTATGTTACCTAAGTATATGGATTTTTTGTTTAATATCATTTTGTGAACCATTAAGTTTCCAGAAGCGATCGATTGGCCTTTGTTATTATTTCTTCACATGCAATAGTCTTCCTGGAGTTTGACAAATTCATTAACAGCAGCTTTGAGGTGTGATTCTATATTTTCTTTGTCTCTGTTAGGTATTGCGGTTTTACCGACTCACTGTTTGTGACATTAAAAATTTTGGGTGGTAAACAAACTCGCCAAAACTACTTGCTGGGTAGCTTTCTTTAGTTTCAGATTTATTGTTGTCAGCAACAGTATATATGATGAATCATCCCTTTAAAGTGTAGATGACTGAGATGACTCCTGCTGAAGTCCTGGATAGAGTATTGAAGTGCCATTACTTTAGCTGCCAAAAAATGATGTTCCCTGTTTTTGTAGCATCATTTTTCTTTGGTTTTTATGCACTGAGACCACACTTTTTTTTTAAAAAAAAAAAAAAATCTCTTTCTTGTGAACTTTTATCTGAAAAGTGATGTCCTTCTATTCTAACAGTGGTGCTAGAAATAACTTCACTTTTTTGATAATTCGGTGATATATCCTGCATATGGTCTTTTAACTTGCATTTGGTTTCTACTAACCCCCAACTTGGATTAATCCCATTATCAGATAGTGGCTCTGCGAATTGGGTGCATTGTTATCCTTCTTTTATGACCTTGTGCTGTTAGATGTTTGATTTTTCATAAATTGATGTATTTTGATTTTTCTTTTTGGAAATTAAAAAGATTTTCGATTGCAAATTTTAACCTATAGATATTTGTCGTTTTCACTAGTCGGTACTTGTTACCGATGAGCTTTAGCTATACTGGTGCTTCCTCCCTTTGTAGCAAGGTGGAGGAGGGAGGGTGAGGTTATGTATTCAAGTTCGACCAGGTGTAATAAAAAAAAAAACTTGTCAGTACCTTTTTAATGTTATAAAACTTCATTTGACAGGCAAAACTAATAAAAAAGTATGCCACTCTTGGTATTATACTCCTTCAATAATGAAAATTACCTTGTCCGTACCTTTTAACATTAATTTTTTTTTTTTTTGTCTTTTTACCAATAATGAAAATTACCTTGTATTATACTCCTTCAATCAAAACATTTGTTGAAATGCAAGAATTGTGTTTGTGGATGACGATGTCATTGAAGTATCTATCTGATTAAGGGGATACCTGCATGGGGACAAATAATTTGGGAGTTTGGGATGATGAGAGAAAAGTTTTTAAACTATTGGTTGATTCTGGGAAAGGTGTTTAAAGTCGGGTTGGACTCTATGCAGGACAGTTAATCAATTGATTTTCCTGGTTTCCAGGTCCGGCTGCAAGCTTCTTTTCCCATGAACTGCCTTTGAAATATTTATTTTTGAGATATCATAGACTGATAGGTGGAAGACATTGAGTAATTTATTATTTTTGTATTTCTGCACTGACATATTATCTCCTGCATAAGTTCTGTGCCGGTGCTGGCTTGTGTTTGTAATGCCATCGTTGACTGTACAGGTTTATATAAATTTGAATCTAACGATTTGTATTTGTGTTGTTCTGTTCTTTCTGATTTATTGTTTCTCTTTTTGTCTTTTGGTCACAGTATGCTACTCTTGGTATTTTTCCCTTTCCATGCTAAAGAAAAAAAATGCTTCAAAAAAATAGATGTGCTAGTCCCATCGTTGCAGTAGAGTGCTAGAGCAATTTTTTTTTTCTTAATCTATTGATGCATAGATGATATGTTTCTGTGACTTGCTTTTCAGGTTATGCACTTGACTGAAAATATCCCGCTTATATTGGAGGCTGTCCGAAATTCAATTATTCTGGAAGTACAGGTATATTTATAGAATGTGTTTAGGGTCATTGGTTTGAAGATTAATGATATTCAGCTGGTTTGATGACCTTTTGGTACAGTGTCAAATCTTGTTGCTTCTCTAATTCCAATCCCTTTGGCTTTGTCTTCTAGGGTGACAAAGTAAGAAGGCGCAGTGATTGGAAGAGATGGATAATGCCACCTGCAGTTCAGTTTCCTAATACTTCAGGCCATCAGACCTATGGAAAATCCAGTCATGATATGCTGACAGCTCATGTCCAAAACATGGCACTGGAGGAAAAGACTGCTGACCTCAGCAGTGCAAGGGGTCAATCAGGTGTTCGCGCTGAGGCATTCCAAAGTGGACTACAATCTGGGGACTTGAGCAGCCAGTCGCAGCTGTCTGGTGGGAAGAGGACAGATCAAGTCGGTATTCAAGCTGGTTCAGATCACTCTGTTTCGGCAAGAAATTAGAGTAAGAGAGATGTGTGCACTTTTTTTTAAGAACTAATTTCTGAAGAAAAGAGGGGAAGGGAGGGACTTGAACTGCAGGTAGTGGTCTTGCCATGGTGAAACATGATTTCTCATGAGCACATGGGAAGCCATTATTTGAAAGGGGAAGAAGGGAACTTATCACAGAACAGAAAAAGATTAAAGCAGAAAAACAAAAACAAAAACAAAAAAACAAAAACAAAAAAAGAACCATTTATGACTCGAGCTAGTAGCATGTATGGTTTTTGTGGGGGTTTTGCATTTAACTCCGTTGTTCTCAATGGTGGCATGATCAATGTTTTTGTATGGGGAATTTTTATCTCATTTCCCTTGCTGCCCCTCAGCTGTTTTTTTTTGAATCTTTGGGGTCAGATCACCTCCACTTTCCGGAGGTATACATATAATTCTGAGTGATGGAAGTGCTTGGTGGATTCATGTCTGCCGACTGTGAGGGGAAGAGAGGTGGGTGGCTTTTGCTGGATGCTGCAGCTCGTGCTACAACTGCTATTTTTCTATTCTTGATCCATCTTTTTTGTTTTGGATTTCTCTGTCACATATATCATACTTATATAATTACATTTATATGTATATCTTATTTCTTCAAACCCTTTGAAGAATCTACTGCATAAAGATGGTCCCTTGGGGACCATCCTTTGGATTTTCCAGGTTTGGTCTGGATGTGGTTGGTATTCATGTTAATTTAAACTTTGGAGCTTGTGGAACTTCACCCTCTCTGAATTGGATCTCTCCCCCCCTCCCTCATTTTTTGTTCTTTTAGTCAATATTGGAATGTCAGCTCGCAGAACTTCGAAGTGGTTCTGGTGTACATAAATTCAGGAAGAAACGATTCCCTCAAATGCTTTTTTTTTTTTATTGTTTCCTCCGAGCGGCGTCAGTGATATTTTAAAGCAGGGAAAATGAGTCCTTTCGAGTCTTTAATTGATTTGACAGCACTTTTTTTCTTTGATCATGGGTTTATATTTTGAGAGGAATGAGGCTTACATGCTGTAGTTTTGAGAGTATTTATTTAAAAATCGCAATAAAATGTGTAACGATGGTTGAAGTGTTGTTTGGAAAAAAAAAATAGAAGTTTAAAAATATGAAAATTTACTCAAATCACATTTATCGAGATGTGTTTTTAAAAATGTAAGATTCTAAAAGTAGGAACTGTATATTTAAAAAATTGCTTTTTTATTAATTGTTTTTTGAAGTAGTAGTTTTTTCTTACCCTACATTTTAAATTTGTTAAATGAGTTGTTGTGAGCTGTGGGTGTGTATAATTACAAGTTATTAGAAATTATTACAACGTTAAAAGCCTCAACTTGGCCCCGGAAGGCATCAAGCTTGGTTTGCAAAAGGATAGAGAGGATAGGGATCTGCTGCAATTTTGTTTGCTGAATTTCCTTGACAATTCAAACCGCAAATTACTAAAAATCCGAATTCAAACTACTGTCACTATCACCATAATACACTATATTAATGACCTATCTTGGAGTTACACCGTTCCCCTCTATAACAACAATAAACTGTACAAAAAATTGTAATTAGGTATAACCATATGTGCTTCGATACCAAAATCTTGTTAATCACAATGAAGAACCTCAACAAAATCAGGTGTATTACCAGCTATAGCATCACCTGCATATATTTTATTAGGGCCAGCATCGGTTTCAGAATTTGCAATGTCCTTGAACTAAAGAGAGGGAGACACGTCCATCCATTTTTTTCAGTCAATTTCTTAATTCTCCCCCAATATAGGCAAAGGAAGTTGTGAATATATTTTCGATGTTTAGGTGAACTTTGCTTTTTGTTAGTGTCCTATTATATGGTTGTAAACTTGTTACTGTTTGTAAAATTGATAAACTGTTACATTTTTAGTTTTAGTTTAGTTTTTTTTTTTTTTTTTTTTGAGGGTATTTTGATTATTAGGGAATTGACAATTTTTTTTTTTTTTGGTAGTTTGAGGGATATTGTCTTAATTGAAAGTTTTAAAAAAATATTATTAATTAGGTGATAATTTGGAGGGGGAGTGAACTTTTTCCTATTTTAATTTGGGGTTAAATTAATAAATAGTACTAATAAATTTAGAAAAAGAAAAGAGCGGGTACAGCCACTGCAATATTGACACAGTTTCAATACCTTTTTTTTTTTTCTTTTTTTCAGTACATGATGATAGTTGATTTTACTCTAGAGGAACAGTATTTACTCGAGTGGCTGTACTATCCATTATCATCAAGTTTAATTTTCGGTTCTTTTTTCAACTTGAGATATGTTTGATAATAATTTTAAAGTGTTCCTTTAGTTTTGATTTTTTTTTTAAAAAAAAAAAAAAGTGAAAAGTATTTTTTGGAAAATTTAAGTTTGAAAAAAGTGTTGGATGCTTTAAATTAGGCGAGGAAAGGTGCAAGTATAATGCCTCCTATGAATTAGGCCAAAAATCATTTGTTTATAATTTTTTTTAAAAATACATTTTTGAACCTAATTCATAGGAGGCACTTGATACTTGCACCTTTCCTCGCCCTTTTGTTAGGGCAAATTAAAAGCATTTTGCCTATTGGACATCATTAAGAGCAATTAATTGTCTATATTACGTGCAGTTATTATGAGGACAGGTTTTTAGACGGTTTAAACAAAGTATGGCTCATCAACTCTCTCACATTAACTAAACGTATTACACGCAATATAAAACATCGAATAGTTAATTACAACTTACTTATACAATTAAGTTATCACAATTGCAGGAGAGGAGTCTCCAAAGATTGCCAAAATAAGCACATACATCTTGTTTAACAAAAAAAGAGAGGCATAAACAGTCATTCTTAACAGTAACATCCCACGTTTGACAGTTAATAAAAAATAAAAATAAAAACATTCGAAAGAGAGGGAGTTAACGTCAAAGGATCACTGCTGTCTGAGGTCCACGTGTGCAGGCTAAAGTAGTAGTTGTTGCCACTTGCCATCACATCTCAGTAATTTCCTCTCTCCCTACAAAGCTAAACATATTTCTCAAGAAGGTAAAGATTGATAGGCCCTCCAAAGAGGGCTGCAGTTCACCACCACATTTACACATTCTTACCCAATTTGTTTCATCTAGTTTTTATTGTCACTATAAAGTCAACCAGGTTCCCATAAAATGATAAAACCCAAAGCCTTCTGCGTTTATTTGGTGGCTAGAAACTGAAAGTAGCGTAGACGGCATAATGAAAGAAGCACATGGTTTTGGCAAATATATAAATGAATGAATGCTTTTTCTTTTGTTGTGGGTTTTTTTGGGCTTCGAGATTTTGTATAGGGTTGCTCTGAACTGTTAAGGGGATCCATGACCTATACCCCAATTGATTGCCTCAGAATTCGTGCCGTACTGCTGTTTGTTCTATGAGGAATATCCAGTGGTTACAAGGTTACTTACACTCTTATTTCCAATGGATCATATTACCAAAACAAACAAACTGGCTGCATGTATGAACGTAATAATGAAGAATCAGAATCTTCCCCCCCATTATTTTCTTCCCACCTCGCCTGGAACCCCGATGGGTCTCGATCAAATGACACGCCCACCACCCAAATGAGTGAGAATCTCGTCATTTATGCAGTAACCCTTTTCAAGGAAAACAGTGAAACGATTCATTTCCTTTCCCGTTCTTTAATCTTCTCTTCTAGGGGATACGTAGGAACTCAAATATTTGATTTTGAAAAGTAGAAAAATGGAAGAACAACCAGAGACCATGTATAATAATTTTCAGAAAAGAACCTCAATTTCTGACTCTATCTCACAAATAGAACTTATATATTTAATAGTAATTTTGAAAAGTAAAAAAAAAAAAAAATGATATATAACAATTCTCAGGAAAATACCCTCATCTCTGGCTCTGGCCCTCTTCTTAAATCTTTGCCGACCATAAATAAACCTTCCTTTTGTATGTGGTCTATACATTAGAGCACAAAAAAACGTACACCATTGAATTGATAGACAATATATGACCAAATAAATGGTATATTATTTGAGGGTGTTTTGGGCAGGATGAAGAAAAGGGAAAAGTTGTAGTAAACACTAACAGTGGTGGTTCAGAAGCTACTTTTTGGGAAGGTTTGGAAGAGAGTAAGGTGGAAACAGTGATGTGATGTAAAGGTGGGTATGTATGGAAAATGGCTGGATTAGGGTTTTGAATTTTAAAGTTTTGATACGATATAAAATAGAAATGATATTCGCTATATTTGTCAAACTTTTTTTCTCTTCAAAATCAATTATATTTTTAAGAGAAATGCTTGTGTATCTTTTAGAGGTCTTTCTAGGATTTTTTTTAATCAAATTGGGGCCCACCTCTTAATGAAAGATGGGCCCCAATTTGATTAAAAAAATCAAAAAAAATCCTAGAAGGACCCCTAGAAAGATATCTAGAAGATGTTCTAGCAAATCCCTATTTTTAATATTTCATCAATCATTTTTTAACAATTATTCTTACTTTTTATATTATATCACTTACTTTTTATTACTATTCAAATAAAAAATTCACTAAAAAATAAATTTTTTTCATTTTTTCATACAAAAAATTCACAACATTCTTTGTACGTTATATCACATCAATTACTATTCTAAAATAAAAACTTTTATAAACTCTTAACAAACACACCCATTATAAATTTTTTGTATTGAAAAAAAAATTTTTTAGTAAATATTTTATTTAAATAATAATAAAAAATGTTTAATGTAATAAAAAAATTTGATAAAATATAAGAAAGTGTGAATTTTTTGAATGTGATATTTTGTTTTTGTTTAAAAACCTAGAGTACAAACTTTTATCAAACAGTAGATTGGCTGCATAGAAGGGTATTATTTATGGTTTGGGCTGTAGCAGAGTGTGGTGGAAAAGATGTGTGAAAAGAGTTTGGGACAGAGTAATACAGAGCTGACAGCTGTCTATAACTTCAAGACTTGACTATCTGATCTCTGATTAACCCTCTCAACTTTCCTCTCTTGACGAACTTTTGCATGCCAGAGACTTAGTTGGATTTTCGTACTTTTTGGTTAGTCTCTAGTACTTCTAACCAGTGGTGAATAGTGCTTCCAAAACCCCTTTTTTCCCTCGCTGTATTGGTACTCTTTTCAGGGCACGTTTAATGATGGTAAGAGCCAAAATATATAATATATATATATATATATATATATAATTTTAGGCTTAATAAGATTTACATGTTTGAATAGGTCAAGAAGAACTCAACATTTTGCTCAAAATGATAGCTTTATAGAAACCCTCTTTTATGTACCTCCCGATGGACAAATTGCCAGAATCCGAATCTAAAATTTACACCTTCATCCAAAAACCTTACCCCTCTTTTCTCTCTAGCACTGCACAAAGAGAAATACCTTGAAGAGGAGGGAAGAATCTCGTCATGAGTTGAGATAGGGTAAAACTTCTTTTTTTTTTTTTAAGAAGCACGAAAAGGGAATGCAATCAAAGTAAGTATTTCTCGCTCCTAATTTTTACTGAAGAAATAAATGAGAGATAAATAAGAATGCTTTCATAATAATAATGTGAAGTGGCCTATTTGATAATTAAGTATGCCCGAAAATTAACCCTCCTTGAACCAAAATAAAAAATCACAAAAACAAAAAAAAAAATCAGCAATGATGGCTGCCAAAGACCATTCCACATTTAAGCAATCGCTATTTAAAGCTAAAATAGTAGTTAAAAAGTCTTCTTCAATAAAAATATTTGAAGAAGTGGAGAGATTAATAGCATTGACATTCAGAAACAAGGAGTCTTCTAAGAACTGCAGCAAAGATATATCACTCCTTCATGGTCTTATAGCTAAAAAAGTTGAAGAAACTCTATTAGGAATTAAGATATGGATACAGTTTTTTTTTTAAAAAAAAAAAATCATTTAAATCTCTTAAACTGAATTTGTATTTAAAATGCATGTATTTTAAACACGTAAATTTAATATGTTGAATTGAAGAAGAAGTTTGTTGTTAATATGTATAAGATACATAAGAGAAACTGAAGTAGGAATGATGATGAGTAGTGGTTGACATTTGGAATCAAACGACCTGGATTTGAGGGATCGCTGCGATATCTATTATCCAAAGGCATTTGTAGGAAATCCCGTGTAATAATGACATTTAAGAGAGAAAAGGAATCTGTGGAGCTGCACCAACTGACTCTTTGACGTATTCGTCTCTCCCCCCCCCCCACTCTTCTTCCCTCCCTGCTTCATACAACCACATTGCATCTCCAATTGCATGCCTCTCTCTCTCTCTCTCTCTCTTCCCACTGCGTTTCTTATTGCTTTTTTTTAATGAGCATTTCTTAAAGTATTACCAGCAAGATCTTCAAATATATATATAAAACTAGAATAACGCCAAATGCATCTTTAAATGTATTGCTTTATCACTTTGGCTCTCTAATAAAGTAAAGTAAATAAACCAATCAAATCGTGGAGTTCTCTTTTCCGTTTCTGAGAATTTAGGACGGAGATCTCCATGAACCAGCAGGTGGACCACTGCTGTTTCGCTTCATTATGAAAAACACGGGACCCAGCACGAAAATCCACCCCAACCACAGACCCCAGAAGGCAATAACGACGTCGTTCCAAAGGTTTTTTTTTTTTTTTTTTGATGAATGAATAAAATTTTATAACCATCGTGGTTCCAAAGTTGTTTGTTATTTATTTTATTGATTTTTTTTTTTTTCAGAGAATACAGCAAGGAAATAAAAACAAAATAACAATACAGAGAAAAGGAAAAAGGAATTATTAGGGGAATTGATATGATTAATAAGATTATAATAATCGGAGGAATGGACCAGATGGTCCTTATACTTCTATTTTGATAAGTAAAGACCATTTTATAGACATACTATTTTTTTAAAAAAAAAAAAATCTATTCAAATGGGAGAACCCGGGAAAGGGGAAAGATTACAAGGGACTTGTCACTCCTAATGGGACCTTGCCACTCCCATTTTATAGACATACTAGTTATCATTGTGATGAACCTTAATACTTAACCCTAGGCTCAAACTTGCATAAGATACAAAAGTTGGTAAGTTTCAGAGATTGAAATTTTTATTGCCAATCAAACAGTTTATGACACATTTAGTATGCAGAATAGATATTTCTTGGAATAATATTTATTAAAAATAAAATAAGTGAAATTGATTAACATTAAAATAACGATCCCGATAACTATAAGAGAATAACCATTTTTTTATGACCATGAGAATGACTATTTCAAGGCTAATCCATTACATTCATTTCATTCTCAATAAAGGCTATTACCAATAAATAGTTATTCTATATATCAAACATAACTTAGGTCTTCATTGAAGAAGACATAAATAATAATTTACGAAGAGTAATGTTACCTAACACGTAATCATCTCACTGCTATTTCAATGAGTTAAGTGACAGTACTCATTAGTCTTTATTTATTTGTTTTTAACGAAGGTTGTTACAATGGTTGATAGACATTACCACGTTAAAAAATATGAAAAAATATAGTATATAGCATTACTAATTTATGCATCACCTTCTACAATAATATTATTGAAACCTAAACTACCGAATGTATGATCAATATGGGACGTTGAGGGCACACTGTTTTAACACTTCTAAGTGTAGATTTTCATCACAATGCTAACTAGACTGGACATAATCGAAATAGATGGATCACTTTTAATGATCAAAGTGGAAAAATTATAGCTTTGTTTGTTAAAATTTTTATTTTATATTTTTAAAATAAAAATATTAACATGCAATTCAAACACGAAATACTCTTAAAAACATAAAAACAATTTTAACTTTTATGTCACATTAAAATACTTAAAAAAAAACCCAAAAAAACACATTAACAAATATAGCATCTTAAACATTAGCAATTTTTACACGATTCGTGAATTCGACATAAACTCAACACAAAATTAATGAGTTAAAATTAATGGTTTAATTCGTTTAATTAAATGATTTAAATTATGATTGACATCTATAATCTTATTCTCATGCTTTGATACGGACTTAATACATAATTAGTAAATTAAAATTAATAAATCTAATCAATTTAATTAAATAAAATTGAATTAAAATTAACTTCTATAATTTTATAGTGATGCCCTCCACAGTTCCACTAGATCGAAGTGACACACGAACACCAATTTTTACCGCACTCTCATTTTAACTTAAGTTTCTATCAACAACCCTTAACTCTTATTTTCTTTTATCTTTGAGAATTAAAAGTGGCAAAGACTTTTTTTTGTAGTTTGTTGTTTTCTTTTTCCCTTTGTCCCAGAACTTGAATACAAAATAAAAAATAAAAAACTTAACTCTTCTTAGGATGCTCCTCCCTCACCTTTCTTTCTTTTTTTCTTTTTCTTTTTCTTTTTTTTTTTCCCTCCCTTTTTGGTCGTTTCTTCTCTCTGTTGTCTTGTTGATGTTGTGGTGGTCGTGTTCTATTTGCTCAGGAAAATTTTTTTAAAAAAAAAAAGGTGCAGAGATTAATTGGCCATCATTCATTTTCTGTAGTACAGTTGTAGCCATACACTTGAGGTACCTGTCAATGAATCGTTTGTCGAAATTGGCGTAAACTCCCATGCAAAGTTGAAATCCTTAACACCACCATCGAGTACGGATTATTTTTAGGTTTATGCAAAGTTGAATTCCTAACATCTCGTTAGGTACATTGCTTCCAATTTCAAAGGGAGAATCCTTCTCCTCATTTTTCTAATAATTTTTTAATCATCTTTGTAATATAATTTTTTTAAAAAAAAATAATACGAAAGAAAATAGTTGAGAGATAAGCTTAAGAATGAGTTTGAGCGTTCTTCATTTTAAATAGTACTTCTTTTATTGTTAATAACGAGGAATATAAATTCAAGAAAATACTTGGCTACTAATTAAAGCCTTTGCCATAACTTTCTTAGGATTAAAAAATTAAATAATAAATTTTTATTTCATTATTTAGTGGAGTCATAGTAATTATAAAAAAATTGGTAATAAAAGTTGCAGCAACCACACTTGTAAATTCATGCCATCAAGTCTCAACAAAACTTGAATTAAAAAAAAAAAAAGTCACAACAAAACTCAATTATTTTCTTACAATAAGTACTCTCATCTCTAAATGAGATTGGAGTGTAATTAGTGCTGTAAATAAATTAATCTGTTCGACAATCTGCTCGATAAAATTTGATCCGAGCTTGAGCTTGATACTGTACAAACCCGCTCAATTAAAAAATAATACATATTCGACTCGTCCGATAGAACTCGATAGAGGCTCACGAGCCTAGTTCGTTTAAAGCTCAATGGGACCGGCTTGCCCGACTTGTTTATGGCTCACCAGCCTAATAGATTAATATATACTAATTAACTTAATATTATTAAGTAACTAACTATGTAAGTATAGTTAAGTAGTTACTTATAATATATAAGTCACTTTGATTAATATATATATATAGTTAGTTCCTAAATAATTAATTATACTAATTAAATAAATATAGTATTTTATATTAATTCTAATACTTTGATATATAACAGTATTACCATGAATGTACATATCAAGATGTGTGTATATCTATTATTAACATACTAACTAGTTAGTTCATAAATTAACATATTACGTTATTAATATATAATTAGTATATAACAATATAACTATATAACTATATATATATGACACATCGTACACGGTTAACAATAGTTATATACTATACTTATAATATAGTTAATTAGTTATATATAGTATACTAAACTTACTATTTGCTTACATTATATTTATATTATAGTTTCTACTCTATAGTTATATATAATAATATTCTGTTAATTTGTTACCTATAAACTATAGTTATAGTCTTATAAACTATATTGTATATTATGCATTATATAGTTACATATTATATATTTATATTTTATATAAATATATAGAGGTTGTTTACAAACTCGGATTTGAATTTTGTTCGAATCAAACATTAAAAAAATTTAATAGTCTAACTCAAGCTCGATCGAGTACTCGGCTCGACTCGAATAGCATTATCAATGGGCTCGAGCTCACCCGAGCTTCTAACGAACCAGTATTGAACACACATTTCATAACTCGGCTCGAATATATATCATCATAAACGAGCCAGTCTTGAAATTATAAAGCTCGACTCGGCTCAATTATAGCCCTAAGTGTAATTGTAACATAGGGCGAAACTTGAATATATGGTATGGGGTGCGAAATTAAAAGAAAAATTTGTTGGGGACAAAAAATTAATTTTTGGGGGAGAAGGAGGGGGTTCAATCATAAAATATATACTCTAAAGGCTTTTTTTTTTTTTTTTTATTATAATTTGGCTATTATAAGCATTCACAATGAATTTTTTAACTTTTTTTAAAATATAACCCTAAAAATCTATTTTAGTTGATTTAGCTAGTCATTTTTTCAAACAACTAAATATCAAACTCTTTAAATATTTATATATTTTAACTAAATATTATATTTTATTGATGACACAAACTTTTAGACTATTTGCAATAAAGAATATACTTTGGTCAAGAGAAAAAACATATATGAACAGAAAGAACAGTAAAAATATTTTAATATTCACTTTTGAACTTTTAAAATTTAAAGAGTATTTCGATTGATGTTAAATTTAACATTTAATAAAAAGTTTGTTAAATGATGATTTTTATGTATTTTTGTTAATAGAAAAAAGCCAAATTTAAAAGCGATCTAACACTAGGGCTGGCAAAATGGGTTAGCGTGTCAGGTTCGGATAAACTCGCTTGACTCGCCAACCCATTAAGTGTAAACTTGAACACGACCCATTTAATAAATAGGTTTAACACGACACGACCCATCAACCTGTTTAGTTGTCGGGTCGGATTTACTCAACCCGCAAATCAGCCACATCTGAGATTCTGAAACGACGGAGAAAGGTCGTGAGACAGAGAGGGATGTAGAGCAAAGACGTGTCGGAGACGTGCAAGACGGAGAGAGAGAGAGATACCGCCAAGGATTATCAATGGAGAGGCCGTGAGAGAGGGACATCGAGAGAGAGAACTGAGCGGCCGTGAGAGAGAGAGGGAGATCGAGCGGCCGTGTGAGAGAACTGAGCAGCCGTGAGAGGGAGAGGGAGATCGAGAGAGGTGGAGTATGGAGATGGAGATCGAGAGAGATGGAGATAGGGAGGGAGCTCGGCGGCATGAGAAAGAGAGGGAAATCGAAAGAGAGAGAAAGAGATGGGTCAGAGAACGGATAATCCTTTAGGTTTAGGTTTAGGTTTTTAATTTTTAGGTTTATATGTTAAAATAATAATAATAATAATAATAATGGGTCTGACGGATCACAAGCAGGTTGACCTATCTAATCCGATAACTAAATGATTTATAAACGGGTTGATATGTTTATGACCCGAAACCGATAACTCAAAACTAAAATTCACTATTTTTGTATTGTATTTATGTTAAATTTGCGAGTCGTATAAAAAATCATCATCCCTATCTAACACCTAGGTCTACTCTCTATTGTAACACTCTAATTTCACTTGAAAAGATGGATAATTGAATTATAAAGTAAAGGCACTAGTAACTAGTAAAAGTACTAGAAAGTAGAAAGTAAAAGTAATACCACAAATGTAAGTAAACGTTTCTCTAGGTCATTATAGTAGTCTTCTTTATTTGTAGAGTACATAGAATAGAATCACAATTTTTATTTTTTAATTTTGTTCTAAAAAGAGACTTCATCACATCAGCCTAGACCCAAAACTCCAAAGCTATAAGGGGGGATTGGGGGGGACACCAACTGGTAAAAAATCCTCCCAACTCAAGAGTCAAAATCGAGTCACAGACTCACAGCCGTTGTCCGAAAGGTTGGCACGCGTGGCACAGAAGACGCATATATGAGACGTGACCATTCACACATGACACAGCCACACACAGGCAGTAGTGTCTCCTGTGTCTGTCTTCTCAGTCCCTCCCAACCAAGTCTTTCTTCTGTGTGTGTGTTCTAGCTGGACAGGTCTAAAGCCATCTCACCTAGCAAGCATTCATGGTGCCTTCAGCAGGCGGTGAAGAAGGTTTCAGCTTAAACAAAACCAACAGCCTCCTCCACAGAGGCTCCTCCTCCTCCTCCTCATCATCATCAACGTCATCCTCCTCCTCAAAGTCAATCTCGTCCACATCTTCATCCTCGTCAGCTTCACCATTCTCACCCTCCTGCCAGCTCGGCCACCACGTCACCAAAACCATGGAAGAGGTCTGGAAAGACATAAATCTCGCTTCCCTACAAGACCAAGAAACCACCCCGAGACTCCACCACCCCCGCCCCGCCTCCAACAACAACGTCATCCTTCAAGACTTTCTTGCTCGGCCCTTTACCAAAGACCAACCACCGGCCACCATAGGCTCCACCACCACCGCCACCGCCGCCGTCTACTGCCCTCCTGGATCTTTGGCCCCGCCTCCGGCCACTGTCTTGAGCTTGAATTCCGGCTGCGAATTCCATTTTCTTGATCACTGCGA
The DNA here is from genome assembly GCA_900184695.1 of Betula pendula. Classification (NCBI taxonomy): domain Eukaryota; kingdom Viridiplantae; phylum Streptophyta; class Magnoliopsida; order Fagales; family Betulaceae; genus Betula; species Betula pendula. The sequence continues at coordinate 695,132 of FXXK01000023.1, read as the reverse complement.
CCCACTTAGGCCTAACTCACATTTACAGTCTAATGTCACTACTTTCAGTAGCCCATTTGAGGCTCTGGCTTCCTCCACTGGCTTGCCGTCTTTTGGGAAGAAGAGGGTTCCAGAATCTGACGGTTGTTCCGGGGATCGGCGACATAAGCGTATGATCAAGAACCGAGAGTCCGCCGCACGATCGAGAGCTAGAAAGCAGGAACGTGTCTCTCTTTTTTCCTTCTAACTTAAAATATATTTTTTGTTATACATTGAGTGCATAAAATTTACTTCCGTTAGATTTGTTTCCTGAAAGCATGTTTTTTTTTTTTTAAATGCTTTCCTACAGGCCTATACAAACGAGTTGGAACTTGAAGTTGCTCACTTGATGGAAGAGAATGCAAGACTTCGAAAACAGCAAGAACAGGTTGGTCTTATTTAAATATAAGTTTTATATTTACTATTGTTAAGCACCAGGGAGCATTTTGTTTTTCTGCCTTTTCTTTAATTTTTCCAACAACTATATATCACATTTAAAAACACATTATCAAAATAAAGGATTTTTTAAGGAAAAAAAAAGGTTATATTTCTATTTTGCCACTGACATCTGTAGGCTGATTGTTTTTCATTCTTTTTTTTGGGCAGCTAAGATTGGCCGCAGCTGCTCAACTTCCCAAAAAGAAGTCGCTTCACAGAACCTCAACGGCTCCATTTTGAGAACCATCAGCGCCTTCCTTTTGAGGTTTCAATGTTTTTGTAGGTGGGTGTACCTCCATATTATAGTGGTGGTTTCAGGAAAGAAAGAACAATGCATGTATGGAAAAAGAGTAGTGTTAAACTTGGTGGGTCTTTTTTGGTTATGCTTTTGTAGCCTTCCCTTGACTGCAGCCTCTCTCATTTCTTTTTCTTTTTTTTCTTCTTATAAATGGTAATTTTCTTATATGGAAAGAAGTGGGGGTGAGGAAAGGACCACCACCATCACCTATGTGGCTCCATGAGATGAACAGTGAAAAAAGATGGGACGCTTTGTTCCTTTGGCTGGCCATCGCTTTCAAGTTTTCGACATCTTCTCATATTCCCTTATCAGGGTCTCTTACCCAGTACAACGCTTTCTTTCCACTTATTATTACTCTCTCACTGATACCCTCTTTTGTTGCGTTTCTGGTGGCCTTTTTAAGGGCATTACAAGAAAATTTATTTCTTGATGTTCACCGAGATTCAAAAGTAGACAAAGTGGTAATGTTTGGTCAGTTTAGTTGATTGAAATTTGAACCTCAATCCAGTGGGAGAAGTGCTTGTTGTTTGCCACACGAGTTGTGGTGTGGGCGATGTCTTCTGATATTATTTACTGTCTGGCTACTGCTATTTTTGGGCCAGTCTTGTTGGTTGATGTTTTTTGTTTTATTAATCTTCTCCAATGAGTGACGTGAAGATGTGTGCTTTTGCTCTTATTGCTCGAGAAAGACTAGAGTTCGTCGGCATGTCTATGAGATCATGTATAGCATTCCCTCAATTAAGATGCATTGTACTTTAACGATAAGGGGTAAAGGACATTTACTCATTCACTCTAATTTGTAGTATCTCTCCCTCGTCAACTTTTAATTTGTACAACTACAATGTCTGCCTCCCCCAAACTAGAATTTTGGTTGCAACTGACCTTTTCATTTTTATCTCTTAATTATTATTTACCATGTCCGTGTAACAGTTTCAACCAATTATTTTATAACTTTTTTTTTAAAAAATCTAATACAAATATTTCTATCACATTGCAACCTAACGGTAGTTTGGGAAAAAATTGCACAAATTAAAACTTTGTGAAAATATTGCAAATTGTTTGATAGGTAAAGAGGGGTAAAAGTATTTTTTCCTACCAATAATGTGTTGTCTTTAGGGCAAAGCACTCTCTCCTTCCCTTGGGGTTAGGGTTGTACTCTCGAAAACTGTTTCATATTGATTTTGTTAAACTCTTGACCGTAACACTACATCATGCTTTCCAATTCATTGATTTAACACTAAGCTTATACATAATAATGCCATGTCATTATTAATATCTCCGTCAGCCTTTATCTCGATCAATATCTCTGTCAGCCTTACATTTAGGTTAGCTTGTGATACATATGGGCAGTTCCCAACACGTATATGGCTAAATTTTTGGTATTGCTGTAATCCTAGTACAAAAGAACATGTTAAAGCATTTCAAGCAGACTTAATAAAATAGTTTTTTTGGCCATTTTACTGAGTAAATTTAATCAAAATTTTAAAAAAAATTTCTAACAACCTTAACAAAATAATCAAAATGATATAACGAGTGTACAGTACTTACCAATTGGTTAAAAAATTAATTATTTTTTTTTTCTCTTTTACCTTTATTATTATTTTTTATTTATCTTCCCCATACAACCTTCCTCTTCTCTTCGCCCTTTTCTTTTTTTTCTTCTCTTCTCTCCCCCGAACCCTTCTCCCATTTCTTCTCTTAAATAATTCATACATATTAAAACTTGAAAACATGTTTGACCAACCAGTTCCTAACTTTCTTTATTATAATAAGTTGTATCAAATAATTTTTATTGATCAAAGATAATATTAATAAAGAAAGCCTTTTTTTTTCTTTTCCACAATTAGCTATATATATTGGCCAAAAGTTTCAGTCTTTCTTGAATCACGTGTTTTTTTTTTAAATGACCATTACAAAAAAGACATTTTAAAAAATATAATTGTTAGAATAAGATAAATATTCAAAAATATGATCATTAGTAAAAGACAAACATTCAAAAATATAAATGTTAGAGAAAAAATAAAGAAATATTTGAAAAATAATATTTAAATGGAATAGTAAATAGAAATGACTACTTAAAATACTAAGACTGCTAGAGATGCTTTAAAAAAGTTAATAGTTAAAATAGAAAAAAATAATTTTTAGTTAAATTACTTAGCAAAATTTGCTGAGACTGCTAAGAATACTCTAAACAAGATAAATAATTCCACCCCAAAAATTATATTGGTCTCATTTTGGTAACGGTTTTGGAATATATATATATATAACCTAATACAAACAATTCAAAATATAAAAATATTTTTTTTCTACGTAGAAGACTTTTCAAATATGCTTGCATTTGATCAAATAGCACTAGTAACAAAACGATCACATCAAAATGCTTTTTGAAACCAAAACCCACAAAATGGTTTCAAAGCTCCGATGGATCTTGGTTTTGCTTATTGTACAAAAGGATGCCCGGTGGAACAAAATGAAGACCACCCTTGCTGCCCCTTGGCCTGCCCAAAGATACATGCATCGCTTTCAGGTCCGCCTTTATCTTTTGCCGTTCTATGTAAGGACAAAACAACAATGTTCAGCCTTTTTGCTCTTTTTCTCCCACAACTTATGGCATCGCCTTGAGTACGGCCCACGGGGCACCACATATTAACTTGGAAAAGCATGGGATCCTACAATTTTTATTATAATTCGAATTTATAAAAATAAAGGTCAATGGACTGTCTGATGTAACGTGAGTGTAGTAGATCTCATAATTAATAACAACAAAAATCACAAAACTTCCACAAATCAAGAAAAATCAATGATTTATAGGGAGAATAGAAGAAAACTCAAACTTTGGAAGTTTTTAATTTATTTATAATTATTTATTAAAAACGAATAAAAATACAACATAACATGGAGGCTAAACCATCTTTAACTTATATAGAGAAAAGAGTCATAACCATATTGAAAGACAAAATAAAAATGATCAACTGTGATCTTGTTCATATAGATTAATTCTCATTTGAACGCGAATGCAATGAAACCCTACGGTACAGATGCTTCCTTGGTTGAACACCCTTTGAACTATGGCACCGAGCAAAGGCTACTAGTTGTGACATCGACCAAAAGTTATTGACCTCAATGCTTGGACGTTTCAATAAAATGCGGACCGACCAAAATTTCGAACAAATCATCACTTTTTGTCTGCACTTGCCTTGTATTTGGCTATAGAATCCTTCAAGTTCTGAACAATCATCTCATGAACTTCATGAATATGAGTAATAAGATATTCAACTTTAACGTTCACCCTATTCAAATCAGGAACAAGTGCTAAATCTAACGGTGCACAAAGATTAACTCTATAAATGAATAAAGAATAAACTAAAACCGATGCTCCGATTTGTACACCAATTGTAGGCAAATTCATATTGAAATAATTTATGGTCCCATGGCTTGAGATGACCACCCCCCAAAATTCTAAGTAAGTCTCCTAAATATCGATCAACCACCTCAGTTTGTCCATTGGTTTGAAGAGGATAGACACTACTAAAGTCAAGTTTGGTATTTGACAACTTCCACAAGATTGACTGTTCTAACAATGGCAATTTATGAAGACAATAAACCTCCCAAAAATATAATTGTGTCACATTTATTGTATCTGAAGTTTTCTTGCAAGCAATAAAGTGAGTCATTTTAAAAAACCAATTAACTACAACAAAGATTAAATCATTTCCTTTTTGTGTCCTTAGTAACCTGAATTTGTCTTTTTTTTTTTTTGGGAAACTTCACAGAAGCCCCCTGAACTTCCATGCGATTTGAAGAACCCCCCTCAAACTTTGACTTCTCTCATTTTCACCCTTCGAACTTTCAATTTCTATCATAAGACCCCATTCCGTCTGTTTTCACCGTTAAATTTTTTAAATTTCCAAAATACCCCTCATTTTAGGTTTAGATTTTTTTATAATTTTTTTGTTTAAAATACAGGGGTATTTAAGAATTTTAAAAAAATTAACGGTGAAAACAGACAGAAGGGGTCTTATGATAGAAATTGAAAGTTTGAGGGTGAATAATGAGAGAAGTCAAAGTTTGTGAGGGGTTCTTCAAATCGCGTGGAAGTTCAAGGGGCTTCTGTGAAATTTCATTTTTTTTTTAATTTTTTTTTTATTAGGGGTGATTTTGCCAATTTTGTACAAAGGAGAATATTTGCAACCTCAATGATAGTTGGAAAATACAAATTGCTTAATAGATAGAGAGATAAATGTACGCTCCCCAAAGTTTTTTTTTTTTTGTTGGTTGTTGTTGTGAGTGAGTGGACAATTCATATTTGTATACGCCCTATAGGGGAAATAATTGATAACTTGGTCATGCTAAGGCCCATAAAAAAATTGGCCTAAGTCCATACCAAACATTTCTATTTTCTAACATGATCCAATAATAAGCACGTGGGCCAGCCTCGGATTGTCAACTCTCTACAAGCCTGTTGTGCACATGTATATCATCCCTATCGAAAAATACAAAAAGTTGCATACACATGGTATATATTGGGATCGGATCGACTGCAATTCGTGCACCCAGTCTTAATGCAGCCCACTTGTCCATATTGTTTAGGGTGGAATCGTGATTTTTTTTTTTTTTTTTTCAGAGGCCGAATCTATGTAAATAAATAAATAAATAAATACATAAATATTTATTATTTTTCTTTGTTTGTGCGCGAACATTTATGTAAAATGAAAACAGATAAGTTTTAAACTTAATACCCTATTAAGGCATAAGTCATAATTATATACAAAAGTTTATCATCTTTGTAGTGAATTTTTTTTTTCTCAATAAAATTATCAAATTAACATTGCCGGGGCTCTAGCATAAAAAATAATATTTTGATAGCATTTTTGTAGGGATTGTAAAACAATTTATGGTTGCTAAAGACGCCTCAAGAGACCATGTAGATCCACCCTTGTGGTAGATGCTTGAAGTGCCCGAGCAATTGCTCTCTATCGGGGCCATCTCTCAGTAGTCAATAGGCTTTCAGATTGATAGGGGATCTTGGTCCTATACGTTATACTTTAAAAAGATTAAAAGAAAAAACAAAGAAATTGCATATATTACATCTATGGAAGTTTTTGTGGATTTATTTATCATGTGCAAGATTGATCAGAATTTACAGGTTAGAAACCAGCTACATGAAAAGAAGAAAACCATATCACCATCTCATCAGTGAGCACTTCCTGTTTACGACACTTGTCCTCTCCTCCCATGGAAAACCGGCATACCGGACAGGTTTTCCGGCACGAATTGAACCACCTATCAACGCAGATCGTGTGAAACTCATGCAGGCAAGGAAGAACACGTGTGTCCTGCCCCTTCTTTAATCTCGACAAACACACACAGCACAGTTCAACTTCAAGAATATTCTCACCTAAGCTGCAGGACCCTTGTGGTTGTGGAGCCAGGGATGGACCTTCCTTGACCTTCTGCACATCATCCCATCTGATCACCTGGCAAGAAGATGATGGAGCTTCCTTGGATCTCAGCTGCGCTCTTGGACCAATAAGATTATAGACGAAGGACACCAACTTCCTGAAAACCATCTGGTTTTTCGAGATCGTCTTAAACATTTCGATTAGATCTTTAATAAGAGGAAAGTATAGTACTTTAGTTGAAGAAAAGAGTTTGAAAGCAACGGCTCGTTGTGTTGCGTGGTTTGGAAGGATTGTTAATTAGATTGGCAGAGACGATTCTTCATGTGACCATCACAAAGCGGTTACACCTAAACAGAGTGTTACTCTTGACCTTTTTTTATTCATTAATGGAAGCTCATGCATAGAGTACAAAACTAACACCTCCTCAAGACAAACTTCATTTCTTTCATTTGGACTCTGAGGATCAAGATGCTCATCACTTTAAGAGAAATTGAGAGGAACTATTTCGTTGACGGGATTAGATTTCATAGATTTAATAGTGAATATGTTACCGCATCATTGTATACCGTTAGATGCAACGAAACAAAACCCGAACTGTAAAATGGTTTGGAAAGAAATATTTTGATAGAAAACTTGTAACTTTACACCACCATTTTGCAAAACTAATTAATTTTTTGGTCTCACAATGAACAGTACAGAACAAAGGAAGGCTCCAATATTACTAACGAATGGACTATGAAGACCATAAGTATTATTCTTGAAACTGCTTGACAACGTCTTTTGAGCTACTAATACAATTAACGAAATAGTGTTGAATAAAACTATTACCCATTTTTCTCCATTTTTCCAAGACTGATTTAAGAGGGAGAATTTTGCAGTGTTATTTCTAAGCAAGAAAAATACGAAGCCTATAAATAAACTGGATGGAATTGGAGGCCTCACTTCATAGCTGTAGAAGGGGGCCTCCAAATTCCAATCGTATGCAATTTCAAATCAGAAGCACAACTCCATGCTATAAAAATATCACGACAAGGTTGAATGAGAAGAGATATATTTTGAGTACCCTCCACAACAACTCATACACCCTATGCAGAGTATTAACAAACAGTAATAGCCAGAAAAATTCAAACAAGGAAAGCAAGACAACATAACTCTAGTAGGGTGCTCTACCGCCAGGAGAAGAAGACACTAGAGATTCAAGAGACAAAGCACGTGGAACAATTGAGTAAGATCCAATTTTGGTGCAAGAGAGGTACCACATATTTTATTTCACTGCCTATTATATTTCTAACAAACAACCTAAAAGTGTGACGCATTACCATGTTGGTAGGGAGTGATTTTTATATTAATGCATATTATCTACTAATTGTGATCCTATCAATCATCGCCATCCCAACAACAAGAGAGATGAAACCTAGTGGAGCCAATACAACCTATTTCAACTACTCATTGTGGCACATACATAAACCACAACCCTGGCCACTTCAATGCCTCAATCTTTGATGTAAGAGCCTTAAAGAATTTATGAATCAATTCATCATTCGATGGCTACTAACAGACACAATAATTTTAAAATATATATATATATATTATATACTATATTATATATATATATATATATTTTAAAATGGAAGAAGAAGAATAAGAAAAAGAAAATGGAGATTTAAAAGATCTAACTTCAGCAAAAAGCACTTATTCTTATGCCCAGGCAAATTGCCTAACAACTTCAATAGTTAATTTCTTTCAGTAGTCTCTAGAACTAAGCAAATGCAGGTCACCCGCTCAATTATGAATAATCCAACTAAACTTATCAAAAAAGAAAAAAATGGAAAGAATTTCGGATGCAGAAGTAACAAACAAGACAAATCAATTGCTCAACGGCCTATCTTAACAAAAGAAACAAGATCATTTTAAGAATTGCTTGCATAAATACAAAGCTGCAGCTTAGATATATAAGAAGGCATTCACCTAAGCCTGACAATAGCAGTTCTATTTGGGGGCTAACCCCCACTATTATGCATAAGGACTACCTCCTCATTATTAATCATTTTTCGAAGACGAATCAGCTGCATCATCGGTTTTCGGCATGTCATCAGCTTCGATTATCTTGCCATCCTTTGGGACCAAGCAAGGAATCCCATCCTTTATCTATCAAACACATGAGCAATGAAAAGAAATCATACCCATTCGAGTGCAACATAAATTGGGGAGCAGTTAGGAAAACATTTGCATCATATGCTACTGCATAGCAATTCACAAGAGAAACAAAAGGGCTATTTTTTCAATTCACAAAATGAATCAACGCTACCCCATATATATGTCACATAATAAATAGAAATTGCAGCAAAACCCTTTAACCAGGAACATGGGCTCTTACTAGATAAGCAAATCTCAGAAAATATTCAGCAATGAAAAGTAAGCCTCACTTATTATTAGGCAATGGGATTAACATTTATGTCATATGGTACTGCATAGCAATTCACAAGAGAAACAAAAGGGTTATTTAGCAACTACATAACTAGAAAATTGCAGTAAAACCCTTTATATCCAGGAACATGGGCTATTACAAGATAAGCAAATCTCTGAAAAAATCTCAATAATGAACCATTTTGGGCAGAGTAACTCACTAAGAACAGGTATTCTTTACAAAGTTGAGAAATTGAAATACAAGATCTAGAAGTATAACTCACAGGAAAAGAAACGCCAATGGCGTCACTGATTAGAGAATTCGTTTCCTCACAATATCTACAAGGAAACCCAGAACCCATTAAATTTAACAAGCACGACCACCGTTCCAAGAACCACAAACAATAAATGTATAAGTAAATAAAACAAATATAAGATCACCTTAAGGGTTGCTTGGAGAGTGGGCAGACCAGCATCTCTGAGAGAGTCTTGGAGAGTCCATTCCATTTCCCTGCATCTTTGAGAAGCCCTATGCTTGCCCTCACCATTTCCCTACAGTTTTGGTCCTTTCGATGTCACGCAGTGGCGGAGCGACGTTATGACCACCGAGCCACGTCGCTCACTCACACCGGTCTCCAACACTGTTTTATGTATGGCCGGCAAAACGGATTTGCGGGTTCGGGTATACCAGTTTCACTTGCCAATTTGTTTTAGAATCAACCTGTACTCGACATAATTAATTAAACGGGTTAACTTTGTAAACTTGAACCCAATACGCTAATTTAACAAGTAATACAACATGATTTATTAATTTGTTTAGTTAATGAGTCATATTGTGTTAACTCGATATGTTTAACTTATTTAGTGAGTTAAGTTTGATCCGAACTCGACACAATTAGTTAACTTCAACGTTTTACTAAAAAATTAAAAAAAACAATAAAAATAACAATAAACAGGTCATATGACTCGAACTCGATTAACCTAAACTCTAACCTTATATTTGTAAATTATGTAAAAAAATTGTCGACCGTAATAAGGGCCTGTTTGGCAATCATTTTTTTTTATTATTATTTAACTTAATTCTTTTCAAAAGTCAACTATTTTTTATAACTCAAATTTACTTAACTCAAATTTATTTCACCCAGATAAAAAAATAATATAAAAAATTATATTTTTATTTTAAAAACAAAATAGAAAAAAAAATATATAGAGGGGTGGCTGGGCCACTCCTAAGGGTGGCCGATCCACCCCATAAAACATCTTGGGGGGGCCGATCCACCCCTAAAATGTTTTTGGGGGTCGCTCGACCACCCCGAAATGTTTTGGGCGGTGGCCTAGCCACCCCCATTTGATTCGGGAGTTGCTGAGCCACCCCCAAACAGCAGTTGGGGGTGGATCGGCCACTCTCACACGTTTGAAGGTGGTTCGGCCATTCCTAAGCGTGGTTTTGAACCACCCCATATTTTTTTAATATATATATATATTAGAATTAAAAATATAGTATTTTATTATATTTTTTTCAAATACATTCACCTCCTCAAATATTTTTTATAATCATCTAAACATAATTCTAAAATTTATTTTTTGTCAATATTCATAAATCAACAAAAAATTAAATAAAATCGAATAAAATTTAACACCAAAAAACGTTTCTATGTCAAAAACTACTTTTTTTTTTTTTTTTTTCTAGTCGGTCAAAAACTACTTAAAATTTACCTAGATGACTAGATGGCATCAAAGTCGATTTTCCTCGGGAAATATAAATGAATCAAGGGAAAAGTCTACATACCCCCCTCAAACTACCACCCAATTGACAATGTCCCCCTAAACTTTCAATTGTGATAATGTCCCCCACAAACTACAAATAAATGACAATGTCCTCCCAATGACAACAAAAAGACAAAAATAATCCTACAGATTTTTCAATAAGACCAAAATACCATTTTTTAATTTTATTTTTAAAACTAAATCTTTATAATTTTTTTAAAATTTGAATTTGGCTAATTGGGTTGGAGTTTTTATTTTTTTTTATTTTTTATTTTTTTATATATAAAAAAATTGCTAGTTTTGTTTTTTTTAGTTTTGTTTTTTCTGACCTTTATGAATCGAAAATAATAATAATATTTTTTTTTAAAAAAAAATAATTATAATTTTTTAAAAGAAAATGTTTATAATTTTTTTTTTATTCTTGAATTTGTCTAATTGGTTTATAGTGTTTTTTTTTTTAAAAAAAAAAATAATAATAATTTTGTTTTTGTTTTTGTTTTTTATTTTTTATTTTTAGCTTTAGTCTTTTTCTAGCCCTTTTGAATTGTAGTGTTTTTTTTTAAAATTTTTAGTTTTAGTTTTTTTTAAAGAAATTGTTTTTTATTTTAATTTATTAAGGATATTTCATCCTTAGGGGAGACATTGTCATTTGTTTGGTAATTTTGGAGAAACATTATCAATTAAATGGTAGTTTAAGGGGGTATGTAGACTTTTTCCTTGAATCAATTAGGAAAATAAATATCTCTATTATAAGGAATAGCTACTTCGTGTAAAAAAATGAATAAAGAAAAAAAAAAGGGAGCGAAAAAAAAAAAAAAATCATAAAACAACTTATGGAGATGATTTTCAAGGATTTGATGAAGCATTTTACATGTAAATCCAGAATGCATAAACAATTGTGAAGCCGAAATCTATTAGGCTGTTTCCATCGAAATCTGAAGCCGAAATAGAGCAAGCGATCTAGACCGGAATATGCGTTAATGGCGAGAGCCCAGTCTGGAACCACAAGAGCGAATCAAAACCATATCCCCAATGAATGGCAAGAGTTGCCATGCGAGAACTTATTCGATTCGGAAACTCCATTCTCGCACAACCCACTTCCAAAACCAACCTCTCCTCGTCCCCATTTTGCTCTTCTTGTGCTCCCGCAGAAAGAACTGCAACCTCGCTTTCTCAGCGAAGAGTTGTACTTGAAACATGTCAGAATGTGAGGCAGTTGTTCCAAATGCAAGCCCATTTTATCACTTCTGGTCGCTTCCACAACCCCTTTTGGGCAGGAAGAGTTCTGCAGTACTCTTCGGATTTCGCCGATATAGATTGCACTGTTTTGATATTCCGATACATAGATTGGCCAGATAGGTTATGTATTAATACTGTCATCAAGGCCTACTCTAATAGTCGTGTTCCGTTCCAGGCTGTGGGGTTCTATTTTGAATGGTTGAGAAATGGGTTTTCGCCTAACAGTTATACTTTTGTACCGCTTGTTGGGTCTTGTGCGAAGATGGGTTGTGTTAAATCTGGGCAGAAGTGTCACGGGCAGGCTGTTAAGAATGGAGCTGATTGTGTGTTGCCAGTGCAGAACTCTTTGATCCATATGTACGGGTGTTGTGGGGACGTTGACCTTGCTAGTAAGGTGTTTGTCGAAATGTCGAAGCGGGATTTGGTTTCGTGGAATTCAATCATGGACGGCTACGTGAGACTTGGTAATTTGGGTCTTGCTCACAATTTGTTTGACGTAATGCCTGAAAGAAATTTGGTTTGTTGGAATATTATGATTAATGGGTATGTGAAAGGTGGGAATCCTGGATGTGGATTGAAGTTATTCAGGGAAATGGTTAAATTGGGATTGAGAGGTAGTGATACGACTATGGTTAGTATGCTCACCGCATGTGGTCGGTCAGCTAGACTGAAGGAAGGAAGGTCAGTTCATGGTTCTCTTATTAGGATGTTCTTGAGATCGAATATAGTTATTGATACAGCTCTGATAGATATGTATAGCCGGTGCAAGAGGGTGGACATAGCATGCATAGTGTTCGAAAGAAGGGCAAATAGGAATTTAGTTTGTTGGAATGCAATGATCTTGGGGCATTGCCTTCATGGGAATCCAAAAGATGGGCTTACCCTGTTTGGTGAAATGTTGGGTAGAACAAAGTCAAAACATGGAGAAACCAACCTTGGTAAGAGTTTGAGGCCAGATGAGGGGCAAGAAGGAATCATCCCAGATGAAATAACCTTCGTTGGTGTTCTATGTGCCTGTGCACGTTCTGGATATTTAACAGAGGGCAGAAATTACTTCACCCAAATGACAAATGTATTTTGTATAAAGCCCAATTTTGCACATTATTGGTGCATGGCTAATCTCTATGCCAGTGTGGGGCTCATCCAACAGGCAGAGGAAATCATAAGGAATATGCCAGAAGATGATGATGATAAGACATCAGAATCCCTGTTTTGGGCTAATTTGCTTGGTTCATGTCGTTTCATGGGAGACGTGTCTTTAGGAGAACAAATTGCCAAATCTCTGATTGACATGGAACCTCAAAAGCCCTCATACTATCAACTATTGTTGAATGTCTATGCTGTGGGAGGTCGATGGGAGGATGTTGCTAGGGTAAAAGAGATGATGAAGGATCGAAAGCTGGGGAGAATGCCAGGATGTAATCTTATAGATTTGAAAGAAATAGTTCACAAGTTAAAAGTGGGAGATAATTTGCGAGAAGGTATGGAGGAGGTCAGCATGATGGTGCAGAAACTGGGATTTAGCATAAAAAACAAGTGAAGACTGCAGAAAATGGTTTTCTTACCTGACTGGAGAATTTCTTTACAGTTTGTCCACACTTCATATGAGAGTTGGTTTGAAGTAGAAGGGATCAGAGCATCAGCATAGTCCTTTCCAAAATGCTAAGGAATAAGGATAATGCTTGCCTGATGAGAGTAGTTTGATACCAAATAACACCTGACTTTACTCAGAGGGTCAGTATTTCAGTACTTGTCAAAGAGGTCCCCAACAGCCACTGCTACCAACAGATTATGACAGTTTCTTTGACACTAATCTGTCTGCAGTAGCTTTCAAGTATGCAGGCAATGATTGTCTAGTTTTGCCTTTACTAGATTCAACATTTGATGAGATTGTATAATTTGCTGATTCCTTTTCCATGTGAATCTGCAACCAATGTTCTTGATTGTTTCAAGCATCACGAGCAATTGCCTTTTGTTCTAATTGTGTCAGATAAGATGCAATCATTCATCGAAGTGCTATTTGCCATTCCAACTTCAGTGTTGAATGATTTCCCAGTATGGTATTGGAATTTGTGAGTTGATTTCAATGGTAATCACTTGCTGCGTCTTAATTGTTTTTTTCCAAGTTAGCACCCAACTTTGAGGTGATGTTTTGATGTTAAAAGATAATCAATCAAAGCAAATCATGCTGTTAGGTTACCAAGAATCTTTGCATCAGCAGGATGATGCTGGCAACCAAAAGGGGCAAAAACCTCATTCCAGTAACCCGAATTATTGATTGCAAGTGATAGAAGGATCTTATCCCCCATTATAACAAGAAAAACCTTTCATACCCATCAACTGTGGAATATGGTCAATAGATGATTCATTTTGCATTTAAGATTTTATTTTATTGCATCTAATGATATATATATGAAGCAATGTCATTTAAGAGGTAAGAGTTTTTGGCAAGTTAGTATTCCCCAAGTCTGCTCTTAGAGTTGGTGCAAGCTCCTGAAGCTCCGTTCAGAAGCCAAAGCGTTTCTACAATTTGAGGTGGGTGATGGCAGCAACATTCATCTCTGGTATGACCACAGGCATCTTGCTGGTAGGTTATTTGAGAAATTTGGTTTTCGGGTGGTTTTTGATGCTAGGAGTAGGCTTGATGCTAAGCTCTCCTCTGTTATTGCTAATGGCCATTGGAATTGGCAGCCGGCTAGATCTGATCATTTGGTTAACATTTAGAGTTGTCTCCCCTCAATTCCTCTTGGTGTGGTTGATCAGCCGAAGTGGATTATCTCTAAGGATAATAAGTTCTCTAGTTCCTGTACTTGAGATGCTCTTCGTGAGAAGCAGAATATTGTTGCTTGGTATTCCCTAATTTGGTTTCCCCTTGCTATCCCCAAACATGCTTTCCTTGTTTGGCTGGCCATTAAGAATGCTCTGGCTACTGGTATTCGCATGTTGCAATGGGGTTTCCAGGATGAGACTAGTTGTGTCTTCTGTCGGTCTGTCGTGGAAGATCTCTCCCACTTGTTTTTCCTTTGTGGTTTTAGTAAGCGTGTTTGGAGGAAACCTTTGGAGAAGTGTAGTGTTCTTGATCCTCCTACCAATTGGGAAGATGTTCTTGATTGGGGAATCCATCATTGGGGCAAAAAAACCTTGCGTGCTTCTATATGCCGCCAGGTTTTTGGTGCTTCCATCTACAATATTTGGAGAACATGTAATGAGATAAGGCATGGTGATTCTCCTTTATCTGAAGATCAGCTTTTGCAGAAGATTCATGTGAATGTGAGGTCTCGAATTTTGGGTAAAGGAAAGTTCAAGAAAATCCTTAAAAATATTGAGAGCTTTGTTGTAATTGGGGGCTCTCTAACTCTGTTTTAGTGTAGGCCTCTTGTTTTTTATTTCTATTTGGTAGAATAGGTGATGTTGTCTGATTGTAAGGGTTTGTTTTTGTTGCCCTATGTTTGGTTTGGCTCGTTTGATATATGATAAATCTCTACTCATTCATCCAATAAATAAATAAATTCTAATATAAACCATGAAATCCTCTATTTCAAAGTGAAAATTATTTGATTCATCGAGTATGTAGTGTGCAAAACTATATAGCACGCACGAGCATGTATGGTTCAACAACATCAATTAGTAGCGTGAAAGTTTTAGGGGATATCTAAGGAAATGAAATGATTTCGTGAATCTCAGGAAACCTTTGGCCGACAACCAAGCATACAGTCCTTCAAGATATAAGTTTGTTAAGGCTTTTTTTAGGGTTTTTTTTTCTATTTGAAAAAATGTTATCATGTGAAATAAAAATGGAAATAATTTTGAGCATTTGTTTTATGTTTAGAAATGTTTGTTCAAAAAATAAAAAACAAAAGAGAAAAAGGAAAAGTATTATCAAAGAAAGATCAAATTGGCTGACTCAATCTCCATGATAATATTGACTGTCATACGACTCGGCTTTCATCTAATTTTTACAGCAACATCATCCCATTCGTATAGCATTTATATTGCGTCTATTAAGTTCCATTATGTATAGCAATAGTATGGCCAATCATTATGGGTATAATGGTAGACGCTCGGGACCAAGTTACTATTATTTCTTTTCCGCCTTTGTATTAAGTTTATTTATTTTTCTTAATAAATGATTCGCTACAAAAAGATTTTTTTTTAGTAAACGTGTCACAATTAATTTCTTCTATTTTTCTTTATTTCCCTTTTAATAAAGACGAATAAACAAATTCTATTTTCTCTCCTATCCTATCCTATTTTCTACGGTGACAAAAAATCAAATTATCACTATATTTATTCATTTTTCTACTTCTTCTTCCAAGTGCAGGATAACACCAAGGGGTTGCGAATTTTTTTTTACCAATTGGGGCCCTCCCTTCACCACCCCCACGGGGATGGTCTACAGGGTTCATAACTACTCCTCTTCCTACACCCCTGTAATCTTGTTCTTACACTTCCTAGTTATACCAAAACCTAAACATGTGTAGCCATCATGTTGCAATTGAAGCAGGGGCCCATATAATCTCAACTGTCCTAGTTTTCACACACAATCGCAGAAACTGAACGCTATCTATGCAGATATTATAACGATGTATGCCTCCGTACCCACAATCCATGAATGCTGCAATCAGATAGCACAGAGCTTTCAAGCCCACAGGAGTACGAATAAGTACCCAAAACCAGGAAATGACAACAAAGATGGGATTTTAAGGCGTTGAAATAGTAGGAGAATTGATAGCAGGAGCAACTACGAGCAATGCCCCCATCAGAATCCAAATATTATTTACATTTCAAGGTGCTCAAATTTTTTGAGAAAGAAAGTGCTTCAAACATAGAAAGATGAAATTAGAATAACTATGCCTAAAATAAACCCACAAAATATACCACATAAACAACGTTCTTGTTTGTAACTTCAACTCCACATTATTACACAATACATCATTCAAATGCCCATTGGTTCTCCCGACGAACCTCTTCCTCTTCCTCCGGTGTGAAGTCATTCTTGATGTTAAATGTCTTGCGAATCTCCTCTGGTGTCTTCCCCTTGATCATGTCTGCTACGGTCTGGCATGTCAGATCCAGAAGGGTCTTGATGTTTAAATAGTTTGCAGCCTGGAAGATGCAACAATGTTAGATCCACGATTGAAGAACTATCCATTTTCAAATCTCAGGCAACTTCAAAGATCAATATAAGCAATAAAGTACATATCTGAGTTACCATGATGCACAACTATACTACCTAGTACCTACCACATTTTGCAGAGCAACTTGGCAAAGGGTTCAACAAAACCAACACATCTTTCCATTTCTGGAACTAGCGTACACATAAGAGCATCATAACCAACACATACTCAAAAGACAAAAATAAAACTAAGGAATCTTAACCATTGTTTATAAACCACAAGCCTAGCATGCTAAAATAATGTCTTCAATAGTGGGTGTAAAACCAAGTAATTCTCAACCTTCAAAGGACTCTCTAACCAAATCTGCCAAAACAAATGCTGACAGAGTGACAAAATTATAAAAACAATATACTGTTCTCAATAGAGAAAATTAAAACTCACACAAAGCCAGAACTTTGTCCTCAAATAAACAAATCAAAAGGCATTCGCAAGTACAAATCAAAGGACATCAACAAAGCAGTTGGCACATTACACTTGAGCATCAAAAACCCGCCAACGCTTCCAAAGACCATGAGAACCAAATTCAGCATCAAATCCAATTAATACTCGCATATATTCAATCTTCCCAGGGAACAACACCCACAGTTCAAAATATATTGCCGAAAAATCACCAGTGATTCAATAACATTAGAACAAACACGGTTAACAATATATTGCTACCAAATCATCAATTAAGATAACGATTCAACAATCAATGAACAACCGTATTTGACAACCCTAGCATCATTACACTAACACAACTATAAAATAAATATACAACAAAAGTAAAAGCAAAATTCAACCCAAATCTCCAAATTCGAAACCCTAGATCACATATTCACAAAGTATTGTAATTATGAAAAGTAATTCGAAACCCTAGATCACATATTCACAAAGTATTGTAATTCGGAAAAGTAATTTGAAACCCTAGTATCACATATTCCAGAAACCTAGCCCCTACAAATTCAAAGCACCAAAGAACAATTACTAAATCCACCAAACAGCATTCAGATCCAAATCTCAAAACTCTTGCCCCGACAAAATCAAAACCCTAGGAAACAAAACAAGCGATCAGAGACTTCGAAAGGGGACCTACCAGAATGAGATCGAATAGAGTGGCCTGATCAACCTTGACGAACTCGACGTCCCAGGCTTTGAGATCATCGTCTGAGGTGCGCTCCTCGGCGTTGACCGCCTCGACGTGCTTCTTGCAGTACTCGATGACCTTGGCCAAGATCTTGCTCGTCACGTTCGGGAGAGGGATTCCGTTGTCAGCGCAATCGTCCTCGATCATGTGCTTGATCGTCTGGGACTCTAGCGCCACGGCCTCCTCGACCTCGAAGGCCTCGCCGTCCGAGCTCTTCAGAGTGATCTTCTTCGAAGACGACATGGTGCTATCGAAGAGATGGTTTGCGAGCGTTCCTGCGAAAGAAAGAACAAACAGAAGCGCAAAAGGGGAAAAACAAACCCTAGAAGCCTCTCTGTACTCTTTCTTTTGCGAAGCGAAAAATCGAGGTCACAACGTTTGGGGCTGAGGCCGCTATTTATAGTGCTGGTTACTTCTTTTTCTGAAATTATTATTTAAAACGTTTAAAATTTGTACTTTAAAAA
This sequence comes from Betula pendula, assembly GCA_900184695.1. NCBI lineage: Eukaryota > Viridiplantae > Streptophyta > Magnoliopsida > Fagales > Betulaceae > Betula > Betula pendula. Next base: position 676,797 of record FXXK01000023.1, on the reverse strand, counting down.
TAAAAATAAAAAATAAAAAACAATGTCCCTTTGGTCTTATCACATTTTTATCAAATTGTTTCTTTATGATTTAAAAAGTTTATTTTTTTACTATCGGAATTTAAAACGTTTAAAATTTGTACTTCAAAAAAAAAAAAACAATGCCCCTTTGGTCGTGAGTATCACCTTTTATCAAGTTGTTTTTTTATGATTTAAAAAGTAATCAAATTATTTTTAACTATCATAAATCTTTATCAAATAGATCTTTTGTTTTATTTTTCGTTATTTTTTTAATATTGTTGTCACGTGTTACTTAATCAATGATTCAATGTGTTCAATTTAATAAGAAAAGGAAAAATATATAAATTTAAAGGTCTACATGCACTTGCCACTTTGATTTTATCCTCATGGGGAGGGAACGAAACGGTGCAATCCAAGATTGGACTCGGTAGGTTTCAGTCGAGGTGCTTGACACATAGAAAGAACTATCTAGATCCCCCATGATTAAGTCAAGGGTTTGGTTGGGAATAAGTAAAAAAAAAAACTTGGTTGGATACAGATTTGATCCCTATGCATGCAATTTATTCTTTTTCGCAATTGAGAAGTAATGAGCACTTCCTGCTGAATATGCTTTATGGGGATCAATAAGTAAAGTTCAACCATTTAAAACTCGCTTTATCACGACTCTGGCCTGTATGTTCTAAGCATTCTTGGCTTAAATTTTTTTTTTTTAAAAAAAATGACCACCCCCAGATTTGGCTACCTCTAAACGGGCCAGAGAAGGTTTTTTTTAGGAGGGGGGTATTTGAAAAAAAAAATGATATGAAAAAAAATGTGAAAATCATTTTTATATTTTTATTAGTATTTTGTATTTTGAGTTCTTGTTAATGTATTTGTCTTGAAAACAGGAAAAAAAAAAAAAGACAATTTTTGAATTTTTTTTTTAAAAAAAAACACATTAACAAACATGTGATTTTGTTTTTATTTCCTCTCATTAGCAATAGTTAGGTTTCATAAAAGATGATTTTGATTAAACCCATTAGCCCTTGCTCTTTCTACTAGACAGTAACCTTACACTTTTTTGTTTTTTGTTTTTTTATTTTTATATTTTTCTATAAATAATTGGCCCAAAGCGAGGAAATGAAACCTTACAACTTTTTGACCAATTGAATCTAACAATTTCATATTTAGAAGAAAAATAAATAATGATGAATTGAAAATTTTCAATATCAGTATTTGATAGTGTAAATGTGTAAGAACGAATTTATGTTAATCTTCCTTACAGCTTTTTTTTGTGGTTCTTCTATTCAAAGTAGAGAATTTAACTAAATGAAATGAATAGTTTTTTTCATAAGCAAATGAAATGAATAGCTGATTTGTCCGATCTAAATTTATAGCTCTTATATTATGACTCGTGAGGAAATGTTTCTTGATCACAAGAAAGAAAGTCTTATTTACGATACTGAGGGGCACGGATGAGACAAATAGGGATAACTCATTGGTAAATAGTAAAATGGGTAGGAGAAATAAAAATAGGAGATTTTGGATCCCATGCAATATTTAAGGTATTGCATTAGGTGCAATATATTTTGTATGAACCGTTCGTTTAAAATGAATAATTTAGATCATAACAACAATAAATTACAAATTTTAAAAAATAAAATACGTGGCTTTTAGGGTAGCGTAACCACACCCCATGAGTCAGAGATGGTTGCGATCACCCTCGAAAATGTATTGCACCTAATGCAATATCTAAAATAAGAGGTATATACAATAAAAGAAGAGAGATCTCAATGGTCGATAGCGCTAATTCTCAATGTTCATGGATAAGGCTATTAGACAAATAGAGTTAATCGCAAATAGACTCTAGCTCAATACAAATAGATTTAACTCGGTCTCAGTTCGTTTAATAAATGTGTCGATCATGCACACAAAATCATGTTCAAGTATTAAATAAGACATACATGTATAAACTCGACAATTTGAAAAATGATCATAAACAAAGATCATATAAGTGTTGCTCAACTCGTTAGCTCGCATTATTATAAATATAAAACATGTAAACATAAATAGGAATAATCTATATAAATATAAGATTGTAGTGTATAAAATATTAGCATACTAACTAATTAGTTAATATATTAACATATTAACTACTTAGTTAATATGTTAAGTGTATATTAACCATACCATTAGCTAGTTAGTCAATATATTAACATGCTAACATATTAACTATAGTTAACCATATGTATCGTGCAACATACTAACATATTAACTAGTTACCCTCATATATATATATATTAAAGTATATAAATGTATACATAATATATAACATATGGTTAACTATAGTTAATTAGTTATATATAGTATACTAGACTTACTAGTTACTTACATTATACATATAGTATCGTCTATATTTATATATAAAAATATATGGTACCTATAGTATTACGAAATTGCGTAACAAATCTAGTGGATCCTGCTTCTTATTCTTACCTATAGTTGTTAATTTGAAAGAATTAGCGGTAGAAAATTAGAGATTCCTATTCGCGTATCAAACACAAAGTTTGAGGATTAAATTTTGCACGCCTTTTAATCATCAGACTCAACTTTAAATAAGAAAATTACAGCTTCCCTACTAGGAGACGTACTCCTCTAGCTTAGGGATAAATTCTACTGCAACTCAACTTAGGAGTTAGAATAGGAACATAAGACCTACTCCTCCCTACCAAGTAGGTCATAGAAATCTTGGACTCTCTACTCAATTAGAACTCTAATTGGAAATAAAAAAAATACAACTTGGACTCTGACTCTTTACTCAACTAGAACTCTAATTGAAAATAAAGGAAATACAACTTGGACTCTTGAAATAGATAACTTAGAAGAATAAATCACTTAGATCGAAGTAGAAGTAGACTTGGATCAAAGTAGCATGCTGTTCCCCTAACCACGCAATCTCATAACATATAAGCTAGTCATATTCTATATTATATAAGAAAAATGCTAAAATATCTATCTAAATCATTTTCCTATCCTTCTAAATATCATCATCACCATTAGATCTATGGATTTATGTAAGTTTCATGTATGGAACTCATCCATCCAATGGCGATAGTAATATTTAAAAGAATGGAAGAAAATTTTTAATAGATATTCTAGCATTTCCCGTTATATAATATGCTTACATGTTATGTATTTATACTATAGTTATATATAATATACTAGTTAATCACACCATCCCGACTGTGGGAAGCCAAAAAAATTCATAGAAGTGCTAACTTCCGCAACCACTCTAGAGTAAAATGGGCAGTCTGTAGATGTTTTTTGAATGCATTCCTACCTCGCCTCAGCTGCACCTCTCCATCCTGAATCCCTGATTGACAATGAAAAGGATCCCCTAACTGTTTTTTATTCTCTTCCGTTTTCCATGTACTCTTACCACACACACACACACACACACAAAAAAAAAAAAAAAAAAAAAAAAAACCCTTAAGGTAACCCTCAAAAAATTGATCTCATCAATCCTTGGGGCAATGGTTCGAGACATGATCATACAAAACCAATTAAACATAAACAACACTAAAACTTTGTCTATGATACACCATGTGCTGAATTTAAAAGACATAGACAGCTACATTACATATGGGTTAAGTAATTACACATAGCAATACAAGTTCCTGTGAACATTGGTAACTAACTTATACCCCTATATATGGCTGCCAGGGTGTATAAATTTCAAAACCACTAAACAATGCTTCCATTCTATCATTTAGGATTCCATGTACTGTGAAGGTGGTGGGCTTATTTTTGTCTTCTCAGGACCTGCAAGTTGGTTTTATATCAAATATTCTGCATAAAGCTGTGAGGACAAAGTTTTCCTTCAAATTGAGCAGGAGAAATTTCCTCCAACTCAATCTATTAAATTAACATTTGTTTTTAAAACATGTAATTCTCACATGTATTTTTAATAGGATTAATAGAGCATAATATATGTGAGAACACGTGCTCTAAGGACAAATCTTAGTCTAATAGATTGGATCGGAGGAAAGTTCAAGTTATAATCAGCCATAACCCTGGTAATAGAAGTTCAAGAAAGCCCAACCAGAAAGAACATCATTATGACAAAAAAAAAAAACTATTTACCATAGTAAATTTTGTTTAAAAGAATAAAGAAAAATTTTCTGAGACATGATGCAACACAGATGGGCATTCTCAAACTCTTTTAACAGGAGTCACCTTGAAGCTTTTCTTGTGTTCAATATTTGAGATTCTAACACTATAGAGGACTATGATGTTCCAACAAGATTAAGCAAAGGTAGCTCGATGTAGAGGAGGATGTACCATAAACCCCACGGATCTCCACTTCTCGCCATTCTTGGACAAGAGCACAGCAGCAACACATAAAATGTGAGAGGAAATCATCAATACAGCCTCCCTACCAAAGGAAGAGATAAGGAGGAGCACAATTCGGAGAAACCATAATACAATAGAACAAGAAGACTAGTTAACATTATATATCTTGTAAAGACCTCAACCATCCATGAAAATGTTATCTACCTGGGCAAACTATACTTACCCCCTCAAACTACCACACAATTTGTAATGTCCCTCCAAACTAAACTTTCAATTTAACTTATATGGCAAACGCATCATGTGACCAACACGTGATATAAAATATCCACTATACCCCCATGAAATTTGTAAAAATACAACTATACTGTTAGATTAAAAAAAAAAAAATTCGTTGGAGTCTGAAGTGACCCACAGCCAGCCGTGGGAGATTTTTTTTTTTTTTGAATCTTTTATCTTATGCAATGTATTTTTGTTATTTTGAGCAACATGAAATGTCCATTATAACCTTTCCATTCGGATAGGGGAATATTGCAAATTGCGTGGTAAATTGGTAGGGTACATTGCAAAAATTGAAAATTTGGGAAGGAAATTGCAATGCAAGGTTGTTTGAGGGGGGTAAGCTCAGTTTCCCCTATCTAATATGATTTTCTCTTGCAAATGGAAGATTATCAGGACCCATTTTTAAAACATAGACATAAGGATATTAATATAACATCCCCCCTCCTTCCCCCTCAACAAGCACAAGCAAAAGAGTAATGTGATTTTTTTTCTTGCAACTGGAAGATTATCAAGACCCACTTTTCAATAGATTGTATAAACATAACAATATTAATATAACAACCCCCCGTCTCCAACAAACACAAGGAAAAGAGTGATATGACCAATGATATTGAGTATTAGCATGTTAATCTTACATAGATGTATATATGCTTCCCATATAAATCTACCCATCAAATTCACAATAACTTAACAAAAACTTTCATTTTAAACTGTTTAAGACTAGATGAGCACTAAAAAAGGTATATGTTCATGAAAACGATCTATGCTTAGCAATTTTCAACCAAGGTAACAGCATAAGAACCTTATTCTTATACAAGATGCAGGAGAATAGGAGGTGAGAGTTATCAAAGTGGGTTAATATGTATAATCAAGGCGTAGCCACAAGAAAAGATACTGATTGTGTAGTGGGAGAGAAAGTACCGTGATGTTCAACGTCTTGCGAAGCTTCCTTCTGACATTACAAGTATAGCAACAGCATGACAACACCAATGAATATGCCATCAATTCGTTACATGCTTCCGCTGAAGCTGATGGTCATAAAACCAAAAAATTTCTGTATAAGCTACCAAACAATACAAAGACCACAATTATTTCTATTTTTTTTTTCTATCATTGTACCAAATATATTGGTATTTTTGGTCACTCTATTACTATCATTTTGTTCACTTTAATTTGAACTCATTAAATTTGGTAATAGGTTTATTAACATAATGTCTCGCATAGAATCTCAACAATGTAGCATTCTAGCAGTTGAACTAGATAGAAGAAATGAGCAAAATATTTGTAACATTGAGCAGTCATAGCTGAGCATATATTCAACTATTGAAATGATAGAATCGTTTCTTGTGTCCGTAACTCCACAAAGCCCAATATGTGCGTGTGAGGGCACATGCGTGTGTTTATGTCTATAGACGCTTCCAATAAAGCATATCAAAACATAATAGTTTGAAATTCTAGACTAACTGCTATTAGTTTCATTAAGAGTGAAGTCACCAATTACCCACTGGTTAACATCAGGATATAATACAGTAAGGCCTTGTTCATTGCAACTAAACAAGGCTCAGGCAACATTAAAATCCAGACTAAACAACCAGTTTTATAACCAATTAACATTAACTTGCAGCTGGCAACAGTTTACTAGTTGTTCCAGACCAAATGATCTTGAGCTCTAAAAGAGAGAAAAACTAAATCCTCTGTAGGGCATTCAAAATATAAAAAATGATGCAAAGTTCCTTGCAGGGTCACAGTAATGGCAAAATCATGGTTTCATAACCCACCAACAGATCAATGCTAGAGAAAGAAAAAGGTTGCCTTTTTGCACCACAAGACTGAAAAGTATACCCAATATGTAGCTAAGCTGGCTACTTTTTAAAATGACACAAGTGAAAAAGAAACCCTATATATTTCCAACTAGTTAAGACCTTGATAACTCGAATTATCTTAAAATTTACACTACTGAAGTTTAAGAATTGACAGAAACATGAACACATGGATGCAAAGAAGCATTCCTATATAGCCAATAATTCTAAGAAAATCTGATAAGTTAGAGCTAACTTACACATATGCCTGTCAGTTGCTACAGTAGCAATCTTTGAAAATGTCCCACAAGGAAATAAAAAGGTTTTTATACCTGCAAAGCAACTAAACCGCTTACAATAGCAAAATTTTGGCGAGTACTGGTTAGTGTAGAGGCACATAAAAACTTAGTAGTATGGGACGTTACCTTTTCCTGAGTGTATGAGATAGTGTTACCATTCTACCAAAAGGATGTCTTAGGATGCATTGGTTAAGTCAACCTCTCCATGACCAAATTATTCTTTCTTATCATTTGAAGAATAAGGAAAAAGAAACTCAGGTATAATAACTATCACCCTCTAATCCATTTAAGAACTTTGGAAACTTTGGAGACTTTGGAAAATATAACATTTTAAAGTACTCAAATAGTTTCATCTAACAAGCTCATTTTGTGAGCCATACTGGCAAAGGATAAGTGGAAATCACTCTACTACAAAATATGCAAGAGCAAAGGAGAAAGGGAAAATTTACCACAGATCATCTATACCATAAGTGCATGGATTGATAAACACAACTCAACTCAAGTAAGCCTTAATCCCAATTAAATTTGGGTCAGGTTAAGGACTTGGATTGATAAAACAAAAATTTATTTAGTTACACCAGTAAGATAAAACTTGCCATTTTGCTTCAATTAACAAACCATAATTTTGACGTTGTGAGAGAACTTACACAGACAAGGTTCTGAACAACAACTGAGTAGATCAGTATGCCATTCTTCATGCCGGTGTGAACCTCTAGTTGACAGCAGATCATGTCCAGATGAAACTGAAGACGTTTTTCTGTGCAGATAAATACCGCATCATACATGATATATGTAAAAGTACCTTTTGGAAAGTCTGTTCTAGATAGAAAACATAATATAAGATATGGAAAAAGCAGAATTGTTTGCGTAGTGTTTGTCGCTCTATGACAAAATCTGGTCAGGGGGAGTCTTTCAGTGTTCCGGGATGATTGGATCTGTGTGTAGCTTGAGATTGGCATAGGTATTGAAATCTTTAGTCACACTGATACAGCATTGGAACTTATAATTTCATTGATGCTGACTGCATTCAACTTCATATACTTAAAAATCAGAAGAAAACTAACCTTGAAGTTGTACGAGTATCACTCTTCTTATGATAGCCTTCATCAGGCTCTTTGTCACTGTTGGCATCTGAATAACTCCGTTCCAATTCCCTGTGACCTTTTTCAGACAAACTCTTCTGTGGAAGGGCATTTGCAGCAGCAGCTTCCGTTACGTCTATCAAACGCTGAATTACTTCACATTGACTCACGTCCAAGTGAGCTTGTGATCGTTGTAGTTCAAATTGAAGCTTTTCATTTTCCTTTTGAAGTGCTTTACAAAAAGGCAAGTTCGGGTAGGAACAAGAAAGACTTTTCTTCAACACCATAGCATCATTATTCGAGGGGTCTGGTTTCAAGATCACATCCTGCACCCTTCTGTCCTCTTCATCCAATGTGTATTCTCGTTGATCCATTTCAATTACTTCCAGTCTCTCCTATGGATTTCAGAAAACTATTTATAAATCTAAAGCAAGCTAAATTATTATATTAGCACAGGCACTGCTGCACTGTCAAGTAAATCACAGTATAAACATATTAACTGAATTGGTCAAACTCCACACAAATATAGAACGGCAAGCAGATTCTGATCCAGTTGGAGGCAAAGTAATAGTAAACAGAGTTGCATGTAGTTACCAATAAAAAATTATGATCTATAATTGCGGCTGAAACATTAAAATGCATGGGACTATAGTCTGCCATATAGTTAGAGAATGTAACATGGCATAGGGGGCCCAAAAAAAGCGGTCAGCTCAACCATATTGAACTACATAACTCACTGAAGTTATCTATTACTCCGGTTATTTACCCATTGACCACTGCTTCAGTTTCAATATTTACCCATTTACTTATCAATTCTATAACTAGATTTTCATGTCAATACAAAACAACAAAGACTAAACCGTCAGAGACGGGATGCCAGGCCAATTACTATTTCACATAGGGAGTGTGCTACCCATTTCTACTTTGTGTATCACCTAATACCAAGCCACATGATGCAGCTGTCTTCACCCAGCTCTTACAACTCATCAGCAATCCCGAGCAAAGAACCATTGACTAAGTTTTCTGTATGCCAGCCTTTTAAACTTCATTTAAAAGCACAAATTCAGGACTCCAATATGCCCGCCACTAGCAATCAAGGTTTAGTGGCCAATCTGGAAAATTTATGCACATCATCAGCAAGCACAATATAACAAGCTTCGAAGAATCTATCCCCAACAACTAAGCCTTCCATTAGGAAGGCTTAAATGCAACCCACTCGCCCACGTTTAACCAATCTTTGTTCCTTCAAAAATTGACACTCTAACTAAAACACCAAGTATGAGACTGCTAAAAAAGCATTTGAGAATAAACTTCTAATACAACAACCCTTTTTAGAAAGAGTTAAAGATTTCGTCAAACTCGGAGCTCTCCACTTTGTTTTACTTCTTCTAGGAAATATTACTCCTATCAACCATAAAATTAATTAGAAAAATACCAAAAAGAAAGAAACAAACAAACAAGCACAAGAACAAGAGTCTATTACCCTGACTCTCGCATTGTCCACAAGAGTAATCAATGGCACAAGCCGCAAGTATCTGTCGATCTCATTCTGGGCCTTCCGGAATTGGTACACAATGTTCCATCCCATTGCCAATAGATACAGATAGCTCCGGTCCTGGCAGCTATTGACCAGAATGTAGGACCTTCTCAGCGCGTCCTCGAGCTGCTCCAGAGGCTCCCGCGTCTCCGGGTACTTCTTGAGCTCCGAGATCTTGAGCTGCTCCAGCAAGTTCCCGATCAGCTTCAAGTGCAGCGCGAATTGCCTGCAATTCCTCTTGTGCATTCGCGCCGTGTTCGCGGCCTTCACAATCATCCCAATCAGCTTCACCGCATCGAGCCCCGTGAGCTGGGCCACTGTTGCAAGCTCCCCAACATTGTCCCACGACGCCATCTTCACCTCTCAACCAACCTAAAAACCATTTATATATCTCACAATATTCATTTTCCAGTAGTTTCATAAAATACAAGCTAAAAGAATTCCAACAATGTCAAAATTGTGGTGAAATTCAGAGATTTTTAGCTTCTTCTTTTTTTAGTGTTTTTTAAGTCAATGGCTTAAACTTTAATACAACGTTTTCTAAGCCATCTTCACTCTCAACCAACCGAAAAATCATTCATATCATCTCCACAGCCCATAACTCCAATGCAATTTTCAGTAGTTTCATAAAATTCAAGCTAAACCAAAAAAAAAAAGTTAAAATTTTGGTGAAATTCAGAGATTTTATTCATCCAAAAAAAATTTTAAAAAAAAATAAATTCAGAGATTTTTAGTGTTTCCTTCTCTTTACCGTTCTTTTCAGCCAATGGCTTAAACTTTGATAGAACTTTAAGATTTTTGCATTTCCGAACTGAAAAGCCGATTTGTCGATGAATTGAATAGCAATTCGCTTTGTTTCAAGCTGGATCAAGAGCTCCTCGGCAGGATCTCCTCAGAAACGGCATTGTTGTTCAAGATCTTCAATCGTTAAGAGCTGAGAACAGTCAAGAAGAGTCAGTTTCAACTGCCAACAAAATATTCAGCAAAACGAGATTAACGAAATCCTGAAGATTGTCCATTACGCTTCTTGACTCACTTTTCAACGCGACAACCAAAAGCAAAGAAAATCAAAAAGTAAAAAAAAATTTTAAAAAAATTCTTAATCTCTTTTTTTGATGAGTAAATTATTTGCTTAATCTCTTTAAACATTGCGAAACGAGAAAATAAATAAAAAGTGAAATAAGAAAAAATAAATGAATATCGGAGCTCACCTTTCTTCGCCGGACCGTGAGAGGTTAACCGCTCTTCTAGCGAAAATTAAAAATTAAAAAAATTAAAAATAACTAATAAATTACAATAAAACAAAATCGGTTGGAATTCTCAAAAAGCTTCAGAATCACAATGCAGAAATGAGAATATATTACCAAAAAAGCTGCAAAATGCTCATGAATTTTCTCTCACACTTGCTGCGCAGAACTTCCACCAATTTCAGAGCGCGCTTTTTCTTTTTTTCGAGTGTGTGAGTGCTTCTAAGTTTAATATTTTAATTCACGAAGAAAACGTCAAAATCCGTGAGGAAGCAGAGCATCGAATTCTGTGATTACTAGACATTGCTTTGCGCACACGACCTTCTTCTTCTTCCTCCTCCTCCGCCTCCTGTCTCTCTCTCTCTCTCTCTCCCTCTTATCGCTCACAGTTTCGGCGTTTAGTCGCTGGCTTTGTTGGCAACTCTCTGTCTCTCTCTCACCCTCACCACACACACACACAGAGACCACACCAGACAATGAAGGATTTAGTGCGGGCCACAGCGCAAGCACTGAAAGGCCCTTACTCTCATACCGAAATTACGAGGATGCCCTCGTTATTTACGGAGGATAATTGGAGAAAGGCACAGTTCTGGGATAGCTCTACAGACTACAGGGTTGACTACTCACCGGAAGCTTTTAATCTCAAAATTATTTAAGAGCGCCAGCTGGCAGGTGTTGTTGTTAAAGCTAGGTCAGCTTTCATAAAAGGCGAAAGGCACATGCATATCACATGCGGTCAATTGCTTTCATTTTCCTGTTCTTTTTTCTTTTTTTCTGGGTTATGCGGTCAATTTCTTTCACAACATGCCTATACTTAAAGCAACTAAACTTGCCGTGACGGCCGTGATCGACTGCAGTTCTTTTTGCAGTATCATAGAGAGATAGACAACATTTCTTTCAAAATCAAAAACACAAAATACATTCAAAATACATTATTAACAAATAGAGCTATATTAACAATAATATAATATATGTGATGCCACTCAACTCAAAAATATAAGTTTATATATTTATACCCAACTAGCTATATTATCACTTACACTTATGTCATTTTTTTAACGTATAACTCAATATTTGCATAGTCACTTTTGTATTTTCTTTTCCTCTTTTTTTGATGAAATGTGTATTTTTAATAAGAATCTTATAATAATTTTAAAAAATACATTAATTTTTTTATAGACATAAAGTTG